>JAPPVO010000036.1:133354878-133759822 GCA_030407325.1 Camellia japonica
TGTTGTTATTGTTATTGTTGTTGTTGTTTGTTAGTGGGTTGTAGAGGGCCGCCGGGAATGGTGGAAGTGGGGCCTAAAAAGAAGTAGGCTGGCTTGCAGTGGTGGTTAGGGTTTGTTGTGGTTCATGGTGGTAGCAATGATGACTAGTGATGTATGTAGGGTTAGGTTTAAAGGTTGAAGAAATTAGGGGTATTTTTGACAAGGAATGATGTGTATTGAGTAAAACTTGAGATGACTCTAAATGCACCCTAAAAATTAGGTTGGACACCTCATTACTTTAAACACCCCAATCTACTATTTGAATTATTATTTATTTTTTTGGGCACCATAAATAATACCTATCATACCCCTAAAAATCTTAGAAATATGTTACAACGTACTTTTTACACCCCATTATCCCGTCATTACCAAACTCCCGTCGTCACCAAACTCTCGTCGTCACCATTCGAATACTCAGTGCTAAACAAATTAAATATGTCCGGATACTTAATTCTAAAAATATTAAATTTCTTCAAATACTTAGTTCCAAACAATTGAATTGGTTCTAGTTTTTTCATACAAGTACTCAGTGCCGAACAAATGAAGTATGTCCAGATATTCAATTTCGAACAACAAAAAAATGGTTCCAACTTAGAAACAAGTTTTCGAATAAATATAATTTGTTCGGTACTGAATTTTCAAACAAATTCCGTAAACTCAACAGTAGAAAACGATGAACATGAATAGAACACCTACCTTCTATATAAAAAAAACTACTTAAAAATGTCTTCTTTGTTGGCCATTGTTGATTTCAATATAAAATAGAATGCAAAAATGATAGATTCTAGCAAAATAGGTTTGAGTGTAAAGACACAAAGTGAAGAGAGTAAGAAGATAAGAGAGAATGAAAGATTGAGCACTACTACAAAAATAGTTAAAGATCACACTTTGACAAAAAAAATATCTCACTTTTATTAGAAGTGTGATAAAAAAAATTAGATTGATATTTTAATCACACTTAATTTGATTGAGTGTGATAATATTCATTTTTTATGTCACTTTTCAATTAAGTGTGATTATATATATATATATATTTTTAATTACACATTGTAATTAAAGTGTGATTATATATACACTACTACTTTTTAATTACATTTTTTAAATAAGTGTGATTAGATACATATTTTTTAATCACACATTCTAATTAAAGTGTGATTATTTATATATTTTTTAATCACACCTTCTAATTAAAGTGTGATTATATATACACTACTACTTTTTAAATAAGTGTGATTATATGTATATTTAATCACACATTCTAATTAAAGTGTGATTATTTATATATTTTTTGATCACACCTTCTAATTAAAGTGTGATTATATATATATATATATATATTTAATCACACTCCACTACAAGAAAAAACATCTTTGGCGACTGAAAAAACACATTTGGTTGCTGAAAGTATAGGTTTTGGCGACTAAAAAAACATTAGTAGCCAAAAGTAAAGATTTTTGGCGACTAAAAAAATTTAGTAGCAAAAAATATAGGTTTTGGCGACTAAAAATATGTTTGGTTGCCCATATATGGCTTTTACCGACTAAAAGAATTTTAGTAGCCAAAAGTAAAGCTTTTTGACAACTAAAAAAAATTAGTAGCCAAAAGTGGGGTATTGGGTGACTAAAAAGATGTTTGGTCTCCAAAAGTAAGGCTTTTACAGACTAAAAAAATTTTTGTAGCCAAAAGTGAGATTTTTTGGTGACTAAAAAAATTTAGTTGCCAAAACTGAGGCATTGTGGGCGACTAAAAAGATATTTAGTAGCCAAAAGTGAGGCTTTTTGGTGACTAAAAAGAAGTTTAATTGCCAAAAGTGGTAATTTTAGCCCGGGAATTAAATTTTTTAACGACTAAAAAATTTAATTAGTAGCCAAAAGTATAGAATTGGCGATTAAAATTATGTTTAGTCGCCAAAAGTTGTCTCTTTTTTTCTAGTAAATAATTTATTTTTACATAAATTATGTTCAATAAAAAATAATTATCTTTATATATATACTTTTATATTAATACGGGTCTATGTACTATATAAATAATATATGTTGCATATATAATCATATGGTGTTATAGAGGTGTAGTAGAAAGAGTGTGTTGTATAAGGTTTATGGTGTGAGATGGTTGATGGTTCAAATCTCCACAAGAGCAAATGAGAAGCTAGTGAGTGTAAGTTTTTTTTTTTCATGAATGAGCTTTTGGCGACTAAAAGGTTTGATCTAAATGTTATTAATCACACATTCTAAATATTTTTAATCATACTTAAAAGGTGTGATTAAAAATGACCCATTTTAATAAAACTTAAAAAGTGTGATTAAATAACATACATTACACAAAAAAGTGTGATCTTTATCTATTTTTATAATAGTGGAGATTGATTATGAATAGTGTCCAAAATACTTTGATTTGTACTTTTTCTTAATATCAAATACTTTTTGATCATTACAAATAAGGACATAATAGTAATAAAAAATTTTCATTATGTTGGTGTGCTCAACCTAATGTTTGGGTGTGCAAATAGAGCCATACCAAAAACTTGTTTCAAAATCATTAAGTGTGTCTTGAGAAGAGATGTGTACTAAGGCCCCGTTTGTTTTGAGCTATAGGGAGGGTATTGGGACTAGTAATACCAAGGTATTACTAATGCCCTTGTTTGTTTGGAGAGATAGCCTTGGGACTATTAGTCCCTTGGTATTACTAATACCCTTGGAAGGGGGATTGGTAAGGAGGACGTAGAGGTGGTATTAAAAAATAGTGAGGGGATTAGAAATTTTTTTATTTTTTATATAGTGAGAATTTTTTAAAAATATAATGTTTAATTTTTTATATTTTTTTATTTGTTTTATTATTTTATATAAAAATAATTTAACAATTCCTCATTATTAATCCCATCACTATCAATCCCCTCACTATCAATCCCCTCCATTCTATCTCCCAAAACAAACGGGGCCTAAGAGGGTTTGGTGTGTGAAAATAGAATCTCCCTAATTTTTTGAATAAATTATAAATATAACCTTTAAGATTTTATTAAAATACAAATTATCTTCTATGATTTTGGAAATTATAAATAGCCTTGTTAGAATTTGTTATTTAATATAGTTGATAGAAAAAAGAAAATTCCTAAACATCCTCGTATACAACAATGAATTTACCAGCACTATTAATTGACATATATTGCTAACATTATTAAAACTTGTTAATTGACTTAATAAATTGATTAATAAAAGTGATTATTGATTATGTGATTAGAAATTTTAAAGAGCGAGATATAATTTTTAGAATTACAAAGAATAATTAATATTTTAAGCAAATCTCAAAAAATATATTTGAAATTTATCTTAATTTTTTTACTTTATATTTTAACTAAAAATTATTAAAAAATACTTCGTAATCTGTTTCGAAGTAGATATGCTATCTAGATGACTTATGAGTTTGAAGAAAGTCAAAAATCACGTAAGGGTCTCGTTTAACAATTATATATTTTAGTTAAAAGTTAAAAAAAATTATTATAAATTATCACATTATTTTTTTTATTTTTCTACATATTTTTTTATAAAAAATTATTAGAATATCTTGTTCTCAAACGAGATCTCCATAAAATTATCAACAGATATACAGGGGCACTTTAGGAAGAGTTTAAAAAAGCTAGCTTTTTTAGCCAAAAAAGCCAATTTTTTTTTTTTATCAAAGAAGCTAGTTTTTCTGTCAAAAGAATCACCAAAAAAGTTAAAAAATAAAAAAAATTAACTTTTTATCAACTTCCTAAAACACCACTTAGAAATGTCAAATGACACAAGTCAAAAAGATTATGTTCATTAATGATAATTAACATCATGATGATGATGGTGTATGAGTTTCATTATTAAAACATAAAAGTAGACAAAAAAAAGTCCATAGCTGCGGCGCTTTCGTTGGACACCGCAATGCATGCCTCTTGCGATGGTGATGGAATTGATTGACAACCAAAATCCTTTTGTGTTTTATATTTTTCTCTTTTAATCAAATTTTGAATGATGTAATCTTGATTTTTAATTGATTACTTTAAAATATATGAAGCTAAATAAGAAAAATGATCCGTAGCTCGAAATTTGGCGGTCCGAATTTGGCTCGAAGCTCAAAACGATGTCGTTTTGGGCTTCGATTTTTTTTTTCTTCTCCTTTTCTTGCTTTTCGAATAGAGAGAGAAAAGAGAATAGAGAGAAAAAAGAGAGAGGGAGGAGAAAAGAGGAAGAGAGGAGGAGAAGAAAAGAAGAGGAAGAGAGGAGCGAGAGAGAGAGAGAGGAGAGAAGAGGAAGAGAGAAGGGAGCGGTCGGTGATCGCCGCTGATGGCGGTCAGTGATGTCCCCTTCCAGTAGATCTGGATTTGATGAAGATGATGAAGATGATGATGATGTTCAAAATCTGGATCGTTGATGAAGGAAAAAAAAAAATTTGTTGATGAACATGTTGATGATGTTGATCTGGATTGAAGATGAAGGGAAATTTTTTTTTTTGTTGATGTCGGTGATCCTCTTTCCAGTAGATCTGGATTTGATGAAGATGATGAAGATGAAGATGAAGATAATGATGATATTCAAAATCTGAAGATGAAGGAAAAAAAAATTTATTGATGAACCTCAGCTCCTCCTCCTTCTTCTTCTTCTTCTTCTTCTTCTTCTTCATCTTCAGAAAAACGCGAAGAAGTGGAAAAAAAAAAAAAAGAAGACACCAAAACGACGTCGTTTTGGTGTCGAGCCACACACTTTCGAGTTACGAATCGGAACTGAGCTAAATAATTTCTTAGAAGCATTCTTAATTGAACAATGATAGTGTAGGGTGTTTAATGATGAATTGTTGATTGATCAGAGATGGATAATAATTCCTTTGCTTGGTTTGGATTTTCAAAAAGCATTTGTTAGAAAATTTTATTTTTTTATTTTTCATATTTTTTTATTTTTTTCTAAAGTTTTTAATATTTTAATTTTTTTTTAATTTTTAGACACACCTAACATAAATACATTTAAAGAGTATAATTTTCGTATTTTTTTTTTAAAAAAACTCACTAAATACTAAAAATACAAAAAAAAAAATCAATATATTTTTGTGTATTTATTAATTTTTTGAAATATTTTTCACAAATATTTTATTTTTTAGATACATCTAAGTAATGTACATCTAAAAAAGTAAAAAAAATGCTTAAAATTTTAAAACTATTTACTAAATACAAAAAAACATAAAAAATAAAAAATTCAATTTTCAGAAAACTGAATTCAAAACACTAAAATATATTATTGCGATGTGAGATTACAATGATATTTTTTTTTCTTTTCTTTTTAGAACAAATGATGGCACTCAAGCTCGGAAAATTATTCAATATTTTCGAAATACTACGTGTCTGTAAGCCAATCATTATTTATTATGCCTTGTCATATCTCTTAATCGCCTAACATAATACTCCACATACCCATTTCTTCACCAATTACAATATTACGTATTTATACTCTGAAATTACTGAGTAATTACCCTCAAGCTCACAAAATTTGTTTCATAAGCCTTCGTTTGTGATGTGGGTTGATTTTTTGCTTTTTAACTATTTTAATCTAGGGCTAAAAAGTCTTGTTTGGGATGAATTTTTTAACTTTTTTGACTTTTGTAAAAGAAAAAATGAAATTATTATAATTTAGATGTAATATTTTATTTTATTAAACTTTTTAATATATTTTATCTTTTTATAATTAAAATAGTAAAAAAATAAAAATAAATAAATAAATGTATTCCAAACATCACCTAACAATGAGTGAAAGTATTTGGATTCCGGGGTATTTCATCATTTTGATCCACAAAAAACAATAAAAATATCACATTAGAAAAAGTAGACTTTATTTTTCATTTTTTATTTTTTTTGGTAAAAAGTAGACTTTACTTTACCTTGTAAAGGTGAGACTTTAAATCACTTTCTTATTTTTTTTTTTTAATGTAAGGTATTAAGGTCCCGTTTGTTTGGAGTTATAGGGAGGGAATTGGGTCTGATAGTGTCACGTCCCAAACTTGCCCCTAAAAATTTGGGCATGACCTATGCAGAAATGGACATGTAACCTGGTGTACATAACATACGTGGCCTTATCGGAAGCATAAGTTATTAACATAATATAGATGCAAACATACTCCATTGAGCTATTTCTAATATGCCAGATCCCATACATCACATACATCATCGAAGGCGGATAAAGTTTAAAACTATATCCCTGAACATCGGTTACAAACACATACATTTACAGTCCCAGCCCGAAGATTGGGCATATACAAAAAGAACATGAAAGTTATGTACAACAACCTTAGATGGCTCTCAAAAAGTAAACCAACATCTTAACAGTTTCACAAAAATAAATGGCCTGGTATGGTGCCTGGACATGTAAAGGTTGACAAAAGAAAGCGGCGTCATGAGTTAGGACTGACCACCCGATTGGTGACCTACAGAAACAGACATAACGGAGAGTGAGCCGGGCTCAGTGAATAGTAATACATAAATAAAACGATGCTTAACTTGAAACATATTACATATCAACGCATTAGTCTGATTCTGTGCTAAGTACATAACGGCCTTGGGCCCAATCTTGCAACATAAACTTGATGGCTATAAGCCCTTGAAACGTGGTGGCACGAGGCCCTTGAAACATGTGGCATTAAGCCCTTGAAACTTGTGGCATTAAGCCCTTGAAACATGTTTTTCTTTACATACTTTAAACATTAACATAGGTACATTACATGTCTCGAAACATTACATAGTTGCCTCACAAGCCTCGAAACATTAACATAGTTGCATAACATTTACATAGGTACTACTACTCATAGTGTTGGGATGGCGTGTTACTTCCTCTTGAAGTGTGTCCTGCACGCATTCAAAACTTGCACATTAGTTCCTTTTTCTTTCTTAAATCATTTCCGGAGTCATTACACTTCTAAAGAATTTATAACCACTTTAAGATCATCAGAAAAATATTCTAAAAATACCAGAGGGTTGAGCATGCAAAATAGAAGAAAATATTTTTTCAGACCTGGGCTGCACATGCAGCCGGACCCTCCGCTCGAGCGGCCATGCACCGCACGTGCGGTCCCCCCTCACCGAGCGAGCGGCCCAACTGCAATAGCCAAAATCCATTTTTTCTTCCTTCTTCGCTCGAGCGCCCAAGGCCTCCGCTCGAGCGGCCATGTCCCTGATCTTAACTCAAAGTTTAGCATCACCACTTCATTTTACATGCAATTCAAGATGAAATTCATGCAATATATGGACCCAACTTCACTATAACATGAATTATCATTTGAACATCACAAGATAAACATGATTAAAAACTCGATCAAGTCACTATTCTTTCAACTTTCATCCTTTAATTTAAATTCCTCAACATAACGCATTACATAGATATAACTTCATGGGTTTGACATGGAAATCAAAGATTAAAGTAGAATTCTTACACAACACTTAAGTTAGATCCCCAAATACCCAATTGATGAGCATAACTTGTTAATCACATAAGAATCACACATAACTTTTCATTACAACCCTAGTAATTTCCATATAAAATTGACAACCCTTCCTCATAATTGAAAGGAGAATTCTCACACATAGTTAAGATAAAGTTTATGTAATAATAAATTTGGCATACCTTGGCTTCACAAATCTCCAAGATCTTTCTAATTTACTCTCACTTTCCTTCCTAGTTGAACTTTCCCTTTGTTCCCTTTTTCTCTTCCTTCGTTTTTTTCTCTCCAGGAGATATTTCAAGTGTTTGATCAAGCTTAAGAGGACTTGGCTTAATATATTCATATATAAAAGCATACAGGACAAAATTCAATTGTTTCATCATATATTTGGTAAATTATATATTTGGTAAGCATATTTGACTTATAATTATATATTTGGTAAATTACACTAAACCCTCCTTAACTGTGATCCATTTTTGAGTTACTCGCTTATGTTTAAAACTCGAAAATTAACTCCCTTCAAGTTTAACCTTGTGACACTAAACCCCTTCCATTCGTAATCTGATAGGGTTTAGATGAAAACATGCCACATGAGCACCATATGACATATTAATTACATTTTTAAGATGAAACTACCCTTATTCTTTTTACCAGTTTAAGATGATATTCTTGAGATATAAGATTAAAGATAGAAAAAGTTCACTTCCATGAACTTGCAGACACCAGAACAGGTAGTGAAGTAGGTGGTGATTGGTTGTAAAAGAAATTAGGTGCTGATTAGGAAGATGCTTATAAAGTTATAACTAAAGGGTAAAAAGGTAAAATAATAATTTTTGTTAACGGCGTCAATGACATTCCGAATTAATTATATACTTGAATGGGGTAGACTGTCGAATTTTAAATGTTGGGGGGACAACTAGGAATTGGGTTATAGTTGGGATTTGCTATAATTTACCCTATATATTTCATATGGTGTCATTAGATTTGTTACGACCCCTGATGTGCATGACTTATTTATGCAAGTAGAGCGGAAAGGAATTCCAAAACAATATTTTCTTAGGCTTTGTTTGGTTTAAAGATTTGGAGAGAGATTTGAAAAGAGAAAAGGAAAATGTAGGTGAAATGTGAATAAAATATACTTACATTTCACTTAGTTTCATACATATTTTTCATTTTTCTTTCAAAATCCCTTCCCAAATTCATGAATCAACTACAACCTTAAGAAAACGTTTGTGTTTGGTTTTATTTTTGTTTTTTGCAAAACAAAGAAACTTGTTTGCTAACTGTTTTTTTTTTTAATAAAAAAATCCACTTTTAGGAAACATAAAAGAGTTGTTATTGAATTTTTGAAAATTGTTTTCATGTAAAAATAAAATGAGTCATTATTTTTGTTTTCCAAAAACACGAAAAGCATAAACAGTGAAAACAAAAATACAAACAAACAAGAACTAGGCTATTTCGCTTTTTCCTCTAAATTTTTTTTTTTTTTTTTTAAGGAAAAAAAAATCCAAGATCCAAGTATAGCCTTGTTTTGAAGTATAAAATGGTGTGTGAATGTTAAAGCAATTACCATCCTCACGGACTCATTACAGTTAGTCCAGCAGTTGCAAGATGGTAAGCAGGACTGAATGGGATCTACAGAATCTGTTGCAACATATATGTTATTTTGTAATCAGTAATGCTACGCGTCAGGAAAAAAGCTTCAGGAAAATTCTCTTACCGGTAAGAGAATTTTCCTGAACCTTTTCCTGACACCTTTTCCTGAAGCCTAGCATTAATCTTTTGCAATATGTTGGATTATGTTTGTATTACTAAGGTTTCTAGACAGCATGTAAAGGTGGCTCATGTGTTGGCAAGAGTGGCCTTGACTGATAGTTGAACTCTGTGATCTCTTATATATGATATTATATTGTTATTTCTCCCCAAAAAAAAAAAAAAAAAAAATTGGTACAGTCTTGGGCGTTGTAGTGTACTGGTTATGACATTTCTCCTTGAGCAATCTTAGAAGAAAAGTTGTCTCTCAGAATTTTCTTTTCTTGCACAGCTATTTATTTATTTATTTTTGATCAGCAAAAAAAATTTCATTAACAGCATGAAATTAAAGGTACAGGAAGAAGAAATGCATCGAGAGAGATTTAGAAAGTACAAAAATACCCCTACTATTGTTACTCGCATCCATACAACCAACCTCTTGGCCTCAGGATTTTTTAAAACAAAAAAAAAAGTTAAAGACTTAACTGGAAAATAAAATACATGCATCCCCACAAAATCAACCCACCAAATCACCCAATCTGCTCCTGCAAACCTCTTTTCAACAACCAAAAATTAGCTTTTCCAACACCCACACTGCCCAGACCTACGCCTATGCTGCTATAACTCCCAATGCCCTCACCACCCACGCCTATGCTGCTGCCCACACGCCTAAGCTGCTGCACCTTCCAAAGCCCACACCAACCACACCTATGCTGCTGCAACTCCCATTGCCCACACCAACCACGCCTATGTTATTGCCCATACCTATGCTGCTAAGTCGACCGAGAAAGCTCATAGCCAACGCTGGAAAACTCCATCGCCTATGCTGCTGCAACTCCCCTGCTATACTTGACAATGCAGCTCCAACATTAGCTGCCGTAGACAGATCATCTCCCACTGCCGCCGCTATCTCTTCCGCTAATAGACTCGCTGATTCCTACACCAGTGGCGGCGGCGTTGGTTCCAGTTCTTCTTCTTTGAAATCAACAGTTCTACTTCTTTCTCACACCCACTGCAGATCCACACACCGACCAAAACACCGACCAACCACTGGGCCACCTCCATACATTTGGAGGAAGTTCACCCCTCAAACTTTCACTAGAAAAGGAGCGCTCGAATGAAAACCAGACAGATTTGGAACGACTGCGACACCCATGTTTCCGCCCAAACAAAGCATCGATTCTTCTCCACCAAATCTGAACTAGAGTTCATCCCTCAAGCTCCAACTCGTGAGAGAGCGCTCGAATGAAGCTTCTGGACATCCCCTAATGAATAAGCTAAACCGGGCCCCGAATCACCAAAAAATAAAAACTCCCGCAACAACACAAAAACACCAAGGTGAGAAAAATGAGGGAATCAAGTTTATTGAAGGAAAAAACTAACAAAACAAACACCGGAAAGAGCTAGGCCAACCGACCGCCATAGCCAAAGGCGGCAGCCGGCCGGCCCAAAAAGTGGCCTGGGGAGGAGGTTTTTAGAGAGAGAGAGAGAGACAATGCTATATGAAGGAAAGAATATTTGAAATGGAAACTTGGCAAGATTTGGCTAAGGTCAATACAGAGCTCGAGTCATGGCCCAATGCAGAAATTTGTCTAGGCAAAGCCAAGTCGCTTGAATTTTACTCCCCTAAAAGTTGGCATACGACAGGTTCGACTTCAATTCCAATTCAATGAAGTTCTTTATACATGAATGTACAAACAGAAAAGCTTACCTGTATGATTCTTTGAACTCATTTACAGGTAATTTGTTCAAAGCTCAATCGTTATACAAAGAAGCCCTCGTTGCCTTCACAATTGCGTTGTCAATGGAACCCGATCATGTCCCAACTATTGTTTCAACTGCAGTAGTACTGATGAAAATGAGCAGTCGATCTCTCCCCATCGCAAGAAGCTTCTTAATGAATGCTCTGCGATTAGAACCCACAAACCACGATGCATGGTGGAACCTTGGATTGGTTTATAAGATGGAAGGCTCAACGCAGCAAGCAGCGGATTTTTTCCAAGCTGCGCATGAGTTAAAGATGTCAGCTCCTGTTCAAAACTTTGTATGATTGGTAAGGCAAGTTTGAAGATCAGTGAGCTTTGTGTGATGTTTCTAGAATCTAATGCCCAAAAGATTCAACAGATTGGTTCACCAGAGAAAAGTTTATAGTAATCAAAGTTTTTGTATATTGATTTATCAAGGTGAGGGGCATTGGATTGAATGGAAGAAAGAAGTGTACTTACCAGGTCTTGTAACATCAACCAACCCACACTGCAAGAAATGTATTTATTGATAGAATTTGTTTGGGTTTTTTTCTTCTGAATCAAATTACATCTAAAAGAGTGGTTAAGCTGTAAGAATTAGAACTCATCCATGAGGAATTAGAGTGGTTGGCACTATCATTGTTCAAGGTAATCAAAGGAAAAAGCTTCCATTCTCAGCCGTTATGTACTCCTTGGGCTCAGCATGACACAAGTCCCTTGAAGAAAATTTGGTTGCACATTCATAACCAAAAAATTAAATCAGAAATGATAATAGGTCTGACCATAAAAAATTCTGAGTATGATAGCTACTAACTACAGAATTCATAAATGGGATCATAAATTCCATACTTATCTTCAGGCTGTCATACTACACTGACCAAAGTGGCTTGGCGAAAGTTGGGACGTTATAAAACACAAACCACACGGAAATCACCTTCTTTTCATTCCAATTTTCAACTACATTTGGAGCATGCACTGCTATTGTTGTCTAAAAGCCATTACAAAGAGGAATGAAAACAAGAGCAGCATATAAAGGTGACAGTAAAGTTCAATTCTTGAGAGGCATAAAAGTGATACACATTGCAGAGAACGGCAGAACACATCATTTAGATTGCTGTGTTGGAAATTCGGAACAATTTCATTCTCCATTTGAAAGACTTGGATAAAGGTCGCGATGGCTGCAGTGTAAAGTTAGCTGAAGAAAGATTCAACATCTGCAATAATTACCTTGCTAGATCCCATCATCCAAAAGAGAAATTAGAAGGAAAAATCAACTGAATTCTATCAACAATATGATGGAAAATGATATAATCTACAGGAAAACAAAGAAGAAATGGTAACAAATTTTGCTGTACAGAGATCAGACCTGGACCACAGAAGCATTTGCATTCAACTTTATTTTCACAAACTTTTCTATACAGAGATAAGACCTGGACCAAAGAAGCATTTTACATTCAACTTTATTTTTCTGTTTGTATTACATAATTATTTATTCCGCGTAGATCTGGACAAAAGAAGCATTTACACCAGAAACTTTGAAGGCTTGACGAACACAAGACTAATGAAAGAGAGATTAGTACTCTCATAAACACTGCAAAAAAACAAAAACAAAACCAGTACCAGTGAGGACCACTAACTTTTAGAATCATTAACATACTCTTCTCTTCTATTTTGCAGTCCATTAAACTGATAAATTTGACTTTCTGCTGTGAGTTACCATCTATAAAGCTTATCTAATTTTGGAAATTGCTAGTTGGATGGAAATTGTGGAGAAAAGACAACCACATAATATTGAATAGCATGCCCAATAGTTCCAATGAATGTGCTGATATTGTTGCATCAATGTTGTGGTTCAAGGATACATTAAATGTGGTCTATGATTTCTATCCAACTATCAAGAGCCTAAGCTTTTAACAGGTGAACACAGAGATAACCTTCCCATACTTCCATATAAGAGGCAATATTTGCTTGCTGTTTTTACAAGAGCAATATAATTGCAGCTCTAGAGAATTGAAAATAATTCATTAAAATACAAACAATAAGATTGGAAAAATGAGAAACCATCTTTAAATATTCAAAAAATTTATGGGACTAGTGGCTAAAGCCGCTGAACAAATAAGAAGTGCTCTTGAACTGTACGACACCATCTTATTTCTCATATGCCCAAAATATGATGACCAATAGTTCTTAGAGATAGGCATGCCTTCAATGAGACTGAAAGAAAGCAAATATCTTCCTAATTCCCTCTTCTCTTTTATATACCAAAAGCTCATATAAGATTTGGCCCCAACAGAATTCCCTTAAGCACACATACTATTTGGACTTACTTGAACAAAATCGTTCATTAAGCAGCTGGAATTTATTTCCCTCAATTAAAATATGATTTTTCACATAACAAGACAGTTTTATTTCAAATTTCACTGTTTTCTGAAATTTATGAAAGAATATTTTCATTTTTTGGTATAATCAGAGAACACTTCGAAATAATTTAATAAGATTTTTTTATTATGACATGATCGCAAAAGAGAGATTGTGATCTTTCCACTTGGTGTAGTTTAGAAGTGAATATGTGAGTGACAATTTACCTATCACCAACTGTCCAATAGTATAAATTGAATCCGACCTCCAATGAAGGCATTTTCAATTGTTTCTCATAGTTGAATGGCAGGCAAATACTATTGAATTCCTCATACACATTTTTGACCAGCGAAACTATGGTCAGTTTATGAAAAAATGGATAATACATCTAAATCATCTAAATCACCTAAGTTTGCTATAGTAATTTGCAAGACCGACAACTATGAAGCATGAATATTTCTAGAAGAGAGTTGTATCCATATTGAACACAATACTCCTCGGATATTCATGGATACACATTTGATATTTCCTAAATATATCTATAATTTAAAAGTAATTTTCATTAATTTAAAAAACATATCGGGTGCCTTTCAGATACTCTTAGATCATGTATGCGATCTATCTCGAAACTAACATGTGGTATTTCTTGCATTGCATTAGAATACGATTGTTAAAATGAATACAAGAATAGTTTTTATTACTTTGCTTACTGCTTAGATAAGAAGAATTGGAAAATAGTGAGATTAAAGCCTGGTTCAATTCAAGTTCATTTAGACATAATATAACCTTAAGATTTCTTCTGCGAATATATCATAAGTTTGAAATGGAGAATATTTGGTAGATAAAAAAAAAAATTTATGACAAATTTCCCTCTTTTTTTTTTTTTTTTTTTTGGTAAGGTAAAATTTAGTTAAGAAACAAAGTATAATACAAGCCCAAAGACAAGCCAGCCCCCCCCCCCCCCCCCCCAAACAAAAAAAAAAAAAAAAAAAAGAGCTAAACTCTACTGCTCAAGATTCTCAATCGAAGGTTCCAAGCTTGACAACATCCCTATTAGAAGGAGAACTACCCACCCCAGCCCATGAACAAATTCTATCCCTCACATCTGTTTCCACAGTATGGAAAACAACACATGCATCAGAAGCTTTATTGCTAAAAATCATAGCGTTCCTTTCAAGCCAAATATGATATATAGCAGCAGAAAGGGCAAAGCTTAAACACTCTAGCCTTGAAGCTCTTGCCTCTCAAATTTAAGATGCACCAGTCCTATTCAGCAGACCAGTTCATAGGCACTCTAGAGACCTGAAATCTCCTCAAAACTTGCCCCCAAATCCAACCAGAATAAGGGCATTAAAAAAAGAGGTGATCATGAGATTCATGTGACAAATTGCAAAGAACACAGAGAGAAGGAACCTTCATTCCCCATTTTTGCAGTATGAAGCAGAGCCACAGTATGAAGGCCCTTTAAGGGACATTGTAGCTAAACCAGACCACAGACCACCAAGAAACACAAGCCTGAGGAACTCTGACACCAAGCAGACCTAACAGAGAATACACCATTAGCAGTAGGACACAGCACATAATCACCATGCTCAGGACTAGGCAAAAAATCAGCAGGGGGTGTTCTCAATAATATGAAGAATAGATCTGTTTATAAGCCTAGGCCATCTCCAATGATCATTCCTGATAATGGAAGAAACCTTAGCAAATAGGGAGTTTCCTAAATTCCTAATCACTCCTTCACCATAGATTTTATACAGAGCGCCAATTGGATGCCAATTATCCAACTATAAAGAGTCTCACCTCCATCCCCAATCACATATCTGGTTAAAGGCTGAGCCAAGACTCTTAGCTTGAACAATTTCCGAATTGTCCAAGAAGAATATCTGGTTAAAGGCTGAGCCAAGACTCTTAGTTTGAACAATTTCCTAATTGTCCAAGAAGAATCTTGAGGAAGTGTCATATGCCACAAATTCTTATGCTTGATTACAAAAGTGTGAATACATTTAATCCAAAGACTGTCAGCTTTTTAACTACTGGCCCACAGATGTCTAAGCATATAAGCTTTATTCCAAAGCTTCAGAGGTTTGAAACCTAAGCCACCTTCCAATTTAGGAGAACAAACAAAATCCCAACTTTTAGGAGAACAAACAAAATCCCAACTAACTTTAGCACCTGTTTGCTCAAAGCAGCCCGTCCATAGAAAATATCTAATTACTCCTTCAATTTCCTTTAAAACCCTTTGATGCAAAATGAAAATAGAGCACCAAAAAACTGCATACTCCATGGAATAGATTGAGCAAACTGTAATCTACCACCAAAGGACAGCAACTTATTGGACCAGCTTTCAATCCTCTGAAGAATTCTATCTTTGAGTTGTAAACAATCTTCATGATAAGACAATCCAGAAGAAATGAGTGGAACCCCAAGGTATTTAACAGGATAAGTAGCAATAGGAATAGGCAAAATGGCACATAAGACATTGTAACTCAGCACCCACACCACAGAAAAACAAAAAACTCTTTTGCAAGTTAGGCTGCAGAACAGAATAGTGATAAAGGCCAAATGGCTAATTGTTAAGGCAGCACATTTAGGATTATAAGTGAAGTTTCCCACTTCCATCTTATTCCTTAAGATAGCCAAAAAACACTCCATTACTAATAAGAACAGATAAGGGGAAATGGATCCCCTTGCCTAAGCCCTTTAGCCCCCTTAAAGTAGTACACTAACTCCGCATTAATAACCACAGAAAACTTAACTGTAGAGACACATATTTAAACCCAATTAATGAATTGAAATGCAAATTCCATGACAAATTTCCCTTTCAATTTATACATATATAAAGATTCATGTAGATATTATATATTAGTAGTGTATCTTCAATCTGTTTATATTCAATTTTTTTAGGAATTGTTGCATCAATACATCCATACAGTGTCATACCCATATCCCCGTATCTCATATCCATCCATACTTTAAAGATCAATAGTATGAAATAGTTTCCATGAACATGTTGGACTTCTAGAGGAGATCATACCGGGTTACAATAGAGTCTTTGAACAAATTGTATCTTTAATCTTTGCACCAGGCATACGTGAGAGGTATTTTGGGCAGCTTATGCAAATCTCTCAAGCAGCCACACCCTCACCCACACCCACACCCACACCAACACCACTTTGGTTTGGTATTTTGTTTTAGCCAAACATTTTCACATTTTATTCATTCAAATAACATATATTGTTTTCTTATGTAATTCAGTAGCAATGTCTACTTAATTGGTCACAGTTTTGGCATATGGAATTGTTTCCCCTGTTAGTAGTCTTTTGAAGATACCAAATTGAGGATCATAAACATCTTTTCTTTGACTGTTTCTTCATTGGATGGACATGGAGACAACTGTGTCAAAAGTGTAATGTTCAATGGCCAAGTTTAAAATGGAAGGACCTCGTTAAGTGGGCAGCTACACACCTGAACGGGAAGAACATGGTCAAATTGTTGTGCCAATGCTTGCTTTCAGCCACTGTGTACATCAGCCACTGTGTACATCATCTTGAAGAAGCGATCACGAATGTGAGAACTAGACTTTATCGTCTCAAAGGTATAAGCAACAGTCAGCCAAACACTTGGTTACAACATGAGTGGGGGCATCCTGTCTCCATTTTGTGGCCAATATCTAATAGTCTTTGTCCTATGGTAGATATTAGACTTTGGATTTGTATACAGGACAAATGGTAGTAGATTTGTTTCTTTTGTCTTTTTAGTTTCATATGGTTACACATGGCTTTTACCTCTTGGATGGTCCCCATCTCTTAGATGGTGTCTATCCTTTTTTTTTTGGGTGAATAAGACAAAATAAAACAGAAAAAATACAAATTTACAAGGGGCATGCCCCAAGCCCCAAAACAAATGAAAAACAAACAAACACACAGACTAAGGCTATGAAACTAACACTATGTAGCCAACAATAAGAAGCAACCACCAGCCATCCATATCAAAACAGGGCAGCCACGTAACAGCACCTGGACAGCCGTCCTAGTTGTATCTAGCTTGGGGTATGCCCCTTATACTATGATGCATGGACACAGACACTGGACATGACACGGACAAGTGGATAAGCAAATTTAAAAAAAGAGAGACACGACACGCTGGGGACACATTCACTATATATAATTTTATTTATTTATTATATGTCTAAAATTATAATTTAAAAAAAAATCATTGGAAGGTAATTAATAAACATAGTACTCAAAAGATTTTAATAAAATTTTATTTTTTTCTTCAAATAAAATAAAACTAATTTGTTCTATGCATTTTAGGTTTCAGCAAACAAGGGATACCCAAAAAATAGAAAGAAAATAAAAAAAGGCTACTTAGAAGAGGAAAAAATAAAAACCGAAAACAGAGAACCAAGAGGAGAGAGAAAAGAAAAGAAGTAAAGAAAAGAAGAAAAGCGAAGTTAAGAAAAGAAAAACAGAAAAGAAAACGAAGTTAAGAAAAGAGGAGAGAAGTAGAATTGAAGAGAAAAGAGAAGCAGAAGCAAAATCGAAGAGAAGAAGAGAGAAGTAGAATCGAAGAGAAGACGAAGAAAAACGAAGAGAAGAAGAATAATACCTCAGAAGTGCCTTTGATCAACCTCTTTGAATAGCTTCAAGGCCTTCAATCGACCTGTCTCTCTCTCTCTCTCTCTCCAACTAGTTAGGACTTCTTCGATCACCTCCTCGCTATTTCTCAAGTTTATTTTTCCTTGCGTGTCCTCGCGTGTCCAACTGACAAAATTAAAAAAAGAAAAAAGAAAAGGGACACCTCTTGTAGAGTGTCCGACACGTGTCCACCGTGTGTCTGTGTCCAACACGTGTCGGACACTTGTACGCTACCTTTGGAGAGGTGTCCGTACTTCATAGCCCTTATATGATGTATCTATGTTCTTTCTTTTAAGTATTTCTTTACTTTCCAAAATATATGTATATATATATATTGGTCACTGTTTACCAAATTCTAGTCTTCATCCTTCTAGTCAATACGATAATATCAATGGATGATAAATTTATTGCATGTACAATCAATTGATTGAAAGCCTGCCATGGATGATTTTTGTGTGCAATCAATACAAATGATAAAAGAAATGTCCAGGTCACAGTTGTTGAGAAACATACAAGATGAAATTGTGGCCAAATGCTACATGATATAGTGGGTGATCATATCTACAAAAAGAAGAACCAAAGATGCCATAACATTAATTAATTAGTTGCAAGAACATACTGTGTAGAGAGATGCATAAACTCACAATAAGTGGTTGCGGTTGAGTAGGGAAAATGTTGAATCATTCATCCCACCTGCCACTGCATCCACAGAATTAAACAATAGAAGTTCAAATTAACGTATATTAATGTGATAAAGTGCTTATAATTAGGGGGACAATAGCATCATAAGCAGGTGGCTGCCAACGTTGCAGATAAGTATCCCCAAACAATTTTTTTTCATAAATAAGTATCCCCAAACAATTTAAAACTTTGCAGATCAGTAAACCATAAAGGACAAATAATATAACAAGGTACTGAGGCAGTAAACAAAGAGCATCAATTAATACTAGCAATCAAGCAACAAAAACATTATTTTCTAAGCGATACCTTTAGAACTGGTTCGCCTTTGTTAGAGTTTGCAGATTGCTTTGCAGCTGCTGCTAGCTGTGCACGTGCAGCTTTTCCTGCAGCAGACTGATCAAATTGCTCCTTCCTGCAATTATGGTCATAGATAAATGTTGACCGATGCAGCACAGAGCAAATACATTTTCATTCTCTGTTTTTCTCTCCCTGTTGTTTTAATTAACTATAGAATGTCTAAACAATGTGAACAAAAACTTCCCATGCATTCTTGAATATAACAGTAATGGAAATGCAAGCCTCATGCCAGCCACCCTGGACATTACACACTCATTCATGGTATTTATTGACAGCAAGCATTCAACACACGGATGTAGTGTTTATCTATGTTACATGAACTTTTCAAAATAAATCAAATACCCATGTTGGACACCCGACACTTTATGGGATATGTGCCGGATACTTTTCAACGGATACTTCTTATATAATTGTATATATCACTATTATTATATGTAAATGTTGTTGTATAATTGATATAAATATTTTTTTGACATTGTAAGTTACATATAACACTATTATATCTCACATATTTGATTAAAAATATAAAAATGACATTTTTTTGTCGCGTACCGTTAAATTATGATTTGATGAGTTTGACCTCTAGATACATAGTTACACCCGACACTTATACCCTAGTCCATGTAACATAGGTGCTTACAAATGGTAATTAACAGTAATTTTGGAACGCATGCATTTAGTATTTATGTTTTTGATAAGCTATGAAGCACGAATACGGGTACAAATGCTAGTATGGGTACATTTACGGGTATGCAAATATAGAAAAACTAGAAGAAAGTAGGATACATGTACGCCGGGTACATTAATAAAGTAATATATATTTGAATTTGTAGTAGTGCATAATATGTAACAATTATAAACCAAATGCCAAAAAAAAAAAAAAGCAAGGTGCAAACTAGAGTTCAATATTAATTATTGAATTGTTGACCACCAACACATCTAAAAGCTTAAGCAATTAGAGAGAGGGCAACTTTATTATTTATATTATATTCTCAACATTCACCCTCACGTGTGGCCAAACTTTTCTTCATAGCAGGCCAAACACGTGCAAATATTTTAATTATTGGGTAGGCGGTGAGATTTGAACACAGGATCTATTGTTTGCTCTAATACCATATTAAATTATTGACCACCAACACATCTAAAAGCTTAAGTTGTTAGAGAGATGGATAAATTTATTAGTGATATTATATTCTCAACACTCATGACGCACCCAAGCCATATCCATGTCATACCTGAGCAGTACTCAACGTTTAATTTTTTTTAAAAAAAGTAACTGATATGTATTTCGTGTATTTCAAGGCCAGAGTTACAATATTGAGGGGTTTTGTTACAAGATGTTTGAATTATTAGAACAAGGAAGCCATCAGTAGCATGGCCTATTTATATTGCAGATTTTGGCTAGCTTCTTGCCATACTTATGTACAAATCTAACGCTACTGATAATAAGTAAAGTGGGATATCAGAGAGGAATTTAAAAACCAACAAAATAATGGTTCCATATATTCCACATTTCTTTTGGTCAATGAATAAATACCATTCCAAAATTATTTTTTCCATATTAAATAAAAGGGTATTAAGGGGAATAATCATAGAAATGAAATAGTTCCACTGCCCTTCCAATAGCAGTCAAATTTAATATCCTTTCGTTGGAACAAAGGAACCACAAAGCCATAATAACTTTATAAGATTCCCAAAACTCTTAAAATCAATCCTACAAAAGAGACACAAATAGTCCTTCAAATAGAACAAAGAGAACTCTTGAAAAATATCCGAATTATCCATATTTTCCTGAAATTGACAAATAATTTTTTCTGTGGTTTCATTCGATCACTGAATCTCGAAATCCCAATGATAATATCTAGATAAACCCTAACAGAGTTATACCCAACATAGCAATAGTTCCAAATATGAGCATGGTAAGACAACAAACTGGAACATTTAACAATATTCACATCAAGATACGATCAGCGATTGAGTATGAGACTGATATACAACGATATGTATACATTTATTAGAGAGAGAGAGAGAGAGAGAGAGAGAGAGAGAGAGAGATTTTGCCTCTTCTGGGCGGCTTCGGCAGCTTTAGATCGAGCTTCTAGAGAGGCTAACCGTTCTTCTTCCTTTCTCTGTTGCTTGCCACCATTGAAGCAAGCAAAGCACCCCATCTCTCTCTCTCTCGTTCCTTTTCCTCTTCTCTCTCTCCCTATAAAGTTTGTGACGTTCTGGTTTTGACCTGGTTCGGATGAATAATGGTATATGTAACAATTAATGTACGCAGTAGTATATCTAGTGGCATTTGGCATTTGTATGATTTCTCTCTCTCTCTCTCTCTCTCTTAATAACCATTTTACTCACAAAAACGTATTGAAATTACTACACTTGATTACAGAGTAGAAGAACAGTAGCAGCATCTGAAAGTTGCACAACAAAATTCGCGCTGATCATTCACAATTCACCTCCTAAATGGAGGACGCCTACGCCAGATCTGTTTCAGAGGTAATCTTCATCCCACCTCAATCACCATAAACAAAGTATGAATGTTTTCCCCCCTTTTTAACTTTAAGGATTTGGAGTCTTCTTCAAATTACTCCGTATTTGATTTGCAATTATACTCGAACCTTATGTAATATCGAATAAATTACGGGCATGTACAACTTTATGGTTTAAATTTATTGTTTATATGATCCAAAGGGATTACTTGAACTTTGTTCCCTATTCTTTTCCATTTGAGTGCTCTAAACCTCTGTTTTTTTACCTTCAGGTTTTGGAATTCTTTGCTGTGGACCCGGCAAAAGGCCTAACTGATTTCCAGGTACTCAATTGTTTGTTTATTAAAGTATGTGTTTTCATGATAAAATTCTACTATACATACACTTGATTGGGTGGGATTGGGTGGGAACGGGAGCTTCTATTTGCACACACGCATTACACTCTATGCCCATCCTTCTCAATAAATAACTTGTTCGGAAGTAGTATTCCGAAAATAAACAACTTGTTCGGAAGTGAGTTCCGAAAATTATCATTTCTTTCGACAGTAGAATTTTGAATTTTTTTCATTTTTTCGACATTCAACTTTCGAAGGTGTTTTTTTGAATTGTGTGTGACGTCCATAATAGTAATTTCACTTGGGAATAAAATTGTAATAAAAATAATTATCATTAGTTGTGTGCATAGAGTGGAATGAGTGTGTGCAAATAGAAGCTTCCGGTGGAAATGCTGTCACGTTTTTATATTTCCAAGAATGACCTTCTCACCTAGTCACTGTCACCCGTTTTCACCTAGTAACTGCCACCATCCAATAATCATTACAATTGTTTCTCATTCATCTAATTGTCCAAAAGTGGTAATCAGTTTTTCTCATTCGTCAACTATCTAAAAAATTTGACATAAAATTGTAAATGGATTGCCAGTATATATATATATATCTTAATGTGGTTAATCATGCATAATTTTCAATTGGGGGTGGGAGGTTTTTCAAATTTGTTTGCCTGCATTACAACATTTTGTTCATTTCTCTGTTTGCAGGTTGCAGAGCATGCTAGAATTTATGGTAGAAATGGTATGAAACTATGCATCCAATTTATAATTTTTGCTTAGAAATTTACATCTATAGAAATGTAAAGGTGTGATGTAGTTTGCAAGCTAGTTATTAACCTCCATGAGTGAGTTGTTATATATTTGGCTTTTTGTTTCATGTTTTAGTGGATATGCCTCTTTTGCAAATTCATTAATTTTTAGTATAATAGGTTTGGCTGTTTATTTTGCAAACTACAGTTATTTCAAAAAGTTATTAGTGCTTAGGTTGCTGATACATATGAATTTACTACTTGCTGGATTATTGGGATATCCATCAAGGCACGTGTAGAATCGATTCTTTTGGTAGAATAAGGCAATTGCTTAAAGTTAGTGTGAAGAAATTTTATTTAGGACTTGTGTGAATGAGATCATACCTATTTGCGCTACAAGAATTGTAGCTCAACGCTTCTTACTAGTAACTAGTTGGGAAGTTGTATTGGATTTGGTTGTGGCATTTCATGTTTGAAACACATCGAGAGAGCTAAGTCCAACTGATTAAATAATCCTGTTTGGCAAGCATGTAGGAAAAAAGAAGTACGGGTGCATGGTAGATATGGTTTGGTGATAGAATTGACATAGCCAAATATATATATTTTCTTGTAAAAAAAAACAGACTTCTTAATATGTAAAGAATGCAAGGTTTTCCTCGGATAGAGTTTACCATTATAACCTAGGCTAACAATATTAGATTTATATACTAAAGGGCTACATATAGAATCATAAAAGATAATAAAAACACACAACCCATAAATTGGAATCTAAAAAGTTATGTTTAAATAAGCCTTGGTTTGGTTTTCCTCCCAGGCTATATAATCACAAAAAGACAAAAAAAAAGCTACAAAATCACAAAAAGACAAAAAAGTTATAAAAGTATCAAAATATCTCATATACAAACAAAAAGTCAAAAAAGTATCATTCTATACTAAGGGCAATTTTGTCATTCTAAAGCCAAAAAGTCAAAAAAGCCAAACAAGAATACCAAACGACTAAAAAAGCCCCAGGCTAAAAAAGTCAAAAAAGCCAAAAAGCCAACTAAAAAAGCCAAAACCAAACGACACCTAAGTAACGTGGAGTTTAGAAAATGATATTAGTATTGTGTGGAATACAATAGCGGAATGCATTTAAAGAAAGAGTTGATGGAAAATGTCCTATATCTAAAGTTACTTGGTGGAGTGGCACGATACATGGTGTTATTAAAAAGAAAAAAGAAAGAATGCTTTAAAAAGTGGCAAAAGAATGAAAATTAGAATTTTTGTAGAGATATAAGTGAGATGACAAGGTTAAAAGGATAGTTAGTGATGCTAAGTTAAAAACATACAATGGTTTTTACACTAGATTAGATAGTAAAGATGGAGAATAGAACATTTACAAACTTGTGAATCGTAGGAAATGAACAAGAGATTTTAATCAAGTTAAATGCATAAAAAGTGAATAGTCAAAGTGTATTAGTGAAACCTATAGTGATTAAGTAAAGATGAAAATTTTATTTTGAATGCTTAGGAGGAGAAAAATATAGTAGACTTGATGGAACTAGAGAATATAAGTTTAATTGCCGAATAAAAGAGCTTGAGGTGAAATTTGCACTAAAAAAGATGAAATTAAGAAAGACATTAGGATGAAATTATATCTCTATTGATGCTTGAAAATGATTAGGTAAGAAGGGAGTGCCTTGGTTTACAAATTATTTAATAAGATTTTAATTACTAGGAAAATGTCTAGCGAGTGGAAAAAAGTACTATTGTACCCATATATAGTTATCAAAAATGATTTGTGCCTCGAATCTGAATGCCCCGAATGCCCCTAATGCCCAAAACGACGTTGTTTTGGGCATTAGGCTTTTTTTTTTTTTTTTCTGCCATTTTCGACCTGCAGACAGAGGGAGAGGGAGAGGGAGAGAAAGAGTCGCCATCGTCGCCGATCCGTCGTCTCCTCTGCTCGTCGCCTGTCGTCTCCTCGTCGACGTCTCCTCTGCTCGTCACCTCTGCCATTTTCGACGATCGGCCCCCCTCGCCTCCAGCCCATTTTTTAGGCCCCCTCCAGTCCTCCCCCTCCCCCTCCCCCGTCTTCGTCTTCGTCTTCCTGGTTTTGCTGGAAAAAAAAAATTAAAACCACGAAACGACGTCGTTTCGTGGTTTCGGGGCATTAGGGGCACCCGGATTCGGGCTCTCAATCAGTTCTCGTATAGTTATATAGGATATATTCAAAATTGTAATAACTATAGAGGTATTAGGTTGATGAGTCATACAATGAAATTGTGGAAGAGAGTGAGTATCGCTTAAGGGTTGCAAAAACAATGTTAGAGAATCAATATGAATTTATGCTAGGTGGATCAACTATGGAAGCGATATATTTTATAATATGATTTTATATAAAAATAGAGAGAAGATAAGGATGTTTATATAATTTTTTATAGATTTACAAAAAATACTTAGGATGCGATGCCTAGAGATAAAAGGTCGGTGTTAGAGAAAAATGGTATGACAAAAGGGTATTTATGTGGTAAATGACATTGGGCCAGTTTGGTGGAGGTTTTTTCAAGTTGAAAGTTGATAATTATAAAGCATAAGATAAAAACAACCCTTCTCGAGCTTCTATATAATCAGTGTTTTTTCCCTCCCATCATATTTAGGCCTCGTTTGGGAATTGGTTATTTTAGTTGGCTTTTCGGTTTTTACAAAAGACGTGCAGAAAAGTAGAGAGAGTGATGTGACTACTTATAGTGGCTTTTAGGCTAAAAATCCAACTCCCCAAATGAGGCCTTAGGCTATTTTTTTCTTTCAAGTTATAAGCAAAAACTGCATCAAACACTTTGACACAGTTTTTTAAAATAAAAAAAAGCTATAGTAGCTAAATAAAATGCACCATTCAGGGCCAATATAATAATGAGGTACAATTAGATCACCTACTGGAGATACTAGTGAGTTTCCAATCACCGTAAGGCTGCATCAGGGGCTAATTTTGACTCTTTACTTATTTGCCTCAGTCATGGATGAGTTAAAGTAAACATATGTAGGATTTAAGAATCACGAACACGGACACGCGGACATGTAAATTTTCAAAAAATATAAGACACGACATGTTGGGGACATGTTCAAAACATATGTTTTTATATTTTTATTATATGCATATTTTTAAATATTTAATATGTATTTCATGTCAAATATTTAATTTTAATAAATTTATCAACCTTAGGTATGTTATTTTCGTAAAAAAAAATTAAAAATTATAATTTTTTTTGAAAAAAATAGTACTCAACGTGTCCCTAGAGTGTCCTCAGCGTGTCCTCAACGCGTTCCTAGCGTGTCCCAACGTGTCTGCAGTGTGTCCAAAGTGTCCTAGAGTGTCCAACTCTTTCCACCATGTCCAACATGTGTTCGGCGCGTGTCTGTGTCCGACACTTGTACGCGACCTGCGGAGAGGTGTTCGTGCTTCATAGTGTAGGATGTTGTTTTGTTCGTAGATGAAATTCTCCTAGTGAATTTTCCGATGAAAGAAATATTGTTCAAATCAACTGTGAAGTAGGAATTTGGAGCGGGTTCTAATTTTGATCGAAAGTAAAAAATCTTTAATGAGAGAGTCTTGGAAAATTTCAAGCAATCCACTTGCACAAGTTTTTAAGTTTTTTTACAAAGATAGACTGAAGATGCAATTCATCAAAGTATAGGAATAATTATTTTCACATTGTAAAACTATGAGGAGTTTGATTTCAATACAAAATTCACAATTTTAACCTTCGAGACAACTATTTACTCTAAAAGAAAGAAATCACAATAACACCATATCGGGTGATACTATATTTCATATACTAGTAATAAATTCTTGTGTTGCCTTGAAGTATTTCATATGTTTGTTCTTTTGTTGTTGTGGATGTTGCTGTTGTTGTTATTGAGGGTTATATGGTGATAGTGAGAATAGGTAATCAATTTAAAATGCTTGTGCTTTATTTTCCCATCATATTCTTGTATGCTACCTCTGTTTTTTTTTTTTATTATTATTTTAATTTCTTTTATTTCCTTGTAGTTGCATAATATTTAAATTCTTTTATTTGTAAAAAATATTTAAATTCTTTTATTCATATATTCTAATGTGTTTTTCTCCTTTTGGTTGCGTGCTTCACATATGACCTCAGTGCTGCCTCAGGAGGGAAGTAAGTATATGGCCTATTCTCTCTTTCTCTCTGAACTTTTTGTCAAGCAATACATAGTTATGTATGAATTTCCCCCCTTTACAGTTGGTAATTGGTAGTTCTAGCCACTGCTACTATAATAGGTGTGATGAAACCATCTGTTATATGCCATCTTGGTTTTATGATAGTTTCTAGGATAGAAATTTTAAACTTTCACATTTAGTCTTTGACTTTAGCTTATCATGCCCGATTTTTAAAACAAAATTTAAAAATAAATATTCATTTGGTTAATCAATGTGGATAGTCTGCAAGTGTTGAAAAGGCAGTAATTCCCTTAATCTAGGAATATCATTAGAAACCTAGTATTTTGTTTAAACAAGACCACTTTTATTTGAAAACATAGTTCTTTAGTTCAAGTGGGTCAAACTTTTGAAGAAAATTTAGCAGCCAAATGGCCTAGTCAGGCCTCAATCACACAAGCATTCTCACATCCACACATGCAATATTACAAAGTAAAGGTCACATCTAATGATCTATTTCATGCCTAAAAATATTGGATCTTCGAATGGCCATCAAATACAAGTTATACAATTCCATGAGCATAAATTTATCATTCTACAAGTGAAGGGCCACCAATACATGCCCATAAATTGCTATTGTAACCCAACAACAAAATAAATGCTCAACGGCATGGATAATACTATCGATCTTCACCAAAAGGGGTTAAAATCAAACTCCAATCAAGGATCACGGGGTGCATATGAAATTGTTAAAGGGTTAAGCTCCAACTAATTCAGTAGGAAATGTCTACAATTCCTAAGCATTTCTATGGTGACATGTCCAAGTGAGCATGGATATTCTTTATATAGTTCAAATCAATCATTTGATACAACAATAATAAAACTATCATTTCGTTCCCAAATCATTTTCACAAGGTTTTAAAGGAGTAGGTTTTTTTTGTTTGTAAATTAATTCCAAAATCAAGTTTCATAATCAAAACGACCTGGCACAACACGCACACTTGGGATTTGCATGCCTTCCTCCCACCTTGTCTTAGCATAGGTCAAGTAAAATTTTGGCTTATCGGTTACTAACCGATGGACCCATTATCCTGCTCAGACAAGTTTTAGGTCTTATACCCTTTAGCTCTGCGCCTATCTTGGTTTCATTTCACAAATCCCACACATACCAAAATCAACGGCACATAAGTATAATCACGATATATATATATATATATATTTGCAATTTGCCCCCATGGGCCCAACATAATACATTTTCCCCCAAATGGAGTGTAGCACAATCATTATTCTAATTACTCGAATTTGAGATTTGAATTCATCAAACCATCAATTCCATTGCTTAATTATCAAATACACAAAACTAGCAATTTTCAACCAACCAAATCAACATGGTCCAATATTCAATAAATCTCCTAAATCTTCATTTATATCATTTTTAAGTCATTCATAAGTTCAATTTCAATAAACAGGACCAATTTTACAAAATACCAAATTTTGAAATCTAATATTGATGCAAATAGGGGTAGCAAAACAAGAAACTTTTACAGGAGGCAACAAGTAGGTGAATATAAGCAGCAAACAAGAACATTAGTCCTTTGTTGTTGAGTGGTGGTGCAAGCATCAAATGCCTAATCACAACACAAGTGTTTCACCAAGCACATCACCATCAATTCCTTCTTCCTCAACATCATCTAATTCATTAGCTTCAAAGTGTTGATTCCCATCTTCAATGCCTGGTAAATTTTCTTCAAATCTTACTTCTTTGTCCTCAGCAAGAGTAACACGAACATTAGTCCTTTTGGACACTCATTTGACTTATGTCCAATTTCAAAGCATCGATAACTGTTAAGTGTTAGGGGTAGTTTGGTATTTATGCATTATTCTTATTAGTATAAGTAATTGTGTGTAAGGGGGAAACCCTAAGTTTTTGAATCAATAATCTACAGCAGCTTTCTCCTGTTCTATTCATTCTTCTTATTCTTCTTCTTTTTCTTCTCATCTATACATTCAACATGGTATCAGAGCACCATCTTCCTCCTTGAAGATTGTTCCTTAGAGATACTGTTCCTGGTATGTCTGTTAGAGCCAAAAAAAAAAAAAATATACATTATGCTCGAAATTTAATGGGTAATCACCCTATAATCTCATTTTGATTGTTTGGTCATTATTGATTGAGTTTTCTAATTTTTTTGATTTTTCGTCAAAATTGGGTGATTTTTCAAAAATCACTGTTTGACCCTCTTTTTTTCTGTTTTGTCCCTTCTTCTCCTACCCTTGGGAGCCGACTGGAACCCTAGAGGGGTTTGTTGTCCCTGGTTTGATGTATTTTGGCCTATCTTGGATTTTTATCGCTGTTCAGATGCTTTGCTTCGGTTTTTTGACTTGTAGTTGATCTGGTTGCTCTCTTTCTGGGCTTCTTTTGGCCTGTTTTAGCCTTAGAAGGTGTTTTGGTGTGCTGGTTGGGTGATTTGTGAACTTGTTTGATATCCGGCTTGTGTTTTTTGCACCATCTTTTCTCATCTCATGGCTGACAGCTTGGGTCAGAACTCTAAGGGCAAGGAGGAGAGGGATTGAGTCGTGGTCTGACTCTTGGTGATAGTCCTTCTCTCCAGATTAGTCCAGTCAAACTTAATGGTCTTAATTACTTGATTTGGTCCCGCTCCTGTAGTCTTGCCATGCCGCCGCCCGCGTTTGACCGGCTATATTACTGGTAGTAGTACCCAGCCACCTACTGAGGATAGTACTTTATCTGCTCAATGGATTTCTGAGAATGCTTTAGTTATGACTTGGCTCATCAACTCTATGGAGCCTACCATTAGTCAGACTTTTCTCTTGATGGATACTGCTCACAAGATCTGGATAGCTGCCTCTCAGATGTATTCTCAACAAGGGAATGATGCACAGGCTTATGAATTGCGTAAGACAATTAGGGGTTTGGATCAGAAGGATCGCTCTCTGGCAGTCTACTATGCTGAGTTGAGTGGTTTGTGGCAAGAGCTAGATTTTTACCAAAGTTTCCAGCCAGTTTGCTCCAAGGATGCCACTATGTTTCAGCAGGCTGTGGAGAAGGAGCGGGTGTATGACTTTCTTGCTGGTCTGAATTTGGAGTATGATCAGATACGGGTTCAGGTGTTGGGTCGCTCTCCGTTCCTACATTGCGTGAGGCTTATGCCCTGGTTCAGCAGGAGGAGAGTCGTCGTAGTGCTATGGTGCATGCTCCTGTTCTGGATCGGTCAGCGATGGTTGTCGGCCCCAAGTCACGTGATACTCCGCTTTTTCCGCCTCCAGGTAGTGGTAAGGGTCCATTGGTTGATCGGGACCGGTTGAAGTGTGAGTATTGTGGGAAAGATAGACATGATAAAGAACACTGTTGGAAGTTGCATGGCCGCCCTACTCGAGGCCGTGGTCGTGGTGGTGGTGTTCGTCCTCAAGCACATGTTTCTGAGACTACTGCTAATGCCTCGAATGATGCTAGTTCTATTTCCCCAGATGAGCTTCACACTCTCAGACGTTTGATGGCTCGACTTGATTCTTCATCTGCCTTAGCTCCTTCCTCTTCTGCCTCTTCCAACTTTGCTCACACAGGTATTTCTCCTAGTGCCCTCAGTGCCTCTTCGTCGTCTCCTTGGATCATTGATTCCGGTGCTACCGATCACATGACGGGTACTTCTAGTTTTTTCCATTCTTATTCACCTAGTTCTGGGCGAGATAAGGTTAGAGTGGCTGATGGCACTTTATCTTCTATCTCGGAAAGGGTTCTGTTAATTGCACTCTTTACTTTCGCTTTCATCTGTTCTTCATGTTCCTAATTTTTCAACTAACTTACTTTCTGTTAGTAGCCTTACTACTGCTCTCAATTGCTCTGTAACCTTTTTTCCGACTCATTGTGTCTTTCAGGAACTGGCTACGGGGAAAATGATTGGCAGTGGTAGAGCACAAAGTGGTCTGTACTTTCTGGATGCCATGCCTGCCTCACCTTTGTCCTCTCAGGCTCTTCAATGCACTTCTGGCTCCTCCCTTCGTCTCCTTCATCAGTGGCATCGCCGTTTGGGGCATCCTTCATTTAGCATTTTAGAGAAACTTTTTCCTTTATTAGTTCGTGATTGTCCTAGGAATAACTTTGTTTGTGATGCTTGTGAGCTTGCTAAGCATAAACGTACTTGTTATCCTTCAATTAATAAAAGAAGTACTTTTCCTTTTATGCTTATTCATACAGATGTGTGGGGTCCTTCCCCTGTTGTTTCTACCTCTGGTTATCGCTGGTTTGTCACATTCATTGATTGTTATTCCCGTGTGACTTGGCTTTATTTACTTCGTACAAAAAATGAGGTTTTCTCATGCTTCAAAAGTTTTCATAAAATGGTATCCAATCTCTTTAATGCTACTATCAAAATTCTTAGGAGTGATAATGGGACTGAGTATGTTGATGGCGCTTTCCGGGCATACCTCGACGCCCATGGCATTCTTTATCAGACTAGTTGTGTTGGCACTCCTGAACAGAATGGAGTTGCTGAACGTAAGAATGGCCATCTACTTGAGGTTGCTCGCTCTCTCTTGTTTACCATGAATGTTCCTAAGTCTTTTTGGGGGGATGCGGTTCTTACCGCGGCGCTTACCTTATTAACCGTATGCCTTCTAGTGTCCTCCACTTCCAAATTCCTCTTGAGCTTCTTCCTGTGACATATCCCACTTCTTCCCTTCCGCCTCGGGTTTTTGGTAGTGTCTGTTTTGTTCATCTTCAACCTCGTACTCATGGGAAGCTTGATTCTAAGGCTGTCCGGTGTGTCTTTCTTGGTTATTCTGCTACTCAGAAAGGCTACAAATGCTATGACCCTCAGTCTCATAAGTTGTATGTTAGTATGGATGTCACCTTCCGTGAATCTGAGTCATTTTTTCCTGGTCCTCCGCCATCTCCTCAGGGGGAGCGTGGTATCGATGAGATTGCGGATGAGACGGCATCATATCAGCATGAGTTGTCTTTTTTCCTTCCTCCTCACGGGCTGTTATTTGTGGTGAGGGGGAGCCTAGGAGTTCTGTTGATGAGGAGTCGGATATCGGTGGTCGTTTGGACAAAGTTGATCTTAAGACTTATTCACGGCGTCAGAAAGAGCCGACTTCTCTTGTGCCACCAAGTCAATCATCATCTCCTATGCCAGTTCCACACCCAGTTCCACTAACTCTTCAGGTAATGATCCTCATCTCATTTCTTCACCTGTTGTTGATGGTCCTATTACGGATGATTTGAGTCTTCCTATTGCTCTCAGAAAGGGGGTTAGAGCTTGTACTCAACATCCTATTTCTAAATTCGTGTCATATGATTCGTTGTCTTCTCCGTATCGTGCTTTTGTTTCGTCCCTTTCTTCTGTGTGTATTCCGCAGGGTTGGAAAGAAGCCATCAATGATCCTAAGTGGAAGGTAGCTATGGTAGAAGAGATGCAAGCTTTGAGTAAAAATAACACGTGGGAGTTGATGTCTCTTCCAAATGGGAAAAACCCAGTCGGATGTAAGTGGGTGTTCACCATTAAGCACAATGCAGATGGACGATTGAACGATACAAAGCAAGACTAGTGGCCAAGGGATTTACACCCACATATGGAATAGATTATCAAGAAACTTTTGCCCTAGTAGCAAAGATGAATTCCATTCGAGCTATTTTGTCATGTGCGCTAATTTGGGATGGTCTCTACAACAACTAGATGTGAAGAATGCTTTTCTTCATGGGGATTTGGAGGAGGAGGTATATATGGATGTACCTCCAGGATTCTCATCTCAGTCTACAGTTGAAAGGTTTGTAGATTAAAGAAGGCTTTGTACGGTTTGAAACAATCTCCTAGAGCCTGGTTTGGTAGATTCCTCAAGGCAATGCTGGGATTTGGGTATCAGCAAAGCAATGCGGATCACACCTTGTTTGTCAAACGCAATGTACATAAGGTAACAGTGCTTATTGTATATGTGGATGACATAGTTGTGACAGGTAATGATGAGGAGGAGGTGACCCATCTCAAGATGCAGTTAGCCAAGGAGTTTGAGATAAAAGAACTTGGTCCATTGAGATACTTTCTTGGGATTGAAGTTGCTAGATCTGACAAAGGCATCTTTATTTCTCAAAGGAAGTACATTCTAGATCTTCTTGAGGAAACGGGCATGTTGGGCTGCAGACCAGCTGATTCACCAATTGAGACTAATCATCATCTTTGTAGTGGAATTGGTGAGCTTGTGGAGAAGGAAAGGTACCAAAGACTTGTGGGAAGACTGATATATCTCTCTCATACTCGTCCAGATATTGCCTATGCAGTTGGAATAGTAAGTCAGTTTATGCATGATCCTCGTGTAACTCATTTGGATGCAGTCTATCGCATTTTGAGGTACCTTAAATCTGCCCCTGGAAAAGGAATTTTGTTCTCTAATCATGGTCACTTGAGGTTGGAAGCATTCACAGATGCAGATTGGGCAGGCTCTATAGATGACCGACGCTCTACCTCCGGTTATTGTGCTTTTGTAGGGGGAAATCTAGTCACATGGCGTAGTAAGAAGCAGGCGGTCGTTTCTAGATCTAGTGCTGAAGCTGAATACAGGGCTATGGCACATGGAACATGTGAACTAATGTGGCTTCAATCCTTGTTGAGTGATATAGGGCTTGATTGGAGTGGTCCCATGACTTTGTATTGCGACAACAAGGCTGCTATTAGTATTGCACACAATCCTGTTCAACATGACCGGACTAAGCATATTGAGATTGACAGACATTTCATTAAGGAGAAATTGAATAAGGGTGTGTGTAGACACCCCATTTTGACCGGCCCTAAGACTTGGGCATTTTATTTTGACCACCCTCACCAGAAAAATCAAATTGACATTTCAAAATTCCAAACCTCACCCATTTTGGCCATCACTAATATTTTGGTAATTTGTAGTGTTTTATAATTTTATGTGTGTGTATTAAGTTAGGTGTGTGCATATCTTTTAAGTGTATTATAATTGATAATCCTTTTTAAAACAAAAGAAAAGAAAAAATAAAAATTTTGAAAAAAAAAAAATATATATATATATAAATAAAATAAAAAATAAAAAATAAAAAGAAAAGAAAATGGGGCGGTGGTGCATAATTTAGGTGGTGCATAATGTTTTAAGAGATGATGCATAATGGAGAAGGCACTGAAGGAGTGGAGACTCCATCATCAACATTTTTTATACACACACTCTTGAGTCTAGGGGAGATGAACACACACAAGGAGAGCTCGGCTCCTCTCTAAAAAGAGAGCCAAACACACACATTCAGCAGGAGGGGAGAGGAAGGAGCACTCACACACAGATTTTGTTTTGAGAGAAAGACACATACACACGGTCACATGATTCACACCACATACACAGCTTCGGGGGAGAGGCCATGAAGAAAAGAAAGAAAAGAAAAAGAGACCCACAAGCTCTCTCACTGAATCTCTCTCTCGGGTCTCTCTCACTGGAACCACCTCACGGCTCCATGCACACACAAACCCAGCCACCCCAAACCCACCTCGGCACCACTCTCTCTTCTCTCTCTCGGGATAGGCTCTCTCACACACTGACAGCATACACACACAGCACACTGACCACCCATCACCACCATAGACACACACACACGGCAACACACCACCTCTTAACACACACAACCCACGCTCAATACACACCCGGCACACACATGCAGAGACACCACACATACAGGCCATGAACGGACTGATAGAGGAGACATCACACACTCAACACACACCCACTGCCATAGCAGTCCACCCACGGCAAGCACCACCCCAAACCCATCACACACTCACAGACCCACTCAATCTCTCTCTAGCTGCACACACCCACTGTTATCTCTCCCTCTCCGATTCCATGCACCATCATCCACACAACACACACCCACGGGAGGAGACCCACGGCACTCTCCCTTCTCTCTCTATCACACTCTCATGCAGAACACACAACACTCACTCCAGCCCAGCACCAACACACACCAACACACACCCATCATCACCCAACACACCACTCACACACACCTCACTCACTCTCCCTCACGGCAGCACCCCACAGCTCACCTCATACCACCACCTTCATCTTCATGCACACTAACTCACCATGATCAACACACACACTCACACCCACATACATGAACTGATACACACCCACGGACTCCCTCTCTTCTCCCTCTCGGCTTCACAACCCACTAACCCGGCAGCACACGGCTCTCTCTCTCCTCTCTTCTCTCTCATGCATGAACAAGACCACACACCCACGGCAAAACCCATGCAATCCACACCCAGCCATCTCTCTCTCTAACCCACTTATCTCTCTCTCTCTCTCTACAAAGAGACCCACCACCTTTTCTCTCTCTAGAGATGTGTGTGTTCGTGTGAATAATGTCCCTGTAAAGAATGCTTGCATGATAAAAGTAGTGGATTGATTTTTATTAAAGAATAAATGATTCAAGGATCCATTTGAATTCAACATAGTCAGGGTTGACATGAAGAGAGCTGGATCCTCATGGAAGCAGCTAGGGTTGAAATTTGCACATCATCCAATAGTGATTTCCCTGTAAGCCATGCTAGTCAGATTTCAAATCCGATCCTTGGTTTGCCGCTTGAATCCAGAAAATGTGAATCATGTGATGTTGCGGAACCCGGGACATGCGAAAAGGATCCATGTGCCAGTGATGAAGTTGTTTATTTTATTTTTATTTTGAGTGTTTTGTGAGGTTTTATTTTATTATTTCTCCCTCCTCTTTTATTCGGATCTGTAATATTTAAGGTGTTGTAATAATTCCCCCATCCCGCTTCTTTCTATCCCATTCTTTAATCGCTTTCCTTAACTATGTGTATGTATATATCTGACATGCCATGCATATTCATGCTTTACATTTATGTCTCATGCATTAAGATTCGGCTACATTTACATGTGGATTTAATCAATTCTTCTGTGCTTCTGTATGCTATCGTATGTCTTGAGATGATTCACATGTCATATCTTAGAAGCCGAATCTTTAGTTGCATCTCATGAGTGAATTGCATTAGGATCCTGTATATAAGATCATGCATATTTTACTAACTTTTGTTTTGTAGTTGTTCGAGGACGTCGGTCAATCTGTGAGTTTTTATGCTTTAGCATCCCATTTGTGTGTGATTTTCTTATTATGTTTAGCATCCTACCATGTGGCTATTTGTTTAAGTGATAAACTGTTTGAATGCCTGTGGATGAAGGCTTGTTGTTTGAATTGGAATAATTCAATAAATGTACGTCTTAAGCCCACTTTGTCAAGTGGCAAATTCAAACCCTTTTTCGAAAAAATAAACATGAAGTTGAATTGTTCCAATTTGAGCAAACTAGTCTATACTTGTATGCTTCACATAGTAAATTTTAGGATTTATTCAATAATCAGAACATAAACATATAAAGAAAATAAAAGTCATATCATGGTTTAGTAGAGGCCGATCTTTTGATCGGGTGAGTGGGGGTGCTCATTATTGACCTTCCCCTCTCATACCTAAGGTTCCGAGCCAAGCATCCTTGGTTACGACGAACAGTGGCCTTTGGCACCGAGTCATGGGTTTCCTAATTTCCCAAAATATTAGGTGGCGACTCTGAGATTTGATGACGCAGTCCATTTTTGACAAAATTGCAATAAAATGGATTTTCAATAAAAGTTGCCAAATTTGGACTCTCATCTATGTTTCACATTACACTCGTGAAACTTGAGATCAAAGAGATCTCGGGAGTCCGAACTGTTTAACGCGCGCGGGTACCCCCCGGGATGTTTTTACTAAGGGTCTTAGTAGTAAAGTCTTTCACCCTATTTGTTGCAAGTTGGGCATGAGAAACATCTTTGCATCAACTTGAGGGGGAGTGTTAAGTGTTAGGGGTAATTTGGTATTTATGCATTATTCTTATTAGTATAAGTAATTGTGTGTAAGGGGGAAACCCTAAGTTTTTGAATCAATAATCTACAGCAGCTTTCTCCTGTTCTATTCCTTCTTCTTATTCTTCTTCTTTTTCTTCTCATCTATACATTCAACAATAACATTTGTTAGCCATTTGGCCTTGGATATACTCGGCTGTGTCTGTATTGTCTTCTCATTACTAGTGTCTGTTTGCTGATTTAGATGAGTAGGAACTATGGTTTGCCCACCTCGAGTAGTTTTGTTTGCAGAACTATTAGATGCACCACAGCTGCGATCATAACCATGCTTTTTTGATGAATTACGAGCGAGTTGAGCTTCAACTTTCAGGGCAAGCTGACAAGCATCACTCACTTTATAAGGTTGTTGCAAGCTCACTTGGTCTTTGGATGGTCAATCGAAGACCATTCACATATCGACCAACCCTTTGACTTTCAGTTTTGACAAGATTACTTCTCAATGACAACCTATGAATTGAGTGTTAGTCTTTAACATTCTTCTCGTGCTGCCTCATGTTTTTCACCTTTTGATACAAAGTTTGCTCATAGTCTCGAGGCAAGAATTGAGCTTTTGGCTTCTCTTTCATCTTGGCCCATCTTCTAACCTTTCCTTTCCCTCTTACTTCTCGATCATTTTGATAATGCTTCCAGCATGCAGAAGCCGGTCCTCTAGTTTTGCTCCTACAAGCTTCACTTTTCTTTCTGCAGATACTTCATTCCAGTCAAAGTAACTTCCAATACTATATCACCATCAAACTTGAAGATATTAACCTGCACACCATACTCTTTGGAATTTTAGAGCACTTACAATGCGATCCTCCCATCGTTGAGGTCTTTCATTGCGTTGCACATGCCTCTCTTGATCTGGCTTCCTTCCATCGCTATAACTATCACTTTCTCCTCCAGATAGTTGATTTAATTTATTCTCAACCTCCATACCACGATTGGTCGCTAGCATTCCGGCGGTTTTGGTCATTATTTTCTTGCATAACCAATTGCGTAAGGTTCTGAATTCGTTCCTGCAGTGCTTCAAACATTTCAACTGTTGCATATTTACCTCTATGACCATGATTTGCTCTTCCACCCCTTTCACCCCTTGCAGCCATGTTTATAGCAACTTTAAATATTTTAAACACACATGTCAAGAGGTTTCTTTAAGAAGCCAACTCAAAACTTGCAAATAAACCTCCCCAAAAGACAAAATATATTAACACCCTCAAAACGTAACTTATCTAACAAAAACACCCCAAAGTTCCAAAAAAACCTCACACAGCTTTAACTAGGCTACTCAAGGCTTAACACCTTAAAATGACAAAAACACCCTTCACCAAAGAGAACCATAATTATTGCTATATACATATTTACATGGTTTGCATCAAATATACTCACATAATTTCTTCATAGATTCAAGACTAGGGCAAAGGAAATCACATGGTATATTTTGAGATTTTTGGAAAACAACACATGTACTACAGAATACTTGAAGAAGAGTAGAAATCCCCTACCAAACTCAAAGAGATGTGAACTTTTAAAATCCCAAATTGATGAAATGCAAAACCATCTAGATGAATGCGAAGTCCTTGCAACGATCTACAAGTTTCTCTTTCGGTTGAAGGTCGAATCTCACTCCAAGATACTGAAATTTGTAAAGAGAAGAGAAAGGTTGCTTGAATGTTTAGTGAGAGAAAGGAGAGGAAGAAAATCATAAGGAAAAGTGATGTCTCAGATTTGATATGAGGTATATAAAAATGGGGTAAAAAATCACCCTTTTGAGATAAAAATCACAACCTTTGACAGTATCTCCGCTCGTGTAGAATTGGCCATCGCTTGGGCTGAGCAAACTAGAAATCCAAGCCTCGCCCTAGTTGACCTTGCTTGGGAGGGAAACTACAGAAAACTGCATGCTCCACTGCTATGCGCTTTGGCAGAGCCTACCCACCACTTAGGCAAACTTTCTAGAAACCTCACCCAACTAATTACCTTATTGCCATTCCAGGGAAAAACTAAACTCCCCAAGGTTAAAAAATGATCTAGGGTAAATTACGTCCACACCCCTTGAGGTTCATCATTAATGCAGATTTCCCCTTGAGGTTGCAGAAATTACACTGACCCCCTTGTCAGAATTTGTTGACTAACATAAAAAAAAACAACGCTCAATTAGTACACATTAATGTGTGTTTGGGAGGGGAAAGATTGAGTGTACACCTAACCTTTATTGACTAACATCCTTAACAGAAAAAAATAAAATGACTGTTTCACCCTTTTATGTTATCTTCTCTGTATTACACCACGACCTGCTGTATTGACAACACAAATGTTGAGATTGCTTTCATGGATGTAATGACAGAGATCATCAACATTGTGATTAAGAGGGGTTGGTTGTATGGATGCGAGTAGCAGTAGTAGGGGTAATTTGTACTTTCCGAATCTCTCTCGATGCATGCCATCTTCCTGTACCTTTAATTTCATGTTGTTAATGAAATTTTTACTTTGCCGATCAAAAAAAAATCAACATTGTGATTAAGAACAATTGGCCACTACTCATCACTGTGATATTTCAAAATCTTGCAACAATCTCACTCCCTACCACCAACCACCACAATTCCTCCCACTTTCTGCCAAGCCCTAGATAATAAATTCAACCAAAAAAAAAAAATCATATAATTACCTTCAGGAATTCCTTCAAACACTTGTTGGGTACTTACACCCACTACCCCCAAACAATAAATAAATAAAATATTGAGCCCTATGATCAATCAAACAATAAATAAATAAAATCAAACAACATTAAACACATAAACAAAGAAAATCATATATGTCAACTTCTGAATGATGTCATTCTTCTATATTTATTTATTGGTTATTTATTCATCTTGCATGAGCCTTATTATTATCCATAGTTGTCAAATCGGGATTCGTATCGTGAATTGAAATGATCTCGTACCGAATCGCGAATCGAATCGAATCGTGAATCGTAAATCGTAAAGATTCGGTCACTTCTTCTAAATTATTTAAAAACATATATTTACACATTTAGATGTTAAATATATCTTATGAATATAAAATATTTAGACTTAAATCAATAAAAATGTTATTTTGAATGATAATCACGTAGTTTAATGAATAAGAAGTTAACAAACGTTCCTATGTAAGATCACCATCTTATCTTTTTTTCTTTTTTAGATATTTCTTATCAACTATTCTTAATAAAAATAATAACCAAATAGACAAACTATCAATTTCTAAAGTAACAATAATTAACAACGATATTGATATTTGGACAATAAGCATACATACTTTTCTAAGTAACAGTGAACAAATAATAAGAAAGAATCATTTAGAATCTTTTTTTTAAAGCCTAAAATATTTTAAAAAGTATAACTGATCTTATACATGTAATATTTAATTTAATAAAATAGCAATAGATAATTCATAGTGTAATTTTAATCTTAAACATCTTTAGAAGATATATTACGATTTTTTAAAGGAAAAAAAAATGAGAAGAAATGTTAAAAATATGTTGGGTCTGACTAAATCTAATTGGATCCTATTAAAAACTTCATGATCACTAAAATAATAACAAATCATGTATATATGCTGGTTATTTTGCTATTAAACGCTATTAGAAGTTGTATTATGTCATTTTTACTAAAAATATGGAGGAATAATAGAGTCAAAAATATGTCAGACACAATAATTTTAAAAATTGCATGAATCGAAAAAAATGAATCGAATCGTGAATCGATTGTGAATTGTGCGATTCACTAGAGATTCACTTCCAAAATAGATTCACCCTTAGATTCGTATCGATTTTGCAAAAATTGCGAATCGAATCGAATCGTGAATCGAATTGCGAATCGTAAGATTCTGATAACAGAGTTATTATCATATATGAGCCTTATTATCAATCCATGCGAACTTGGTTTTTGACTTAACTTCTGAAATTCACGTCTTTAAACATAAGCTTGTTGAACCAGTGTCATGTTGTTATGTAAAATTAGAGAAGCTCAATTAATGAATTCTTTAATAAAATTCAACACAACAACAGAACATTGAGAGTTTATCTAGTCAATCCTGTATCATCAAATTGGGCTTCAACCGGAACACTTTCCAACCCCTTTCAAATACTCAAAATAAAGTCTCAAATCAAAACCCCAAATTAGAGGGAGAGAATGGTGATGGTGGTGAGAGCGAAGATGGAGAGGTAGTGTCGTGGTGGTGCAGAGATTTTTTGGAGATTTGGGCATGGAGGGATTGTAGCCATGATCAATTTACAGACGAGCTTGGCCTAGAGATGATGGCTTATGCGGAGGATCTCATGATAGGCGCTGGCGGTGAAGATGATCTTTGTGGCTCGGTGGTTGTTGCGGATGGTAGTTGGTGGTGGCAGATGTCAGTTTCTAGAGATAACCATGGTGTTTGTCGTAGTTGCTCTGTAAGGGTGAAGATGGATTAGAGTAAAGCATAGAGAGAAGATTATGGGAGAATACAAAAAGAGAGATAGAGAGAGGGGAAAAACTATGGAGTTGTTAGAGTAGGGTTAGAGTTTGGTAAAGATGAGGGTAATATAGTCTTTTCAAAATTTTGGGAACATGACATCAGCAATTGTTGTTTAGTTTTTAATAGTCACTTAACGGCAAGGGGCTCCTTGTAATGTGATTGAAAAACTTGGGGACGGGGTTGTAATTTCTCAAATGTGGAGGGATAATTTGTATTAAGTTTACACCTCAAGGGGTGTAAATGTAATTTACCCAATGATCAAAGTGTCAAAATGGTCAACTGTACGATGACAAACAAGTTTAAATCAAAAGAAAAAGTGTAGGAGTGACGTTGCAAATACAAATAAAATGGATTTAATAATGGGTATTTTTACATAGCTAATCTTTTCGGGTCTTAATCAAAGAAAAAGTGTAGGAGTGACTTTGCGGGTCTTAATCAAAGGATTATTCAAACCAAAGAGTTACTCAAACAACTTGAAGAGGAATTGTCATCCACCCAAGCGGAACATGCATCATTTATGTGTGATTTTGCACAAGCTTCCAGAATGTTTCTAAATTAGAAGAAGACGTGCAAACTGCTCTGAATGTTTTGAGCCAACACAAGAAGAAGAATGGACAACACAGTGTTGTGGAACGTGCCTTTGAAAGGGCTAAGGCTTCTCTTAATGAATGAATTCACTTTTATTTTTTTATTCATCCGAACATAATGTATTTATGAAATTTCGCTCAGTGATAGATTTATTTGTTATATGAAATTTCTCAATACAATACATTGATTTGTCTTATTTTAGCCGTTCGCAGTTTATATTCTTGCGGGCTAGGAGTATCCAATGTTTTATCACCTTAGATTTCGGTGAGGTATTTTAGCAGTTTAACTACATACAATACCGTTGGTGGTTTTTGACTTTTGTTTGGCCGTACACAGTTTATACTCTTGCGGGCCAGGAGTATCCAATGTTTTACCACCTTAGATTTCGGTGGTTTTTAGCAGTGTAACTACATACAATACCGTTGGTGGTTTTCGACTTTTGTTTGGCCGTACACAGTTTATACTCTTGCGGGCCAGGAGTATCCAATGTTTTACCACCTTAGATTTCGGTGGGATATTTTAGCAGTTTAACCACATACAATACCGTTGGTGGTTTTTGACTTTTGTTTGGCCGTACACAGTTTATACTCTTGCTGGCCAGGAGTATCCAATGTTTTACCACCTTAGATTTCGGTGGGATATTTTAGCAGTTTAATCACATACAATACCGTTGGTTAGGGGTGCAACTCGGGCGGGTTCGGTCGGGTTGGGGGTCTGCCCAAGCCCGACCCGAATTACCCAGAGCAGTGCCCAAGCCCGCCCAAGCCCGGCCCAAGCTTTGTATTTTGAACTCGGGTTAGCCCGAATTGCCCAGAAACTTGTAGGTAGATTTGTTTTGAAACCTGTAAGTAGAATTGATAATTAACAAAGAATGAGAATTATTCAAAGTTATTTTCTGGTCACCAAAAATAAAAATTAAAAATTAAGACTAACTCTTTTACTTAATTTATATATATTATATAATTTATTAAATTATATATATATTATATATTATATATTTATTAAATTATATATATATTATATATTATATAATTATTATATATTAAATTCAATTCGGGTTCGGGTTGCTCGGTTGGCCATTGGTTCTGCCCAAGCCCGGCCCAAATTACAATTCGGGCATCAAAAATCTGCCTAGGTCCGTCCAGATTACAAGATATAGTTGCCCAAACCCTAAAAAAACTTGGGCTGGGCTCGGGTTGCTCGGGTTGAGCCCGCCCGAGTTGCACCCCTACCGTTGGTGGTCTTCGACTTTTGTTTGGCCGTACACAGTTTATACTCTTGCGGCCCAGGAGTATCCAATGTTTTACCACCTTAGATTTTGGTGGGGTATTTTAGCTGTTTAACCACATACAATACCATTGGTAGTCTTCGACTTATGTTTGGCCGTACACAGTTTATACTCTTGCGGGCCAGGAGTATCCAATGTTTTACCACCTCAGATTTTGGTGGGATATTTCAGTAGTTTAACCACATACAATACTGTTGGTGGTTTTTTTTTTTTGCCCTAACTTTTGCCTAGGCCGCCCTTTCGAGTTTTCGACCTAGCAGGCTTTCTTAAGGGTAATATCTCTTCAAGAACCTTGCATTGGTTGGGGGAATGATTCTGTCACCATCCATCGTTATCAACAAATAGGCCCCATTAGAATAAATCTTCTCAATCACATAAGATCCTTCCCATTTGGGCTTAAGCTTTCCTTTGGTTCTTCGTGAGACTACTATGGGTGTTCTAACCATTAGTACCAAGTCTCCTTTTTTAAAGGAGCGAAGCCTTACCCTTTTATTGAATGCATTTGCCATCCTTTGTTGGTAGATCTCCAAATTCTATTGAGCATACAACCTTCTTTCATCTAGGGTCTCGAGCTCAGCCAACCTCACTCTTGCACTTTCATCTTCTGTTAAGGACTCTTGTATTGCAACTCGCAATGATGATATTTGAACCTCAAGTGGTAACACGGCTTCTCCTCCAAAAACCAATGAATAAGGAGTTGCTTGAGTAGGAGTTCTGTGCGAAGTCCAATAAGCGCACAAAGCTTCTTGTAACTTTTCGGCCAAGCGCTTTTGTTCTTATCCACCATCTTCTTGAGAATTTTGCACAATGTCTTGTTCAAAGCTTTTGCCAAACCATTGGCAGGTGCATGATATTTTGATGAATGGTTGTTTTTTATTTTGTACTTGGCAAATAACTTGTTCAAAGCATCACTCCTGAATGGCTGTCCATTATCCATGATGATACTTTCTGGAATCCCGAACCTGTAAATGATATGGGTTCGGATGAACTCAGAGACAACTGTGCTTTTTATATCCTTTAAAGCCACGACCTCTGCCCATTTTGAGAAATAGTCAATTGCAGCTAGGATGTATCGATATCCTGCTGAAAATGGAGGTACAAAAGGACTAATAATGTCCATACCCCATGTTGCAAATGGCCAAGAACAAGTTGTTAAATGTAAAGGCTCTGGAGGTTGGTAGAGAAAGTTCCCATGGAATTGGCAGACTTGGCATCTTCGAGCATAATCTATGCAATCTGGAATCATAGTCAGCCAATAATATCCCAACCGTTTTAGCTGCATATGTAATTTAGGACCACTTTGGTGTGCCCCACATATACCTGCATATATTTCTGCCATTACCTCTTGAATACGCTCCTTGGCTATACACCGCATGTACATTCCATCCAAAGACCTTTTGTATGACCCATCCTTCCACGAGACGAATTTGGTAGCCCTACGTCTCACTTCAATTCTTTTTACTTTATCTTCAGGTAGCCTACCATGTTGGAGGTAAGCTATGAATGGTTCCCGCCAATCCTCCTCGTTTTCTCCTTTCGTGGTGACGACCAAGATTGGAACCAAGTCAGAAACTTCTTTTAAAGGTTGTAACACCCTTCTTTCACCTACCGTGATAGTAATTGTTTTGCTATCTGGTAGGGTGAGTGATGCAACCAAACTTGCAAGTGAATCAGCTCGAGCATTTGTTCTTCTCTTCACGTGGAAAATATGTGTTTTCCTGAATTGCGAAAGGAATTGATCAGCCATTTCATGATACGGGATGAGACTTCTTTTCTTAACAATGTATTCTCCACGGAGTTGCTTTACCACCAGTTCCGAATCTCCATAAATTGAGAGTTCTTCAATAGGAATTTGTAATGCCAATTCTAATCCAGCAATTACAGCTTCATATTCTGCCTCATTATTGGAGCATCCTTCACTTAAGGCGAAAGAATGGGTGATTATAGCATTGTCTGGAGTCACAAACACAATTCCAATTCCACTTTATTGTTTTTAAGATTTTTCTTGCTTCTTGCCATCTGGACTCCTTGAAGCTCCATCAAAATACATCTCCCATCCTTTCTGAATTTCTACTTGCATAACTTCTTCATCTGGTAAATCAGTTACTAGAGGTGAGTCATCAGGTATAGGATGTGCTGCCAAAAAATTTGCTAGAGCTTGCCCCTTTACAGCTCTTTGGGGAACATATTCAATTGCGAATTGTTGGAGAATTACAGCCCACTTTTGCAATTTTCCCTGAAAGTATGGGCCGTGAAAGTATATATTTCAAGGGGTTTGCTCTTGATATCAACTTGACTTCATGTTCTAGGACATAGTGCTTTAGTTTTTGCAAGGCGAACACCAAGGCAAGACATGTCTTTTCGATAGGAGAATAATTGACTTCTGCCCCAACCAGAGTACGACGCAAGTAATACAAGGCATTTTCTTTCCCATGCTCATTGTGTTGTGCCAACAGTGCCCCTAACGAACCATCCAGAGTTGTTATGTACAACAAGAGTGGTTTCCCTTTTATTGGGCTCATGAGTACTGGAGGCTTCAAAAGATACTCCTTAATACTATTAAAAGCATTTTGGCACTGTTGATCCCATTCAAATGGAACACGCTTTTTCATCAATCTTGAGAATGCCAAGCATCGACCAGCCAAGTTCAAAATAAATCTTCTGATATAAGCCAACCTCTCTTGTAGCCCTTTCAATTCCCTTAAATTTCGCGGAGGAGGCATTTCAGCAATGGCTTTATCTTAGTAGGGTCAATTTCAATCCCTTTGTTTCGAACCACAAACCCTAGAAATTTTCCTGAGAAAACTCCAAATGCACGTTTTAGTGGGTTCATCTTGAGTTTGTATCTCCTCAAATGTTCGAAGATTCTTCTCAAATCTTCCACATGGTTTTCCTTCTGCTTTGTCTTGACGACAAGATCATCAACATAGCATTCAATGGTGTCATGGAGCATATCACCGAAAATTACAGTCATCGCCCTTTGATACATGGCCCCAGCATTTTTCATGCCAAAAGGCATTACCTTATAGCAAAAGACTCCTCTCGGAGTCCTGAATGCAGTCATTTCTTCATCTTCAGGTGCCATTCAGATTTGATTGTATCCTGAGTATCCATCCATAAAAGACAAGGTTTCATACCCAGTAGTTGCATCTACAAGAAGTTCAGTGATGGGCAAAGCAAAGTCATCTTTAGGACAAGCCTCATTGAGATCACGGAAATCAATGCAAACCCTGATTTGACCATTCTTTTTCTTGACTGGCACTATGTTTGCTAGCCAGGTTGGATATTTGACTTCCCTGATGAATTCTGCATTGATAAGCTTGTCGACTTCAGCTTCAATTTGGGCTGTAAGCTCTGGTCGAGTGCGCCTCTAAGGCTGTTTAACTGGCCGTTTCTCAGGGTGAATTGCAAGCTTATGGACTGCAATCTCTGGATTAAGACTAGGCATCTCACTGTAGTTCCATGCAAATATGTCACGATACTCCCTTAAAAAGGAAATATATTGCCGAGCTTCTTCTTCCTTTAAATTTGCACTAATGAAGGTTGGTTTGTTTTCTCCTTCATCACCCAGATTTACCTCACGAAGGTCATCCACAGTGGCTTGGCCTCCTGCTTCAAATTCTGTTGGTGCAGGTTGAGCTTCATCTTGGTCAACATCTTCCAACACATCTTGAGTGATAGTCATGTTTACTGGAAATTTTTCCTCATCCCCCTAATAGCCTAACCCTTCTGTCTTGGTGGTGATAATACTGCCTTGCTGGATAGTCTGCCTCTGCGAAGATGTTAATGCAAAGTCAAATGGTGTCATTGTTCTTGGTATTTTTTCAGGATCTAAACCAACTTTCACCAACATCTGTGTAATTTCTGCACTGAAAGTAGGCTTCTCAAAACTCGAGATGATTTCTTCTGGCACTTGTTCAACTTTCACTGTCTGTTCAACATCTCCAAGTGAGTGGAATATGATGGGTTTCGACCATTTTCCTTTAGAAGGGACCACAATTGTATTATATTTCTCCACATAGGTGCATTCTGTCCTCCTTAATGGTAATGTGAACTCACCCTTGAGATCCAAAATTGGATTTATTGGGGCTAGAGCCTTTGCCCCCAGTTTCCTTTCGGACTTTGGCACATATCGAAAAGTTCTTTTTGTTGAAACTGGAGTAGACTCTAGAGCATCTTTGACATTCGGAGTATCTTCAGACTTTTTCACATCTTTTCCCTTTCTTTGTGAAGTCTTTGTATAGAAGCGAGCATCAGCATAATAAGCCTCTACTTCTCCAAATGGATCATTGTCAGCCACAATTGTCCCCTCTTTTTTGGGTGAAGGCATTGGGTACTTAATACATTGGTGATAAGTTGATGGCACTGCATGATGATTATGCATCCATGGTCTCCCAAGCAAAGCATTGTAAGAGGTGTCTACATCAATGACCAAGAACTCAATGCTTTCTTCAATATCCCCAAACTTGGTTCACAATTCAATCTTCCCCATTGGGTGTTGTTCATTCTGATTAAATCCTTGAATGACCAATGACTTGGGCGAAGTTGTGAAATTCGAACCCTAATAAGTTTAAGCCTTCGAGGCAGGAGGTTTACCGCAGATCCTCCATCAACCAGAATTCGAGAAATTTTCACATCATGGATAAGCCCAGTGATAAACAAAGGCCGATTATGGTCTGTCATTTCAACACACATGTCTTTGTCACCAAAGGTTACCATGGCCATGCATGTAGTTGCCTTCTCTTGATTTCTACCCTCGATTTCTTTGTGGAAATCCTCTTGCTTGGACAGGGCATATATTAAAGACTTTCGAAGCTCTGGAGACATTTTCAGTGCATCATATACACTCAACAACGCTGGAATTTTCTTTAGATGAGCTAGTACATCATATTTCACTTGCTCTTCCTCCAGCAAAACCTGTGGAATTTCTGACGTTTGAGGGTCTTGAGGATTTCGTAATTTCCTCCGGTAGGTCAAATAAGTCTGGCATACTCCAGCAACCGCCTTTTCGTTGACCTCAACTTCTTTTATTCCCTCACTTATTTGGACCATGTTAACTGGTCCAGCTGCAAGATGATCATCATCATCAGTCACTTATCCATCTTCCTGGAGCTGCATTCTTCTCCCATTTCTTAGGTACCGGGAGTCACGCCTATAAAAACATTGAGATTCTTCAAAACCATTCTTCATGGCCTCCCAACTAGGCACCACGACTCCATCGAGGGAGCAATACCAGTCAAAGGCAATCCCCTCTAAGGAAGAGGGAATTGTTTTAGGCAAAGTGCTTCATTTTGAGCTGTTTTCCCACACTGTTTCAAAAAACGCCTAATATGTTTTGAGGATCTCCATACCCCTCATATAGGACAAAATTTGGAAGTTCGTATCCTTCAGGAAATGGTGTTTGCTCTACCCATAAAGGGAACAAATCCTTTGGCGATAAGTGCCCATCTCTTGAAGGTCAAGGGCAGTTTCAATCTTCTCATCAATTGTGCCTTCTATGAAATCATATGTTTGAGAAGATGTACCTTCGTCATCCAAATGTTCTGACATCTCAATTTCTATTGGCCATGGTTTATAAAATGTCCTATAGAATCGATCAGCCATGGTGTCCCAATCTGGGATTGAATTAGGTGGCAGGCTGAAGTACCAATCTGCTGCCCATCCTTCCAAAGAAAGAATGAACTGCCGTAGAAGTGACGCCTGACTTTTTACTGTGTTTCCACATTGTGCAAGGAAACGAACCAAATGGCGCCTTGGACAACCTATCCCATTATATAAAGGAAAACGAGGTACTGCATATCCTCGTGGGAACTGAACCCATTCAACCCAATTAGGGAAAGGGTGTTCAGAAATTTGATTTCTTTCAATAATCAAATTTTGATGGGCTTCAAAACCCTCATCTTTCAAAGAAACTGTTACTTTTGCTTGATATTCCGCTTCCCTTCTAGCTTCAATTTTTGCTTTCTCATCATCACCTGGATTGCGAATGATATGTATTTCTCGCTCTTCAAAATTTACATCCACAGTGATGACATTACAAGGAAAGTCAAAGTGATCACTTGATATACTTTCTCCATCGTATGTCCTGGCTGGGGATGTATATGGTGAACCATCAGGAGAAAAGTCAAGTTCCCAATCTTCATTAGGATTCTCAACTTGAGATGACTTTGCTTGTTTACTTGAATGCTTCCATACTTCATCATCCAACTTACACCTGCCATTCACCTCATCATCCTTGAAGTGTAGTCGTTTTTTCACCTTTTTCACAAGCTCAGAGTCGGACCTACACCCAGTGTCTCCTTGCTCTGTTCCCCTTACATATTCTAGAGTGCTTTGGTAGTACATTGGTGATACTGGCGAATATTTCGGAGAAAAGGCTTTTGTTGTGTACTCTGGAGAAGCTGGTGTATACTCTGGCGAGGCTGGTGTGTATTCTGGAGAAGTTGGCGTATACTCTGGTGAGTAAGGTATGCAGATAGGAGATGTAATGCAATCTCCTTTCCTAACTTTTGAACCAACTTCACCTTCATCTCCTCGTCATCACTCAAAACAATGATGGTTAAGCAAGGGCTAAAGTAAACTTTTCTTCCTCCTTTTATCAAAGTATGTCTGCAACTCCACAGATTGAAATTTTGAAGGTAGAAATTCCTCCAATGTGACTGGGACAAGGGACATTGCTCTAGCTGCTCATCAGGGACCAATTTCTCCCATTTTTCCTTCTTTAGGTTCTTCTTTCCTTTTCTCTTACTTACTTTGGCTTTTTTCTGTTTCTTAGAAACTTTTGGTTTTTGCTTTTTGGAAACTTTTGGCCCTTGTGTTGTTGAATCCACCACACTTCTAGCTTTCACTGTGGCATTTTGTCTTTTTTCATGCTTTTTGACTGATAAACAACCCATTCACCGTCATTATCATTGTCGATAGTGATTGGGTTAGCAGATGCTTTCTCTTGAGGAGGGAGCTCGATTATCTTAGAGTCCAAAAGTTCTTGAATTTTATCTTTCAGAACAAAGCACTCTTTTATCGGGTGGCTAATCAAACGATGGTAGGGGCAATACTTTGGATCGTTAGTCTTTCCTACCTCAGGGAGAGCAATCAATTTTTGCTCCAACAGATCTTCAAATAGGTCTTCAACCAGATCATCCATGAAAGAATATTTCTTCTCCAACCTCTCTTTCATAGTCACCTTTTTAAATTCTTTGGGCTTTTTAGCCCCTACTACAACAGGACCCTTCTTTCTGGTTTCGATTGTAGCTGCAGTCGAGGACTCAACCTTTTCAACGGCCCTAGGCCTCATTCGTTTAGCGAGATGTAGCTCCATATCATGAGCTTTAGTGCATAGATCATTGAATCCTTCAAAAGTTTGAGCCATAAGAGCCGTAGAGAGCTTATGTCGGAAGTTGTTAAGGCACATCCGAACTAACTCTAATTGTGTAAACTTTTGAGGACAAGCAAATGTCAAAGCTCGCCATCTTGCAATGAAATCTGTAACAGACTCATTGTCACGTTGCTTGGTCTCAATCAGTTCCGGTACTCCAACTCGCCTTTGTGTGTTACAGAACTGTTTAAGGAACTCTTTCACCATGGAATCCCAATTTAGGATTGATCCCTCAAGAAGGTTAGCATACCAAGTAAATGCAGAACTTTCAAGTGACTGGACAAATAGCTGCAGACACAAGGCCTCATTCTGGGCTATTGGCCCACACCTTGAAAGAAAATAAGCCACATGTTGTCTTGGATCTCCTGTTCCATCAAACATTTTGAAATCTGGTTGGGAAAAACCAGAAGGGAATGGAACAGCATCTACCCATGCTAGGTAAGGTTTTGTGATTATTCGAAAGTTCTCATCATCTTTTTCTTTGACTTTTTTTATTTGTCTCCTCACCATATCATCAATCATGGCCATGAGCACTAGATTCATACCACCACTGGTTAGATCGGAGTAACAAGGACCATTGCCCCCTGGGGCTAATGTGCTTTGTATACCTACGGATGTCCCTACAATAGGTTGTGTCATTTGTTTGGGTGCACTTCCTGGTCTTGTCATTTGGGCCTGCAACTGTTGCATTTGCTCCAACATAGCAACCATTTCCCGTTCTCTTCTCTCAAGTTGTTCTTGTAGGGCCACCACTTTTTCCTTGAGACCTTGGTCTTGTTGGACCTGCGAATTTTCACCTTCTTTCTCAACCTCAGTCATCATAACTGCGACTTTGTTGATATCTCTCAATTCATTGTTTCCAGTATCCGTTGAAACAAATGAGATAGAATCATCTTGTTCGTATAAAGGATTATCAACCCCCACAACATTACTCATATTTGAAGCATCTAACTGCGATGCTTTGTTTTGAGCCTGACGGGTTATGGACCTTGTTACAGGCCCTTTTCTTATTCCCTCCATAGATAGTTCAACCAAAGTAGAAGTATTTCCCAAGGGTTGCTTACCCTCATCCACCTTGGATTTTCCAACAAAGACAGGACTTTCAATTTGTTTTTTGCGTTCATCTTTCGAAAGAGCCCTTTCAATAGCTCCTATAACATTTATTGCCACTGTTCTTAGTTCCAGTTCTTTAAGGCCTTATTTCTTCTTCGCCTTTGTCTTTTTGAAACTGGACCTGATGACATGTCAAGTCGAGCCCCTAAGGGCATAGAAGGAATCGTTTGCGTTTTTGCAAATTCGTCATGAATTTTCAAAACAGTCCCTACATTTTTAGAGCGGACCAATTGATGTTGATTCAAATACCGTTGGGCCAACAGGTATTCCTTATTCGAACCTTGTCAGGCCAACGGGTATTCCTTATTCTGTCGGGCCAATGGGTATTCCTTATTCGACCCCTGTCGAGCCAACGAGTGTTCCTTTGGCTCCTGAGAGTTGACTGAAATTTGTTTTGACCGATTTTGTGCTCTGAACAGAACTATCGGTTCGTAGGCCGTAACTATTTTTTCAATAACAGGGGCCTTTTTTCCATCAACAGGAGTTTGGGTCATTACCCTCCTCCCAATGACCCTAATGATGGCCATGTTTTCAGCAGAGGCTTTCTTCTGGGCAGACTCCACCATTTTAATGGAGTCTTCTACCCTTTTGAGTAGTTGGGCCACAACATTTTTTGTTGCCCCCGTTGAAGCTGCAACAAAAGTCGTAGTTGCAAACTGATTAGCCTCCTTTGCCTGAATTAGAAAGCTCTTCGTTCGGGCTCTGGCCCTCACAGTTGCGTACTGCTTTGACGCTTTCACATAATCTTCAGTAATCTTTCTCAAACTTTCAGCTTTCTGAAGAAGTGTGACTTTCTTCGTTACACCAGTTACCTTCGGGACAGCCAAGAGCATTCGCTCCGGAGCCCCTTGAGTGATAGGGGAAAGAAGTGCATCTTTCCAGGATTTCGTTGGCTCTACTTTTGGGACAGCCAAGAGCATTCGCTCCGGAGCCCCTTGGGTGATGGGTGCTATCTCCACCTTTGGTGATTTCAGAACCACTAGAGTGTAGGTTTGTCTCCTGACAGTTGCTTCCGCATTCCTATAACAAAAGAATACGTCAGTAAGTTTCAATTATATATATATATATATATTTGTTCTTCAAAAGATGGGAGGAGAAATAAGGTCCCACTGGGCATGCCAGAATTTGTAGACACAAATTTTAAAACATGAAGTGTTTCAACACATTTCAAAATTCATGTTACAAATGTCCACTGTTTAGTTTTTGGACTAAACAGTGTTGATTATTTGAATAGTAGGTTCTTATTTCCGATCTGTATTTCAGATCGTTAATTATACATTTTATACAAATGAAACCTTCGATTAATGAAGAACAAAATAAACAACAAAAGACAATTTAAGAAAAATAAATATTTTATTGAAATTGTTATGGGTTTTGAACCCTCGAATACAAAATACAGTTTTTTTTTTGGTTTGGAACCCTTTACCTATTCATCGCCATTAGCGTAGGCTCTTGAGTTCTCTAGGCTTCTCTTCTTCTTTCTTGTAACGATTTCTTTAGCTCTCAATTTCTTTCTCTCTCTCTGATCTTTTCACTTCTGATTTCTTCTCCTCCCCCGTCTTGTGTGATGGTCCTCATATTTATGGAGGGCCATCAGATGATAGGAATGCTTATCTTCAATTTGAATTTCAAATTGAATGATAGCGCCATTTGAATTTTAAATAATAGCGCTATCTGATTAATCGTATATCTTATTAACCGAATTGATCTTTAGGGTTTCATCCTGTGTGGTGTCCTTGTTGTAGGCTCTACAGGTGTTATCTTTCGTAGGCATCACGTGTCATTTGAGCATCTTGAATAACGTCGTTGAGATACAACGTCGTTTTATTTATGTACTTCAACGGATCATGTTGATCTTTTTTTAGGAAGTGATTACCTACAACTTTTCTATCATAGGCTCTATACGTGTCATAAATTTAGTTGAAATTTATGTGCCAACACCTAGCGTAATATCCATTAACTTATATAGGGCTCTTTTGGGAAAGCAAAAAAAACGCCACATTTGCGTTTTTGTGGCGTTTTTGAGCAAAACGCAAAAAGTTGGGACGCTCATTTGGGAAGTATCACACAATAGGCTGAAAAATTACCTAATTACCCTCAATGCTTATATTTTGTACAAATGGGTAAAATGTAATTTTTTAAGTTGGGTGAGGGTATTTTAGTTATTTTAGTGTGATGTGACACCATAAATAAATATTAATCCAAAAAAAAAATAACTTTTTACCAACTTCCCAAATCACTTCCAAAAAACTTGATTAAAAGCAAAAAATTAATTTTTACCATCTTCCCAAAATACCACAAAATTTTTAAAGCTGTCATAGTTAAAAATTCTATTTTACATCAACTTTAAACCCATCACTATTAATGATGAATCCTAGATAACCTTCAAATTTGCACAAGTCAAAGCTAACTTTCTGATCCAAGCATTACTCTTATTGCATTCATATCATATATTATACTCTCACCGTCATTTGCAATTTCAGTTAGATAGTTAATTTTTTCTTAATATTTTTTGGTGGTGTGACTTTTTTTTTTTTTTTTTTTTTTGTGAAACTTACACTATTTGTTTTATTTTTATTTTTAGTTACAATATAATCATTTTAAGATTATACTATTTATTTGTAGTTTCCAAAAAAAAAAAAAAACAATGCTAAGGATACTTATAATGTTACTAATAATCTTACTAACACATTCATAAGATTCATAAGTTTTAATAAGATCAACTATCACTTGGTGAGAACGGGTCGTCTGTGCCCCTTTTCCTGTAGCACTCCCTGTAGCCCCCAAAACGACGTCGTTTTGGGGGCGATTTTCAGAAGAAAAAAAAAAAAAACGCAGAAGAGGGAGGGGGAAGGAAGGAGAAGGAGAGGGAGAGGGAGAGGAGGAGGAGGGAGGAAGGAGGGAGGAGGAGCGGCCGGACTGAACTGGAGGGGGCCATAAATATTGGGAGAGGAGGAGGAGGAGGAGGAGGAGGAGGAGGAGGAGGAGGTGGAGAGGTGGAGGGACGACGGCTGCCATGGCTGCAACGACGGCTGCGACGGCGGCAGAGATGGCGGCGACGACGGCGAGGGACGAGGAAACGACGTCGGCGACGGCGGCAGCGATGCCTCCCTCCTTCCTCCCTCCTCCCTCCCTCTCCCTCTCCCTCCTTCCCCCCCCTCTTCTGCGTTTTTTTTTTTTTTTTTTTTCTGAAAATCGCCCCCAAAACGACGTCGTTTTGGGGGCTACAGGGGAGTGCTACACGGGAGGGCTACCGAGGATCCGGATTCATCACTTGGTATGTGACTTACATCAATTTGTAAGTATGTTAATAAGATTATTAGTAAAGATAGTAAGGCCAAGTTTGACATTTGCCTAAAAAGTTAAAAAATTAAAAAGTTACTAAAAAAGTTAAAAAGTCATCACTATTCACCAAAAGTTTAAAAGTACGGTTGCACAACTCCCAATCCTAATTTTTTCTTACACACTAATTTATATAATTTTTTAATACACATTTTTCTATAAAAAGTAAAAAAATTAACCCAAACAACTAAATTTTTTCTTCAACTTTTTAATTTAAAAAATAAAAAATACACTTATTTAAAACACCTTAAATAACCCTTTAAATATCCCTAGCATTGTTAGAACAAAAATCTATAAGATGCAACATCAAGGCGTTTGGGTGGGTCCCAAACTTGAAAGCAATTCTCAACAGAGGACTGATACCTGCAAATGTAATGATCAAGACCCCACTATACCCACCTTCATTTTTAGAGAGAAAAAAAAAGTAAAAAAAAATCTGACTAATCAGCATCCACTGGTAGTGCTCTCCCAAGTGGGGTCTCAAGCATTAGGCAATATGGAATCCGGATCACTCGTAGTCCTTCCCCGTCGCCCTTTCCTGTCGCCCCCAAAACGACGTCGTTTTGGGGGCGAATTTTCAAAAAAAAAAAAACGCAGAAGAGGGAGGAAGGAGAAGGAGGAGAAGAGGGAGGGGAAGAGGGAGGGAGGAGGGAGAGGGAGGAAGGAGGCAGCTCGTCTCTCGCCGCCCGCCGTCTCTCGTCGCTTGTCGTAGCACCTGCGACCACCGTCGCCGTCGCGTCGCCCGCCGTCGCTCCACTTCGTCGCAGCACTTGCGACCGCTGCCGTCGCTCCGCCGCCGCCGCCTCCTCCTTCTCCTCTCCCTGTATTTATGGCCCCCTCCAGTCCGGCCGGCCCTTCCCTTCCTCCTCCCTCCTCCCTCTCCTTCCTCCCTCCCTCCCTCTGCCTCTACGTTTTTTTTTTTGAAAATTCGTTCCCAAAACGACGTCGTTTTGGGGGCGACAGGAAAGAACGACGGGAAAAGGCGACCGACGATCCGTTCCCAGGCAATATGTACATAGGAGGGAAAAAGAAGCCCTGTACATGGCTAGGTTGTTGACTAGAGAAAGACAAAGCCACACTTAGGTAGGAAATAATTCTTCTCTTTTTGTAAAGTGTTTGTCTAGGTTGTTGGCTCTTAAAAGGAAAATGGGGGAGACCAGCACTGCAGAGACCCAGCACCTCCAGTGGGTACTGATTGATTCAAAAATGTGTCTGTAAATTATTTGAAATCCTACTTCAAACCGACGGACCTGTGTAACAGCAGGAGCAACCCATGTGATTAGTTCTTGCTTTCCCAAAGCTTGCGACAAACAGGTCCTAAAGTTACGGGACCCACAAGCTGTAACCCACGTGATTCCCTACCAAGCGTGGTATTGATTACAAAACCAGCCCACCGTTTTGTTCAAAACAATGGCAACATTTTAAAATAGGGCAAATTACATATACCACGCTTAAGGTTTAACTAAATTATAAATATTTTCTTGAGGTTTTGAAAATTATAAATACTTTCTTGAGATTTATATTTTTATAATAAATTATTTCTTAAAATTTATATTTTCATAATAATTTGTCTCTTAATTTATTATACAAATAGTATCTTCAGGGAGTATCTGTAATTTCTCAAACCTTAAGAGGTATTTGTAATTTTACTAAACCTCGAGGGGCTATATTTAATTTGTCCTTTAAAATACGGTGGTACTATATGCATTAATTAGTATATTAACTAATGTATAAGGTTAGGTTTGACATCTCTTAAAAAAGTCAAAAAATCATTATCCTATTTAAGTCATATCATCTTATCTAAGTCGTATCACTTTTCTACCACATCACTTCAAACCCAACCCATATTTCAAAAAAAGTCAAAAAATACATTTATTTAAAACATCCCAAACAATCTTAAATATTAGTTATAACATTATTATTGACCTTATTTATTAATTACATTACAAATTCTAAAAATCTCTTAAATTATGTTATATCATCAATTGGTACACTAGTTAATATATGAATTGGTACATATAGTATTATTTTTTAAAATAAGCGTAAATTAGAAATATACCTCTTGAGATTTGTTTAAAATACAAATTATCTCTTGTGACTTAAAAAATTACAAATATCACCATGTCAGAATTTTTTATTTATCAGAATTAATTAAAAAATTAAAATTTCTAACTGTTCATCTATACAATAATAAAATTATCTAAATTATTAATTGAAATAAAAATTTAAAATTATTAAAAACTGTTAATTAACTTGATTTATTAATAAAAGAACATTTTTGTTATAAAATTAAAAATTTTAAAGAACATAATATAAAATTTAGAACCATAATAAAAAATTTATAATTTAAATAAATCCAGGGTGTTTGTAATTTACTGTTTATAATAAATAAAAAAAAACTCTAAATCTGTTGAGATGGAAAACCGCTGCTCAGGAAATTCTACAAAAACAATCATAATTCAAGAAGCTAATCAATATCACAGTCCTATAATTATCACTAATATCAAAGGGTCTTGCTACATCCCCCTAAAAAACCCCCCCCTAATCCCCCTAATTTCTATATCAAGTAAGAAAAAACTTTAAAAAAAAAAACAGTTTCCTAAAAAGGAAATTAGGGGGATTAGGGGTGAAGATTTTAGAGCTACCAAACATTTCCCTTTTAAATTAAAGGATTTGAGATTAAATTTTATACAAATATTGGAGAGTAACTATTTTATAGGTAGATTGGAAATTTAAAAAGGAAGATAAGTTGAGATAGAAATAATATATTTTAGTAGAGAAATTCTATTAAACATACCGCAAAAAAAATGCCTATTATATGTCGTAATTATGATTTTCATAGTCTTAAGTTATAACACATTATAATGTTAGACATAATTTAGTTATAACTTATTGTGGTTGTTATTTTGATTATGACTATATATCAAGTAATAGTTAGTTATGACTCAATCTGATATTAATTATGACATATTGCAATTTTATTTTTTTTTATAATTGAAGATGTGTTGCTTAATTATAATTTATATCATAATCATTTTAGTTATGAATGGAAAGAAATACATGGAGGATAAACTCCATATGGAGGATAAATTTCACATGTCAAATATAACTAACAATCTAATAAATTTCATATCTTCATTAAAATTAATTATGTTTGCATGTCAATAATGATAGACATCATCATTATATTGAAATTTTCATAAATAATAATATGACTTATCATAGTCTCTTTATTTTCAATCAAAATAATTATTATTATTTTTATAATTTTAAAATGTCATTGACATTTCACTTTAAATAATATTTTTATAAATTTTTTTATTTAAAATATTTTTTTATATTTTAAAAAAAAATTTCCCAAAATCTAAGGGGCACTAGGCCTAATGTGGCTCCGCCACTGCTACCATTAATGTGATAATTTGATCTTTATTTTTTTTTTCTTATACTCATAACTTATTAGAACTGCATTAAATTAAAGCACCCAATCAGTGCCGTTAAAGATGGATCAGAAGCTATAGAGATTGGAGGTTTCGATTACTATTTTTGTGGGTTACAGTACAGTACACGAGTCCGGATCCTCTGCAGTGTTTTCCTACAATGGATCCTATAGTGCTAATTAAACTACGTCGTTTTGTCCCCTTTTTTTCTTTTTTTTCTTTTTCCTTCCTCTATTTTCTCTTCTTGCGTTTTGAACTGAGCCCCAAAACCAGAAACGAAAAAGAGAGAAAGAACGGAGGACTCAAAACGACGGGAAGACGAACAAATCTATAGCTTCAACGAATGGATGACTGGCGACTGGCCACTGGGAAGATGATCGGCAAGAGAGACCCAAAATGTTCATCAGATGCAAAATTAACTTTTAACCATTATCCTAGCCGCAAGCAAGGAGACTCCACCGGGAGGGAGGGGGGAGAGAGAGAGAAGTGTTTATACAGAGAGAGAGTAGAGAGTGTCAATTACAGAAAAGTGGAGATAGACCCAAAAAGGCGTAGAGAGAGAGAGAGAGTCAATTACCTGAGTAATGGCTTCTCAACCATTCCCATTTGCAGGCAACCATAGATAAAAGTTTATGGTTTTGGGAGACAGGTACAAGCATAATGGTTTTTTTTTTTTTTTTTTTGTCATTTCATTGACAATTTAGAGGTGAATTTGAAATTATCAAGTGGGTTTGCTTGTATGTTGTTTCTAGTTGTTTGGAAGATAGTCAAATAAATGTTGAAACTATTCAGACAAATTAGGACTATTGAAGGCCACTTTAATTCTGCATCTGATGAACATTGGTTGTGCGCTTAATGTGTAGAATGTTTTGAGGTTTATTGAACAAAATGCATGATGAATCTAATTAGAAATAGAAATAAAAGTTGTTTCTTAATAGTTTTAAGTTTTAACAGTTATTTTTCTAGTCATCGGTCACTAGTCCTTTGTTCGTTGAGCCTACAGTTTCGTCCGTCTTTCTGTCATTTTGGGTCCTCCGTTCCTCGTCTTCTCCTTTTCATTTCTGGTTTTGGGGCTTAGTTCAAAAACGCTGCTATGTTTGGATTGAGTGATTTGGAGAGAAAAGAAAAGAAATGGAGAGATATATATTTCTCTTACTTGTTTGGATAACCTAAATGGAGATAAATGGAAAGAAATTGAAAAAAATGGAGAGAAACTCATTTCTCTTATAAGTCTCATTTTCAATCTTCCCAAAAGTGGAGAGATTGGGAGAGAAAAGAAACCACTATTTTCATAATACCAATTTTGTTCCTATAAAAATAAAAGAAATAAAATGATTGAAAATATAAAAAGGTTATTTTGGCAATATAACATAAAATAATTTCTTTTCTTTTCTCTTAATGAAATCTAACCAAACAAGAATGAGAGAAATCATAATCATTTCTTTTCTTTTATTTCTTCCTTATCCAAACAAAAATGAGAGAAATCACAATAATTTCTTTTCTTTTCTTTTCTTTTCTCTTATTACTTAAGTAATCATTTATTTTCTTTTCTCTCCTAGGTTCCCAAACACAGTGTTAAGGAACAGAAAACAAAAGAAGAAGAAGGAGGAAGAGAAAAAATAATAATAATAAAAAAATAGGGCAAAACGATGTGGTTTAATTAGCACTACAGGACTCACTGCAGGAAAACACTGTAGAGGATCCGGACTCTATAGTAGACCACATGATTACTATCCACGTGATTCTCTATTATTTATTGACCCAGACTGGGCGCCCTGGTAGAGAATCACGTGTAGTACAGTAAACCAAAACAACGACAATATTTTAAAAGAAAAATGATTTGTGCCTCAAATCTGAATGCCCCTAATGCCCAAAACGACGTCGTTTTGGGCATATATATATATATATATATATATTCTTCCATTTTCAGAGCAGAAACGCAGAGCAGAGAGGAAGACGAAAAGGGAGAGGGAGAGAAAGAGAAGAGAGGAGGAGAGAGGGAGAAAGAGAGAGGAGGAGAGGAGAGAAGGGCTCCCTCCTATGCCTCGCCGATTGTCGAGCACCGCGATCGTCGCAGCACCGTGATCGTCGCCTCCGGCCCCGCCTCCACCTCGCCTCCGCCCGGTTGATATGGCCCCCTCCAGTCCCTCTTCTTCTTCTTCTTCTTCTTCTTCTTCTTCATTCGGCGGATTCGGGGCGCTCCGGATTCGGGCTCCAAATCAGAACTCATTTTAAAATAAGGCTTTATTTGTCATGATCTAAAAAAGTCAAAAAGTCACTATCTTATTTAAGTTATATTATTTTATTTAAGTTAAATCATCTATTTAACCCATTATTTCAAATCTAACCCATATTTTATAAAAAAAATTAAAAAATACACTTATTTAAATCACCTGAAATAAAAAATAAAAAAAAATCTCCAAATCTGTTGAGGTGGGAAACTGCTGCTCGGGCACTCTCCACAAAAATAATCATGATCCAAGAGACTGATCAATATGACTATGGCCTATTTTAAGAAGTTGGTAATAATCTGTTTTTCAGATTAGTACTAATTTCTTTTTTCACAAAAAAATTGTTTATAAATTACTTATAAATAGTTTTTTATTAAAAAATTGATTATAATCATCTTTTTAAAATATGTTTTTTCTTACTTGATATGGAAATTAGGGGGATTAGGGGGGGTGTTTTTAGGGGGATGTAGCAAGACCCAATTTAAAATTCACATTTATCCAAATGAACTCTTAATATTTAAGTTTAGTAATATCTCATTGTTGTTTATTATGAAAAAAAATAAAATAAAAATTAATATTATTATTAATTTGTGCCCCCTATTCACTAAATTTCTAGTTACGTCACTGAGTGGTAGGGTTCACATGGTGCCGCATCATTAGTAGTTTTTAGTGGTCTTCAATTAGTGATCTGAAGTATTTTATTATCTTAATGTGGTCATTTATTGTCCATTCTGATTTTGATCAATGGAGCAACCAAACACTGTCCTAGTAACAGTAACATGTATAATTTTATACAATTATATTAAGGATTCTTTTAAATAGAGAAAATAATGTGATAATTTAAAGTAACTTTTTAACTATTGTTATCAATTGACAAAGGAGGCCATTGTGTCAACAACTCAGATACAAAAAAAAAAAGAAAATTTAAATTAAATTAAATTATTGTGTAACATGAATCTCACATTATGTAAAAATTGAGTTTAAACCACACATTAATCAAACACATATGTTAAGTCTAAGTGGACAGAAAATTAAATATAAAATAGGACATAGATATCTTTCACTCTATATTTGATTTCTTGTATTTTTAACGTTGTTGCCAATAAATAACAAATTAAGACACCATACAAATTTGCTATAAAACCATCTTATAATTTTTTCTATAATTTTTGTCATTCTCTATCCTCATTTCAGACAGCTGTAAGACACATGACTCAGGCACAGAGCAGGAAAGAGCGTACCCAGATCTACCGGGGGATTATGCTGATGCAGATGGTGAAAGTGAAATGTATATCTTAAACGTTCCATGCTCCACTATTGAATATAAATGACAACATATCAAATTAGGCTAAAGAATGAGAGGGGCCAATCCTATTAAGCCTCTGTTTGGCAAGTTGGTTTTCAAGTTTTTTAATTATTTTAATCACAAAAAATAAAATAAGTTATTTTAGTCATAACAAACAAAACATCACATCCAACCCATAATCATTACATTCTTCTCTTATAAAAAAAATTTAAAAAGTCAAAAAGTCCTTCCCAAACTAAGCTTTTTAACCCAAGCTAAAATAGTCAAAAAAAAAAAAATCAAAAAACCAAGGCGCGGATCGGTTGCGGCCACGAAACCCCTAATCCGCCATCCGTCCGCCAAATTGGCGGATTAGAGAAAATCAATCCGCATCCGTCCGCCAATCCGGCGGATGCGGATTGGGCGGATTGGCGGATTGGCGGATGGATACGAATCGGTTTGGCGGTTGAAAATTTTACAAATTTTCCAACAAAAAAAAAAAACAATAAAATTTTATAGATTGCTGGCAGCAGAAGAAAACTGCTTACCTGCGTACGTAAAATACGCTTGTCCACCTCAATTTGTTTCTCACCCATTCCTTTCACCCTGCCTCCGGCTTGACGCTCAATGTGACTCCATTTTTTTGTAAGTCGAGGTAACTGATAATCCATTTGTGCCAATGCAACCTAAGAAAACTTTAGTCTTGTCAGTGTAAATGGACAACATAAATTCAGAAAACTATCTCACAGAATATAAAATAATGAGGCTTACCCAAAAGTCCCCTCAATGGGGTGAACAACATGGTGAACCCATTTTTCTGGGAGCCATTTTGCTAGCCCAAAGTCAGATATCTAAGCACAGCATCAATGGTGTCAGAAAGTTGAATTCATTCAAACCAAGAAAAATACATTGATAGGAAGATGAATGAATCATATATATATAGAAAATTGAAAACCTGAGGTTCATAGTCTTCAGTGAGTAGTATGTTTGAGGCAGTGATGTCTCTGTGGATTATGCGCCTCTGGCATTCACAATGAAGATACTGCAATCCTTCCGCTACCCCAAGAGCAACTTTAAACCTTCTCTTCCAATCCCGTTTCTCTGTTGCACCTGAAATGTTGAATCTCTCTTGTTCAACCTCAAATCAAATTAGTAGTAATTTATACTACAAAAAAAAAATGTGTATCATAGATTTCTATGTTTAGATTATTAGTTTTTAACTTGCCAAAAGTTGCAGCAAAGTGCAGAAAATGCAAACAAAAATAGGGAATGGAAAATGCACCATGGAGGACGGAAGCTAGGCTGCCATGGGGAGAAAATTGGAGCACAAGGTGCAAACAGCTATCAACGCCGAAACCAATCAATTTAGCAGCATTGGGGTGGTTGATGTGAGCGATAATCCCAAGCTCTGATAAGAAATCACCAACTCTATCCTCATTGTTTTTCTCTTTCTTTGTTATTCGCTTCACTGCGACAACTAGGCCATCAGATGAGCACCCTTTGTAATTGTGCACTTCAGCATGACCCCCTTCTCCAATCAACTTCTCTATCAAAATCCAAGATTCAAATGAACAAACAGAAACATGACTTAATAGTATAACAACACTCTTAATAGCAAATGTTGCAAGAGAAGTCAATTGCTGTGGATCTATTCTATAAAATAAAAATAAAATCAAGTTCACCAGCAAAAGCATGGATGGTTTTAAATTCACAATTATTCACTTTTAAACTCAACCCTCATTTGGATGTTGATGGAACCTACAAAACCCCTAATATTTATTTGAAACAAGCACTTGAAAGATTGCCAAACTTGGAAATCTTGGTGACATTTTTCTGAAATAGTTGGCTATTGGAATAGTCAAGAGCTGGGGAAATACATTCATTCCTGCTAAGAAATTAGGGCATTTCGCTGCTTAATCAATCACCAAGTTAGCTAGACATGGGTCATGAGAGGTTTCTCTACAGAAGTGTGTTTAGGTTGTCATATTCGGTCTTGATTAAAGAGCCAGTAAGAAAGGTAAAGAATCCTGTATCTAAGATCCAGGTCTCCCAGCTGCATAAACGTACCTCAAAATTCTATGTTTCATAATTTTATGCAATTGAAAATTAAGGAACAAAGGTTTTGGAGACAAAAAGATCCCCGGACAAGTAAAAACCCATTGTTGACATCTTCATGGTACCAAAAAGAGTAAAACACTACACTACCAACCCAACCCAAACCAAAACCAAGTTGGACTGGCTGTTCAAGTTTCAGGTATCCCTAGATTTTTCCATCTAATAAACAAGTGAAATAGTGAGGACCCACCACAATCACTTTCCTGGGACCCTGGGCCTCCATTTCTTTTTCTCAGTCAAAAGTTTAGAAGGAAGTCTTCTTTTTCCTAGAACAAAGAAAGAGAGAATTCAAAGGAGGACTTACTGATAAAACGAACTTGCTCTCACTCTGTAGGACTGAAAAATTTAGAGAGAGACAGAAAAGGAATTTGTGATTAGGTTAAGAACACAGAACATAGAACACAGGTTGAGAAGAGAAGAAGAGGAAAAGAGAAGAATAGATTTGAATCGAGGCTTCGATCGCTACTCACCAGTGTCGCCGATCGCCGATCATTGCTCGCCGCCATAGTCGCAGCTCACTGATCATCAATCACTGTCATTCCAGTAAGAAAGAGAGGCAGAGAGAGAGAGAGAGTTGGGAGAGAGAGATAGAGCCATCGAAGGAAGAACCTAGGGCAACAAACGTGAAATGAAAAAATTGGGCGAGACAGGGATAAAAAGGGAGAAAAAACATAGATGAGGCGGGCGGGTCGGGTGCGCGAATGGAAATGACGGATTACCCGTGACCCGACCCGAATCCGCGAAATTGGATATTTTAGACCCGCATCCGTCCGCCATAGCTCACGCATCCACCAAAACAGCACGGGTCGGGTCGGGCGGATCTGGCGGGTCGGAAGACCCGTTGCACAGCCCTACCTCCCAAACCAAGCCTAAGTATTGCTTTTGCTTTATGTTTCTCCCGAGGGATGTATTTGATTTATTTGATTGATTGAAGCATCAGGCCAAAGAATGAATGCATCCCACATTATTAAAAAAAAAAAAAAGTTAATTATTTGAGGTGAGACATTTTGAGTGTGTTTAGTTTGGTTTTGAGAGATAAATTTTAAAAAAATTTAAAAAAAGGTTTAATTTTTTTTTAATTGTATATTTTGAAAATAATTTTGGCAAAAGAATTTAGAAATTTTTTCTTCTCTTTTTTAATTTTGTAAGAAAGTTTGTAAATAAAGCTATTTTATATAACATTTTTCAAATACAAAAATTGATGAAAATTATTGGTCAGAGGATTCCTTAGAGCATCTCCAACGGTTAACCTTTTTTTTCATCAAATCTGATGCGAAAAAGGATGATTTCCTCAATTTGGTACGTCGCGCTCTAACGGTGTTGCATCAAATTTGCGCCGGGCAACCGGTCAACCGGTAAAGGCCAATTTTTTGTTTTTTTTTTTTTTTTACCGGTTTGAACCTTTTTTTCTGAACTTTTTGAACTTCTGGGTGGTCGACCGGTGGTCAACCGGCCGGTCGACCACCTAGGCAAAAAATTTTTTTTTTTTTTTTTTTAACTGTCTGAACCTTTTCTTCGAACCGTTTGAACCTTTAGGCGGTTGACCGGTTGGTCAACCCGCCGGGCAACCGGTTGGTTGACCGGTGTCGCTCCTTCAACGGTCAGTAACAGTGATTTCACCAAATTTGGGTTTGGTTCTCAGTTTGATGATTTTTTTGCTGAAATCTCATTCTGATATCAATCTGATGAAACGGTTGAAGCATGAAAAGGGGCCTTTTTCATCAAAATTTAAATTTGGTGATGGATTTGGTTAACCGTTGGAGATGGTCTTATAAAGAACAGATAATAATAGGTGACTTAGCTCGTTGCCCAAGGTACTGGTCCCGATTGTACAAATGAGCAGAGGTAGAAGCTTCTAACCACAGGACAAGAAAAATTTTAGAGTGTTCAAAATTTTTACGTTTGCGATGTCTTAAATAAGTGTATTTTTTTATTTTTTATAAAATATAAGTTGGGTATAGATTAAGTTTGAAGTGATGTGATAGAGTGATAATGTGACTTAAATAAGATAATGTGACTTAAATAAGATAGTGATTTTTTGACTTTTTAACTTTTTTAGGGGATGAAAAACAAGGCCTAATATTTATGTGGGGCTAATTTAATATGAGATATTTAATAAAAATTTTGATATTTTTAATATTATTCATAGGACAATCCTTTATCTAAGGCCTCATTTTGAGAACAAATTATTGTGGTAATTTTTTTAATTTTTTTATAAAAAAATATGTAGAAAAAATAAAGAGAGTCCCGTGATAATTTGTAATATTTTTTTAGTTTTTTAGCTAAAACTAAAAATTGCCAAATGAGTCCTAATATGTAAAAAATAAAAAATAAAAATAAAAATAAAAAATTAAATGAAGTGTGTTGAATGATGCTGAGCTTGCAGGTACCACTTGGAGAATTAACATTTTCTTTGGAAAAGTAATTTTAAAGAAAAATAATGTTAAATTTTTTATTAGTATTAAAAATAAAGTTATGGGGCTTAAATTAATATACACATAGTTAGTGTCTAGAGTTAAAAAATTGAATAAATATCTGTTTATACATAGCATTTTCTTTTAACAAATTTAAGAATAGATAAATTACTTTAGTAATCTCTGATCTGAGTATCATCTAACATTCTTCGCATGATGTTGTCAATCAATGATACAGTAAAAATTTTTACAAATAGGATAATGTTGACTCAGTTTTGGTAGGTGTTAGAATTTTTTTTAAAAATTTTTTACAACAATTTTTTTTAATTAATAAAAAAAGTGCAGAATATAATCATTTGGGTCAGTTTAATTAATTAAAAATAAATATTTTTTAATTTTATTAAGAATAAATTGTTGTACGAGCAATTTAAAGAATACAAAAAAAGCTTTATCGGCATTCTATAAATTCTTGAAAAAAAATGGCAAATTACATATACCTCCCTTGAGATTTAGTTAAATTAAAGATATCCCTTGAGGTTTGAGAAATTACAGATATCCTCATGAGATTTATATTTTCATAACAAATTGTCTCATGAGATTTATATTTTCATAACAATTTTTCCCCTAATTTGTTATGCAAATAGTACCTTTAGGGGTATCTGTAATTTCTCAAACATCAGGGGGTATCTGTAATTTTGCTAAACCTCGAGGGGTATATGTAATTTGCCCCAAAAAAAATCAAAAAATGCCACTTAGTATGTTTGGTTTCAATTTTCTAAATTTAATTTTTTGAATATTAAGTTTTTTGTTTTTTGTATTTTTTATTTTAGTGAATATTTTTAAAATTTTAAGTAATTTTTTTACTTTGTTAAATGCACCTTACTTAGATGTATTTAAAAAGTAAAATATTCGTGAAAAATATTTTAAAAAATTAATAAATATACAAAAACTTGAAAAATGTACCGAATTTTTATATTTTTTTGTATTTTTAGTATTTAGTGAATTGTTAAAGATTTTTTTCATAGATATTATACTTTTTAAGTATATTTATGTTAGTTGTGTGTAAAAATTAAAAAAATACTATAAATATTTTAAAAATTCAGTAAAAATAAAAAAATTATGAAAAATAAAAATGTAAAATTTTTTAAAATATGAATTTTGAAAATTAAAACCAATTTCTTCCTAGCATTTTTCAATCAATTGGGTGTGCCTGCTCAAACCACACAAAAAGTGTAAAAACAAAATAATAAAATAAAAAATCTATGTAATTGGAGTGCTCCAAGCTCCTATGTCTATTCTATCTTTTAAGAATTTCAAAATTTCCTGTTGTGAAAATCGCTTCTTCAAATCCCTTCTAGGTTTTAAACATTCTCACCATTTCTGTTATCCAAACAAGAAATTTTAAACAATGAATTGTAAAATATATATTTTTTTTTTTTTGCCCTTTTTGAACTCCCTTTCTAAATTTCTCACTTAAACAAATTTTGAGTTTGGTCCAGTAGCCTTATAGTCATATCTTAAGTTGTGATCAGAAGAATGTCATGGTTTAAATTGATAGAGCGGCGATCCCTTTAATTGTAATATAATTTTATTAATAAACTAACATCAAATAATAAAAATAAATAAATAAATAAAACCTCACATAAACATGGTCTTTGAGAGACCTTTGAGAGACCGAAGTTGTGGTTTTTATTTATTTATTTTTATACATTAAAAGAGAAGAAGACAAGAAATCAAACTCAAAATAGAGAGATGAAACAAGTTTGGCAAAGTTAAAATTAAGTGTAGAAAAATGTTTGGTGGCCACAATTTTCGCGGCTCAAATGGTTCGAAATTGCCAAAACGACGTCGTTTTGTGTTGTTTTGTGCTCAAAACGACGTCGTTTTGACAGTTTCAAGCCATTCGAACCGCAGAAATTCGGACCCTCTACCATTGTTGTTGTATTTAATTGACACCTATTGACAAATGAACAACGGTATATAAAATTGGAACAAATAATCCAAATCGTAGTTATTTTTTATAAGATCAATAACATGCTAATTAAATGTCACATATATTTATATTTTTGTCTCGAATAAAATAAAATACAATTATAAATGTCATGGTGGTGATCAAATACCAGCGACAAAATATGCCTTATTCTTTTGAATTATCATTTAGCATCACTTTACCCATTTCAATTAAAACATAAATGAATTAAAAAAAAAACTGCACATGGAATAAATAAAATGAAATTTGAACAAAAAACAATAACCAAGAGAGAGAGGATATAAAAAGAAATTGAATTGGGTTTTGGGAATGGAAAATGACTTAGACCCCCAGCTGGGGGTGTTGGGGGTCGGCTCCTATTGGACAAAAAAAAAATAATTTTTTTTTTTTGATTTTCGACCAACCCCAGTGCACCACGTCACTGGGGGTCGACCCCCACTGGGGGTTTTTAGCAAAGTCCTTTGGGAATTGGGTTTTGGGCTGCAAAAAGGGGTTAATCCGGGTTGGATTGGATTGGGTTTTGCGGCCACCGCCAAGAATATCGCAAATTCGTTCTCCTCCCCATCGATGAAGTGAATGCCCAAACCAAACCTCCTTTGTTCTCTCTCTCTCTCTATATATATATATATATATATATATTCTACATAGAGATAACGATACATAAATAATCAATTAGCAAGAAAATGAGACTGTTGTTGAAGCCGAAGAGGAAATTCTCGATGAGTTGTTGCGTTTGCCTGCACACACCGGTTGGTATGTGCGCAATTCAAATAAGTAAATATAAAAATAAATAATAAAAAAATGATAAGAGTATTCTTAATGAAATCTAAGATTTTGGGTTCAAATTTTACTTTGGCGTTTGAATAATATTTTTTTATTTTAGGATAGAAAAATTTATCACATGATCATGATCATGTATTTTTATTGAGCAATGCTACGTCGCTCGAAATCCCAACCCCCGAATCCCCCTAATTTCAAAAACGACATCGTTTTTTTTTTTTTTTTTTGTTCCATCAGAAACGAAGAAGAAGAAGAAGAAGAAGAAGAAGAAGAAGAAGAGAAGGGAGAAGAAGAAAAGGGAAGGGAGAAGGGAGAACTGGACAGGAGGGGGCATCAACCAGGGACGGAGGAGCGGCGGAGGCACGGCGGAGGCTGAGCTGCTGCGACGAACTGGACAGGAGGGGGCATCAACCAGGGGCGGAGGAGCGGCGGAGGCGCGGTGAAGGCTGAGCTGCTGCGACGAGCTGTGATCGGCCGACGATCGGCCGAGCTGCCCTCTCTCTTTCTCCCTCTCTCTCTCTCGCCTTCCCCCTCTTCATTTCCCTCTGTTTCCATTTTCGGGGGATTCGGGGGGAGCTCATTCGAGCTCCCAAGCTTTATCCATTTTTATTTTAGGGTCATTCATTTTTCCTAACTATCTTATTTTCCTTTGGCTCAAACACTTACAAAAATTTTATGAACTATTTATGCATGAGTATTTATTTTCTGCAAATTTACGAATTGAACAGTGTTTAGTTTAATTTATAATAGAATTTTGTGTTGAGATTTGATGTTAAAATCATGACTTGAGGTAAAACTCATTGCGTTTAGTTTTGTATATATTTAGGGCATGTTTAGTTCATGGGTAAAAATTTAATTCAAGAGCCATAATTTAGAATCAATTTAATTTGGATTCATTTAACACATGTTTAATTCTTTGATCTTTTTTAATTATGTGAATGGAAAGTATTACTTCGAGAGTTACTATTATTTATTATATTGTATTATAATAAATGTTTAAAATATAAATTTATGGTGTACATGAAAAATATATTTTATAGTGAGACAAATTATATTATTTTATGTTACAAAATATTAAACTACTGTTAAAATAATTTTAAATTTTAATTAATATATATATATATAAATAATAAATAATAAATAAAAAAAAAAGAAAAAGAAAAAGGACGCAACAGCGTGGGGCTGCCCCACCTCCCTTCCTTTTACCTTTTCTTTCCTCCTTGTTTTGTTTCATTTTCTTTTCCTTTTCCAGAGAGTTGGTCCCCCCTCCTCTCTCTCTTTTCAATTTTTACCATTGTTGCTCAAGTTTTGAGTTTAGAATATAAGTTCTTAGAGTGAGATTTTACACAATCTTTATAAAGAGAAGTTGGAGAACTTGTTGCACTCTTTGCACCAGTAGTCTCAGATTTTTGATCTGGCAAACTTGCATTTTCGAATTTACTTTTCTTCATATTTTGAGGTAAGAATTTTTTAATTCTTTTCAATATATCACTATAGATGGATATGTGATACTTTTTATTACATGAAAGACATGAGTTTATAAGTGATTTTGTGAAATACATGTAGATGAGATTTAGGGTTTTGAATCAAATAGTTTTATCTTATATTTTGTTGTTGATTATGGAAAATTTTAACTGATAGAACATGTTTATGATGGTTGAAATAAAAAGTCCTAATTTTTAATTTAATGTTTACGAGAATGAAAAGAAAAGATGATATTTTTTCTTTATAAATATTGAAACATGTTGATTTTTTTTGTGAGTAAGAAATATGAAATGGAAAGAGAAGGACATTTATCTTTTTGGAAAGATGATATTTTTTCTTTATAAATATTGAAACATATTGATTTTTTTTTGTGAATAAGAAATATGAAATGGAAAGAGAAGGAAATTTATCTTCTTTTTTTTTTTGTTTGGGATGTCCTAAATAAGTGCACTTTTTATTTTTTTGGACTAAAAAGTTGAGGAAAAAAATATGAATGTTTGGGTTAACTTTTTGAATTTTTACGAAAAAATGTGTATTAAAAAATTATATAAAAAAATGTATAAGAGAAGTTATTGATAGCCCGTACAGCAGTCTGACAGATCAAGAGTAGATTAGGAGATAGGAAATTATTGCCTACTTCTCGGGCTTAAATTGGCGGTGTTGTCCGGCCCTTGGGGCCCACCACGAGTCACGTTTTGCTAATCGGAACCGTTAAATGTGTACAACTTGTCGAGTACTATATGCTTGCAAAAATCATGGTGATCGGATATCGATAGCTATCTGATTGTGTTAGTTTTTTGTCAATCGTTAACTATAACACCATCTATTTTTTATACAAAACTAATTTGATCATATAGTTAGCGATATCTAATTAACGTGATTTTTTTATGGGCATATAGTACTCAACGAGTTCTACACATTGAACGGTTTAGATTATCAAAAAGAGATCCGTGATGGCCCCCACTAGCCCAATATTACCCTCCAATTTAATGAATAGACATACCTATTTTTTTTTACCCCATTGACAGCCCAATAAAAGTGCACTGCCACCACGGGTACCACCAGTCACGTCTTTGTATGGTAATATTGTGTAAATTAATATTTTTATATTTTTAATTGATGAATAGTGATAACTTTTTAACTTTTTTAATAACTTTTTGACTTTTTGAATTTTTCAAAAGTTGCCAAACTTGGCCTTAAATGGTTGATCTTGTGATGTTTGGTTAATTTGATGAATGGATGCTATTAAAAGTTAGTTGTGAAATTTAAAATGAAAAATCCTAATTTTTGTTTGATAGTTATGTAGTATGAAAAAGGGTTAATGTTTATGAATGGTAGAGCTAGGTATTGTCATTGGTAAATTGAAAAATGTGATATTTAAAAAATAATCTATATATTATATAAGGAAAAGAGACTTTTTAGTGAGAAACTTTTTAAGAATTTCAAATTCTCATTCTAATTTTCTTAATTTTAAATAATTATTTTTATTTGATAATCTCACACCAAGAAAAAAAGAAAAAAAAAGAGTTGTTTTACTCATATAAAGAGATTCTTAAACTCTTATTTCATTTAGTGAGGAGCCTTGTGAGAGTTTCAATATTTCATACTAATTTTTTTAATTTTTTAATTTTAAACAATTAAGAAAATTTTCATTGGCTAGCTTTTATTTGATAATCCCACATCAGGAAAAAAAATGAATTGTTTAAGTCAAAATAGTTTAGGTTAGAAGTTTTTATCATAGTTTAGGTTGATGGTTCACCAAACTGTACGTTGAAAATATGTCTCTCTAATAGGAGGCTAACTTATATAATTTAAAGATTTTTTTAATAATTAATGTTATTATTATTATTATTATTATTATTATTATAATAAAAGGGTTTTGAAATTTGGAGGCCGTCACCCAACTCTTCTAATTGAGTCCATCTTGCTTGCAACATGACTACTATTAATTATATTTTAAAAAGGTAAATTACAAATACACTCCCTAAGGTTTGCTTATAATACGAATTGCCCCTGTGGTTTAAAAAATTTCAAATACCTCATTGTCAGAATTTTTTATTTAACAGAATTAATTGAAAAAGTGAAAATTTTAACTGTTCACCTATACAATAATAAAATTATTCGAATTATTAATTGAATTAAAATTTTAACATTATTAAAAAATGTTAATTAACTTGATGATTTATTAATAAAATGACATATTTGTTATGAAATTAGAAATCTTAGGGGGCATAATGTAATTTCTAGAATCACAGGGGATAATTTGTAATTTAAGTAAACCTTAGGGGTATGTTTGTAATTTACCCTTTTTAAAACAATATTTTGCTCCAAATGCAATAATGCAAATTAATTTCATGATTATGATCACATGGATGACAATGTAACAAGGAACATGTCGGAGAGGAGAAAAGGTCAACTTTGATTTATTTTCAGTTTTTATTAGCAACATTCTGAATAAATTAAAATTTGATTTACTTTGAGCCAGATTATCATTAATAATCATGTAATTTTATTATATTTAATTTTTAAAAATAAATAATATATATTATTTTATAAATAGATCATATATTTTTATTAAAGATAAATACATTGAAATCACATGAATATGATTTTAGAATGAATTTGATTTTTTTTTTAAATATGCATGAGTTTATAAAATGATCGAGTATGATAAATTCACAAGCCTAAACTATGCCTCTCTAATTTCCCGTTGGCTATTTTTCATTTACCTTTTATTTTATAATCCCATATCAGAAAAAGAAAAAAAAAAGAGTGAATTGTTTCACTTACATAAAGTGAATCTTATAATTCTATTTATATAAACAAAAAGAGATTTTTAGTGAGAAGTCCTATGATTAATATCTCATACTCATTATTTTTTTAATTTTTTTAATTTTAAACAATTAACAAAACCCCCATTGGCTAATTTTCATCTAACTTTTATTTTAAAATCCCACATAACTTTGATTTTAAAAATAATTTTATATGAGATTTTGAAACTCTCATAATATTTAACTTAAAAATAATTATAATCCCACATCGAGATAAGAAAGAAAAAGGGAGTTGTTTCACTTATATAAAGTGTTACAATCTCACATCGGGAAAAGAAAGAAAAAGTGAGTTGTTTCACTTATATAAAATGAAGGGTAAATTACATTGACACCCCCTGAGTTTTATGTTTATTACAGTTGCCCTCTCACGTTTTGAAATTTACATCCCCCTCCCTGAGATTTAAAGTTTCATTACAGATTGTCCTATGAGGTTTAAAGTTTCATAACAGTTCCCCCCTCACCGTAATGATCATCATACATAAAATTAAATTAACAGGGGGGTCAGTATAATTTTTCAAATGTGAGGGGGTGAACTGTAATAAACATAAATCTCAGGGGTGTCAGTGTAATTTACCCTAAAATAAATTTTATAAAGGGAGTTTTTAGGGAGAAGCCTTTTAGAAGGCTCAAACCCTCATTTTAAAATTATTGAATTTTCTTAATTTTAAACAATTAAGAAAATTTTCATTGGTTAGCTTCTATTTACTTTTTATTTTACAATCTCAAATTGGAAAAAGAAAAAAGAAAAAAAGTGAATTGTTTCATTTACATAAAGTAAATCTTATACTCCAATTTATATAAATTATTGAAATTTTTTAATTTTAAACAATTAAGAAAATCCCCACTGGTTAGTTTCGATTTAACCTTTTTTTTTTTTTTTGTCTTTAAGAACATATGTACAATACTCCTAGCATATCACCCGTGCTATGCGAAGGTACAATGTGAAGGTGCTTTTGTAAACACAGTTTCAATCTGCAATCCAATGTGCATATCTATTTAACTTTTATTTTACAATCTCATATCATGAAAATAAGGAAAAAGCGAATTGTTTTACTTATATAAAGTGATTCTTATGCTCCCATTTATATAAGCAAAAGAAGATTTTTAGTGAGAAATCCTATAATCAATACTAATTTATTTATTTATTTATTTTCTTAATTTTAAACAATTAAGAAAATCTCCATTGGTTAGCTTCCATTTAAGTTTTATTGTACAATCCTACATAGACGTTTTGATTTTAAAAATAATTTTGTATGATATTTTGAAACTCTCATAATATTTAACTTTAAAATAATTATAATCCCACATCGAAAAAAGAAATAAAAAGTGAATTATTTCACTTATATAAAGTAAATTTTATACTCTCATTTAATATTATAGTATTGTGTATGTTTCAATTCAAGATGGTTTAAATTTTAAAATAAAAAAGGTTTTATTTAATTAATTTTATTGTAAATTGGTTGATCTTTTGACTTGGCCGATTAGGTTAAATCGTTTTCGGTTTGACTGATTCACTAGTTTAACCACGGTTTTAGCTGTCTTATCAAAATATGTTTCTTAGATTTGTTTGATTTCAAATAAACTAAGATTGATCTTATTAAAAATTGGACGACTGAGATTACTTGATTAGAAATAAACTTCCGTCTAAATAACTGTTGACTTTTATTTTACAATCTCATATCTGAAAAAGAAGGAAAAAATAAGCTGTTTTACTATATAAACCTTATACTCTCATTTAATATTGTAGTGTTGTGTATGTTTTAATTCAAGACAATTTAAATTTTAAAATTAAAACAAAATTTAAAAGTTTTAATTAATTGATTTTTATGTAAGTTGGTTGGTCCTTTGACCTAGTCGATAGGGTGAACCGTTTTTTGTTTGATTGATTTGCTGGTGTAACTGCGATTTTAGCAATTTTATCAAAATATATTAGTTAAATTTGTTTGATTCGAAATAAATTAAAAATTGACCTAATTAAAGATTAAACGGTTAAGATTGCTTAATTCGAAATAAACTTACTGCCCAAACAATTGTTAACTTTTAAACAATTAAGAAAATTTTCATTGCTTAGTTTTCATTTAACTTTATTTTGTAATTCCACATCGAGAAAAGAAAGAAAAAATGAATTATTTTACTTACGTAAAGTGAATCTTATAGTCCCATTTATATAAGCAAAATGAGATTTTTAGGAAGAAACCTTATGATCAATATCTCATACTAATTTTTTTTAACTTTCTTAATTTTAAACAATTAAGAAAATCTCAATTGGTTAGCTTCTATTTAAATTTTATTTTACATAATATAAAAAAATTAAATATAATTATCATATTTTTATTAATTAATATATTATTGTATCCCGTGCATAGCACAGGTAATATGCTAGTTAATAGATGATTGTAATAATTATTGTGAACGAAAAATGGAAAGTAGAGGGAGAATGAAGTAAATGATTATCATGAAATTGGCCTTTGTTGTAAATATTGGTGATAAAAAATAGTGGAATCAATTGTGGATAATGAGAGTTGGTATAATTGTTAATCTAACTCTAGACAATATTGGTAATATTGAGGTATGAAAATGTTATGAAAATCACACTATCTTGTTTATAAGAATTTATATTATTACTATTAAATGCTTGGAGGTTTTCTCCTTGGCCATCGGTGGAGGATGGTATTACTTGTTTGTAGAACTGGTGTGAAATGGGTTGATATGAAACCTTATGTGTTGTTGATTAACTACATATATGTGAATGAATGGAAGGAAATTGAGATGCACGTGTTATGGAATGTGGTTAAGCTATATAGAAGTAACGCGATCCTTCCGGCTAACAACCAGTAAAGCGGGCTGATGTGCTATATAGAGGTAATGCGTTCCTTCCGGTTAGCACCTGGTAAAGCAAGCTGTGCTCTATAGAGGTAATGCGTTTCTTCTGGTTAGCAACCGGTAAAGCAGGCAGACGTGGGTCTTGGCGAGACCACGATGGTAATGTGGGGCTTGACGAGACCATAAATTGTTTATTTTATTACGAGATTTTATTGCTAATGTATGTATATTTGTAGAGATTATTGTTGGCGAAAGTATGTATTGAGTATATAGTTGAAGTTGTTGTCACGCCCTGAAAATAATTACACAATCCAACTCCAAACAACTAGTACAAAGGGATATAAGTGAAATAAGAAGCTTTCATTAATCAGAGTTGATGTACAAAAGGTGACACATGCGATATACATTCATAAATGATTCATCATGAATTTACAGCATGTGCTATAAATAGTAATAAGAAGTGAAAGCTAAACATATATTCATATGCCCTAAAGGCTTACATCTTTTAAGACAGTCCTTGGTTACAATAAAAGTGGACTTTCGGTCCAATACATTTAAAGCCCTTCGGTTGTACAAAAGTCAATACAAAAATAACAAAATTGAGCCTTCATCTCCATAGTCCTCCTAAGCTAAGTCCTTGGTGGAGGCATATCACTAGCATTTGAAAATGACTTTTTTCAAATAGGGTGAGCCAAAACTCAGTTGAAATAATTTAACACAATATATGAATTTTAACAAAGGTATAAGTATGACATACATATACAATGCCTGTAATAAAAATTATTTATAACTCTTCTGCAAAACCATGCCATGCCAAGCTTTATAGCACAATTCATGTTATCTCAATTTCCTTTTTATTACAATTCACGAGTCATGTCCCTTTCATTTAATTAACCAAACCGAGGATACAACTCATTGGGTCTCAAATCAACATAGTTATCATACAAACACATCCATTTACCATATTATGAAAATTTCATACGCGGGATTGGCACCCATGTATACGCGTGATTTTTCAAGATTTTCACCCTAGACACACAGGTCAACTTAATTTACTGGAGTCCATCCCCTTTCTTCTCCTAAACATGGAATACATCATATTTCTTCTCTTAAATATCATACATATACAATGTATTTAAACACAGTCATGTTCAATGACAACCAATGAGATTAGTTTCAGTTCATCTAATCCTCATGCAGTTTCTACAACAATCATAGCTATCCTCTACCAATAACCCAAAACAAATATTTCTAAACAAATATAGAATCTTCAAGATAGATAAATTATCCAAATTTCCTTAGGTGGGAGGTAATACATATAAAATCCTACCATTTATATAAACATCCATTCAATTTCATGCTCCTAATGTCAATTTCAATTATTTATACGAAATAACTCATGAGACAATTTAGGGCAAACTCTCTTTCTCTCAAAATCCAACCAAGCATCAAATTAACAAATTTATCACAACACAACCTCATAACTATTCCCATAATCATTTTTAGTACGTAAATTTGAAAACCACTCTTTTGATTTTAAACCAAAATCCTAGGTTTGTCTAAAATCCTCCAAATTTCCAACATTATGTACACAAGAACAAATAGCTAAGTTAAAATTCATAGGAGAGTTTAGAAAGTCCCTATCTCAAGCTTAGAAGACCAAGGAAGAAGTGGAGGAGCTTCAAAGACGCCGAAACCAAGATCTATTTAGATCAAAAAGTAGCCCTTTGTAGCCCTTGAGGTGCTCTACTTTTTTAACAAAGACACACAGGTGGAGAAACCACTAGATCTAGATAAAAATGTAGAGAGAAGGTAGGTTTTAGAGAGAGAGGGTCTCGATATAGGGTTTGGAGAGAAAAAGATATGAAAAAGTGATAAAAATGGTGCTGCTGTAAACTGATATATGCACAGTTTGCTCAAACGCAAGAAGTGACGCTCGAACGTTATACATAATAAGTTGGTCCGCTCGAGCGCAAGAAGTGACGCTCGAGCACCAAGACTCAAAAAAAAAAAAAAAGGCGACACTGATCGAGCGTAGGAAGTGATGCTTGAGCGTAAAATATACACTCCCAATAGTTTTGCAGACAACAAACCAACGGTCGAACGCAAGAAAGGCCGCTCGAGATCAAGAAGCGACACTTGAGCGTAGAATACACTCTCCCAATAGTTTTGCTAACCTGTAAAAGTTCAGAGAGTTTGCAAAGCCCGCTTGAGCGGAGGAGCAAAATTCTATGCAACAAAAGTTTGGAAACCGAGCAACTAACCTGTCCCAAACGCAACTACAATAACCCAAAAGCCAAATTTAAAGAAATACAGGGGAATCAAGATACGAACGACACTACGAAACCACAAAACCTGAGTGTAAGATACAAAAGGGTCTAGTTAAAATCGAAGTCGCTTTGTAATTAGTCTATGATATGATTTATTTTATAATCCCACATCGGGAAAAGAAGAAAAAAGTGAATTGTTTCACTTATGTAAAGTGAATCTTATACTCCCATATCTATCTATATATATAAGGAAAATAGTCATTTTAGTGAGAAACATTCTAGGAGTTCCAAATTCTCATTCTAATTTTCTTGATTTTCTTAATTTTAAATAATTACTTTTATTTGATAATTCTATATCGGGAAAATAAGGAAAAAATGAGTTATTTTACTCATATAAAAAGAATCTTATACTCCCATCTCATTTAGCGAGGAGCCTTATGAGAGTTTCAATATCTCATATTAATTTTCTTGATTTACTTAATTTTAAACAATTAGGAAAATCTCCATTGACTAACTTTTGTTTGATAATCCTACATCGGGAAAAGAAAGAAAAAGTGAATTGTTTATATTAGGATAGTTTAGGTTGGAAGCTTTTATCATAGTTTAGGTTGATGGTTCACCAAACTATACAGTAAAAATATGCCTATCTAATAGGAGGCCAACTTATGTAATTTAAATGTTTTTTTAATAATTAATGTTATTATTATTATTATTATAAAAGGGTTTCAAAATTTGGAGACCGTCACCCATCTCCCTCAATTGGGTCCATATTGCTTGCCTGACTACAATTAATTATATTTTTAAATCAATATTTTACTTCAAATGCAATGATGCAAGTTATTTCCATGATAACAGGGCACGTGTCGGAGAGGAGAAGAGGCAAGTTGATTGACTTTGATTTATTTTCAATTTTTATTAGCAACATTCTAAACAAATTAAAGGTCGATTTACTTTGAGCGAGACTATCATTTATAATCATGTAATTTTATTATATTTAATTTTTTAAAATAAATAATATATATAATTTTATAAATAGATCATATATTTTTATTAAAGATAAATACATTGAAATCACATAAACATGACTTTAGAATGAATTTGATTTTTTTTTTTTAATATGCATATGAGTTTACAAAATGATCGAGTATGATACCATCCTAAACTATGCCTCTAATTCCCATTGGTTAACTTACATTTACCTTTTATTTTACAATTGTATATTGGAAAAAGAAAGGAAAAGTGAATTGTTTCACTTATATAAAGTGAATCTTATGCATCCATTTTTATAAGAAAAATGAGATTTTTAGTGAGAAACCCTATGATTAATATCTCATACTCATTTTTTTGACATTGACTAACTTTCATTTAACTTTTATTTTACAATTCCACATAGTTTTGATTTTAAAAATAATTTTGTATGAAATTTTGAAACTCTCATAATATTTAACTTTAAAATAATTACAATCCTACATCGAGAAAAGAAAGAAAAAATAAGTTGTTTCACTTATATAAAGTGTTATAATCCCACATCTGGAAAAGAAAGAAAAAATGAGTTGTTTTACTTATATAAAATGAAGTTTATAAAGGGAGTTTTAAAGGGGAAGTCTTTTATTGAATTTTCTTAATTTTAAACAATTAAGAAAATTTTCATTGGCTAACTTCCGTTTACCTTTATTTTACAATCCAAAATCGGGAAAAAAAGGGAAAAAAAATGAATTGTTTAATTTATATAAAGTGAATCTTATGCTCTAATTTATATAAATGATTGAAATTGCTTAATTTTGAACAATTAAGAAAACTACCTTTGGTTAGCTTCTATTTAAATTTTATTTTATAATCCCACATTGAAAAAAGAAGAAAAAAGTGAATTGTTTCACTTGTATAAAATGACTCTTATGCTCCTCTTTACATAAGTAAAAGAAGATTTTTAATGAGAAATCCTATAATCAATACCAATTTTTTTGTTCGTGTGTTTAAGAACACATGTACAACACTCCTACCATATCACCCGTGCTATGTGAAGGTGTTTTTGTAAATATAGTTTCAATCTGCAATCCAATGTGCATCCAATTAACTTTTATTTTAAATGTTTTGATTTTAAAAATAATTTTGTATGAAATTTTGAAACTCTCATAATATATAACTTTAAAATAATTACAATCACATATTGAGAAAATAAATAAAAAGTGAGTTTTTTCACTTGTATTGTAATGACCCATAATTTTTTTTAAAAAATAGTCAGTGCATAATTTAATTGAACAAATTTTCGCATTTGATTGCTGTGTAAATTCTGTGTGAAAACAGTTCAGTTTTGTATTTTTTAAAAAATAGTTTTCGATCTCAAAAAATTATGAAATTTTTATGTGTTGTTCCCATATGAGTCTAGCACGTTGGATAAAAATTTCAGAATTAAATGATGAGTATTTATTTTATGAAAATTCACGGACTGATTGGTGTTCAGTTTAATTTATAGCAGAATTTTGTTATTTAATTTTTAATGTTTAGACCATGATTTGAGATAAATTAGTTGAGTCTATTTTAGTATATAATTAGACCATGTTTGACTTATGGATGAGACCCATGATTTAGATTCAATTTAATTTGAATTTGTTTATGATTCATGCTTAATTATTTGATCATTTTTAATTATGTGATTGATAATAACCACTTTGGAAGTTGTTATTATTTATTATATAGGACTATAATAAATATTTGATAGTTGATTTATGGTGTGTACCATATAGTGAAAAATTATATATTTTTATAGTAAATAAAATAAATATATACTTTACAGTGAGCAAAATATTATATTTTGTGATATACAAAAATATTATATTTGATAATGAGAAAAATTATATCATTTTATAATTTATATTATAAAATTTTAAAATAATATTACAAAAAAAATTATTATTATTTTTTTTATTTAAAAAAAAACCTACTTTTCAAAATGTAAACCCACGTGGGGTTGTTTCTCTTTTTATCTCTACCATCATTTTCCATCCATTTCATATAATTGTTTTGGTTGGGTTGGCAACCCACTGTCCGTCTCTCTCTCTCTCTCCTTCATTGTTGACGTAAGTTTTAAGTTTAGAGTGGGAGCGTTTAGAATAAGATTTTGCAAAAGTATTGTAAATAAAAGTTGGAGAGCTCGTCGTAATCTTCGTAATGGTGTTCTCGGATTCATGATCGGGTGATGTTTGCATTTTCGGATTATTTTTCTTCATATTTGAGGTATAGACTTTCTTTATATTTTTACATTAAAGGTATGTTAGGGTTACTTTGAGAAAATATATCATTATAAGAGGTATTGCATATAGATATATTTTCAGATTTTTGTTTTGTAATTTTTGGAAGAAAAATTACGTTAAAATGTTAAGAATGTTGGTATTTTGATATTGACTTTGGGAAAATTATTTTGTGTTGTTAATTTTGTAAAAGAAATTCGAAAATATAATTTAATAGTTGTATGGATTATATCTACATCATATTATGGTTAGATAATTTATTTTGAGAAATTAATGTTGAAATATTTATCTCATCCCTGAGTTTTGGAATTTGTTTTTGAGAAAAATAAATTGATATTGAGGAATATTGTGTAAATTATTAAGTAGAGATTTTTCCTACACTTCTTTATACACTTTTGCTTGATTATATGGAGTTTAGAGTTGTATATAATTTAATTAGAATTTTTAGAAAATTTGTGTTTTATTTGCTTAAAAGAGAAATTTTGAGAAAAATAAAAAGTTGATGCCCAAATTGTGAAAGTGTAAACTTGGAATATGTTTGTAAGGTTATGAAAGAGTTATGTTTTAAACTTGAACAAAAACGGACTTTGATTCGATTGGTTTTGAAATTTTTACCGGTTTGTGGCCAAAAGAGCATTTTTAAAGAAAATAAAGGAATTACATTTAACTTTTGGGACTTTTGATCAAAATAGGATATCATAGTTGAATAATGCTTGGAGAATGAGTTTGGAAAGAAAATGATATTTTCTTGGACATTAATGGTATTATTTTACTTAATGTATTTGTTGGAATAAAAGCAGCATGGTTAGAAATGGACCTTGAGAGGTTACCAAATGTGATTGTGATATGAAAACTAGTATAGTTGTTCATATTTGATAAAATGTGGAATATGATTTGTTTCTAAATGTTGGGAATCATGGGAGATTTCAAGTTATAGTTATATGTTAGATTGTATGTCCATGTTGTTATCTTTTAATTAATATGTTAGAGATAACTAATTTGGCTATCGGTGAAAATTTACCATATTGCATTTAAATGAGGGATTTCTTGGAAGGATGAGAAATGATGGAACTTTGAAAGTTTGATATATAATATGTTATAAATTTGTCTTGAAATGACTAAATTGGGAATGTTGATTAATATATGGAGACTATATGCATATGGATATGGTTGTATTATCTCTTGGAATTGTATTAGAAATTATATTGAAATGAGAAATGAGAATTTTGATCAAAATGGTAATATTTAATAAGTAGGGATTTTCTACACTCCGGTATGATTTTTAGCTTAGTTATTTGTTATTGTGTATAGATGATGAGATTTGGTTGTGGTTTGGACAAATCTAAGATTTGGGTGTAAAATGAAAAGAGGGGTTTTTGATGTATAAGAGATAAATAAGTATGGGGTTTGAATATAAGATCTTGGTGTACCAAAATAGTTGATTTTGGGTATTTGGGTCAATATTGGAAAAAGGGAGATTTTGCCATAATTTGATAAAATGATTATTTTGTATAAATAATTGAAATTAACATTGAATATGTTAAATTGGATGGTTATTGATATAGATGGTGATATTGGATATGTATTATCTCACCTATGGAAGTTTTGAATAAACTATTAAATCCGATATTGAATATATCTTAGAAATAATTGCATTGGACTATTGGTGGAGGTTAGCTATGATTGTTGCAGAAATTACATAAGAATTAGGCGATTTAATGCTAATCCATTGTTGATGTCATTGAATATGACCATGTTGTAAATACATTGTATATGTATGTTTATTGGGAGGAGAAAGGGGATGTACTCCATAATTGATAAGGTTATAAATACATTGTATATGTATATTTATTGGGAGGAGAAATGGGATGTACTCATATATAATTATGTTTATAAATACATTGCATATGTATATTTATTTGGGAGGAGAAAGGGGATGGACTCTATTTAAAGCAAGTTGGCCGGAGTGTCCTTGGTGAAAGACCCGAAAATCTATATATAAATGGGTGCCAATTCCTTCGGACAAAATATCCGTAAAATGGCAAAGTTTGAAGTGTTTATGTGTGTTATGCATAATTGGAAAACCATTGAGTTGTAGTCTCATTTTGGTTGTTGAAAGATAATGAATTTAACTCATGAATTGAGTAACATATATGAACTGGATATGAATTGAAGGAAAATGGAATAAGATTGGTCTTAGTGGCATATGAATATGCAGGCCTTGGATTTAAGAGATTATGTAATAAAATCATATGGTTTTGACATGATATGATTTCAGGTATATGTATAAGTATTTTTGTCCCCGCATATCTTTTAATATTTTAATATGAGATTGTTCGGTGGGCTTTGCTCACCCCCTACCTGTACATGTGTACGTGGAATACTTTTCAGATTTGAAGATAAAGCAATGGGTTTTACCATTTCATAAGTGTAATGTAGTGATGGATTGTACTACTTCACTTGTTGTTTGGCCGAGTGTTAGGCAATACCGTGGATGGACTTTCGAGAAGCAAGAGCTTCTTAATTATGTTTTGTTGTGTGTATGTTGGTATTTGTAAAGCCAAAGGCTTAAGATATAATGAGGGAGACTCAATTTGTGTAACCAAGTAATGACTTGGAAATATGTAAGCCTACATGGCATTTAACTGGTTATTAAACAGTAGACTCTGATGTATGAAAGTATGTTATTTCTCATATTTATTCCGTATATGAGTTATCTTTATTGTATTATTTTGGGGGTGTGATAACTTGGTATCAGAGCGAACTGAGTTTGAATACCTTGGCTCGTAGGAAGTGGTTTTGATCACAGTTGGGTTTACCTTGGGATTGTGAGCGACGTTTGCATTCTATGTGATAACATGCTTATGTGCTAAGATGTTATATGTTTATGTGGGCATGGGGTTGAGTCTCGAAGATGTTGTGTTGGGTCCAGAAATTTTCTTAGAAATCTCATTGGAAATGCGTCTAATCAACGTGATTTCTAATAAGAGGTCTAAAAGGATTTCTAGAACGACTAGCAATCTTCGTAGGAACCGCCCGGTATATGTTATGTGGTTATGTGAATCAATGCTTTTTGATATACATATGTTGAGCTTTGTATTGGAACATGAGAGTGTACCTCAGTGGGGGGTGTTGATGCTAAATGCTATGAATGGTATATATGTGGCCTTGCATGATTGTGAAATTATTCTATTTAGCTAATTATATGTGGAGTTAGTCCTGAACCTTGGGTTGTATACCCTTGTATGTACTTGGGAAGAGGCGTGGCCTCGACATGGTAAAGATTGTGAATGGTGGTAAGTGGTGTAATTCCCAAAAGAGATTGACTGTTTTAAGATTTGGTTGTAAAATCTATAAAGTGCAAACTATATTTAACTTTTAAACAATTAAGAAAATCCCCATTGGCTAGCTTTCATTTAACTTTTATTTTATAATTTCACGTCGAGAAAAGAAGGAAAAAGTGAATTGTTTCACTTACATAAAGTGAATCTTATACTCCCATTTATATAAGCAAAATGAGATTTTTAGTGAGACACCTTATGATCAATATCTCATACTAATTTTTTTAATTTTCTTAATTTTAAATAATTAAGAAAATCCCGATTGGCTAACTTCTATTTAACTTTTATTTTACATAATATAAAAATTAAATATAATTATTATATTTTTGTTGAATAATATATTATTTTATCTTGTACATAGCACGGATGATATGCTAGTATATTATATAAGCAAAAGAGGGTTTGTGGGAGCTCCACAGTCTCAACATGAATTTTTAGAATTTTTAAATAAAAAACTTTCTATTAGTTAACCCAACTAAGAAAAAAAAAAAAACTCTAATTATCCTTTAAATTTGAATTTAAAAATTTAAATATCCCACTAATATAGAAAATCATGTCAATTAAAAACATAAAAAAATAAAAATGATCTATGCTTAAAAAAAAATCTATTAGTTAGTTAATTTATTATAATAAAAATAAAAAAACTTTAATTATCTATACTTTTGAGTTTTAAAATTCAAAAACATATATCCCACTTTCCAATATTTCCTTTCTAAAAATGATAAAAGATCTAAATCTTTAGAAATCCTAAACAACCTAAAAATCTAATATAAGCAAACTCCATATTTAATCTCTCCCGAGGCCAACCAACTCTCTGCAACTATGTGTGTAAAAAGGTTAGCCTATCTTTTAATGTTAACAGTCTAAGTTTAAAGTAGTTGAAAATTGAAGAGCAGCATTGAGTTATGAATATGTAATTGTTATATATTGAACCATGTAAAGTTATCTATATATATGTATAAACATGTATTTAGTTATCTTTGTTGTTCTCAAATGTACGATTTTTATCTAATAAAGCTTGTCAGCTAATTTTTTCATTATGATTTTATAGATAAAAAAAAAATAACAATAATCATAAAAGCACTACATAAATTTCTAAAATTAAAAGGCTTTTTTTTGTTCATTTTATTTATTTATTAGTATTTGCATATACAACACATACAAAATTATTCATTATTTTATACGAGTTGAATTCAAGTTTATTTGAGAATTTATGTTAGCTCAACTAATTTATTATCAATTAATGGGTAACCATAATTTTAATGGCCAAACAATGGGATGAAGAGTAGAGGCAACTTGAGATTAGAGAAGAGAGGTTGCAGGTAGAGGTAGATGTTGACTTGGAGGAAAAGGTAAAGAAATAAAGTTAAAAGTAAAGGTGATCGTGTAGTAAATGTGTTTTAAATAAGAGTCGATGTGGTCAACAAAGATGAGATAAAAATTAGAGAGATGATGATTGGTGAAGGGTGGAGACTTGACAAGTGTTATCAAGGAAAGTAATATCATGCTACTCTTAAAAATGGATAGTTGACAAATTTATAAATCAACGTATAAGATAGTCGTATGTATTATCATTTGATAAGGAAAATCATATACAAATGTTTTCACAATAACTCATTTTATATCACAAAATTCCATGCATAGCACGGGTAATATGGTAGTTATATATAGAGAGAAAGAGAAAGGAAGAAAGGGAGAAAGAGAAAGAGCAACATAATAGTTTTGTATATGTTTATAATCAATTGAAATATAATTGTTTATGTAGGAGGAGAGAGATGTGAAATTGGATAGATAAATATAGATTATCTTTATTATATATTCAGGGGTGGTTTGGGATGTTTTAAATGAGTGCACTTTTTGACTTTTTATGAAATATGGGTTGGGTTTGAAGTGATGTAGTAGAGAGGTGATGTGACTTAAATAAGATGGTGTGACTTAAATAGGATAGTGACTTTTTGGCTTTTTTTGGCAAGTGTAAAAAAAGTCAAAAAGTTAACACTATTCACAAAAAAAAAAAATAATAATATACAAATATTAAATACAAATCTACTTTTTGACCATCAATGTACTGACATCAGGCCAGCTTCAGTGAAAGGAAAAAAAAAAATTTGCATGTTATGGTAAAGTTGGGCCTGTGGGGGCCCACCATGGGTCCCGTTTGATAATCCAAACTGTTCAAGATATAAAACTCGTCTAGTACTATATACCTGTAAAAAATCACGTCTATCGAATATCGCTAACTACATGATCAAATCAATTTGCCATTTATTCAGCTCCCACACTCATATTTCCTTCATTACTTCATCTTTTTCATATATATACATATATACACAAATACACAAGAACTCAAGGCATGCAAGAGAGGAGATTAAATAGCAATTTCACATAATCCAACTCAAATCAAACTCAAAATGAAGGAATTAACTCATAATGCAAACAAAATGTAAAGACCATATGTTTATTTTCATGAGATTTGTTTAGTCAAGTTCATAACTCACAAACCCTAATTCCATGAGTGCCAAAGATTCATTTTAAGTCTTGATTCTAAACAATTGAGGAAAGATATATAGTATTCTTGATGAGTTAAACATACCTTGAGCTAAATTCCTTGAATCCCCTCTTCAATTTTTTAATCTCTAAACCCTAGGTTGAGTTCTCCTTCCACTCTCATCTTTTATCTTCTTTCCTTCTCTAAAGGTCCTTGCAGGAGGCATTTTATGTTTTTGATGGTCTAAGCCTCAACTAAGACTTAAGTATATATTACTCTTTTAGCTAGAGTGAGCTAAATTAAGAAAATTAACCAAATAAAGTCAATTAAATCATTACGAATCAAATTTTTACAAAACTTCATACTATGTCCTAAAAATCATGCTCATTGTAACTGTAAAGTCAATTTCCGGTTATCGCGCCTCTAAGGCTTCCAATTTCAATCCAAAGGTTGCAATGTCAACTGCTGTTCTTATAGCCAACAGATGTAGTTCCATAAATATGTAATTCACACATTAAAACATGAAATTTCACATCAAACATATAAATACGCATATAACCACACATCTAATGACGGATTTAAGCATATGTGAGGGTCGGGTTATTACACTCTTCACCCCTTTAAGAAGTTTGGTCCCTCAAACTTAGTTTACCTCAAGTAGAAAATGACTTAGGATACCGTTGTCTCATTTCCTCTTCTCTTTCCAAAGTGGCTTCCTTCCTGTAATGTTCTTGCCATTCAACTTTCACCATTGGAATTGTCTTGTTCCGCAATTGTTTCACTTGTCGATCCAAAATCTGAATCGGTTTCTCTTTATAGATCAAGTTATCATCCAAAGCAATTTGATAGTAATCGATAATATGGGTCAAACCTTGGAGGTAACCCTGTAACATGGATATATGAAAAATGTTATGTATTTGTCTCATACTTGGTGGTAGAGCAACACGATAAGCCACTGGACCCACTATAGCTTGACTTTTCATGCCCCTTTTTGGAAGACGAATAAGCCCTACAGTATTGGACTCTTGTGGTTCTGAATCTGATCTCATAAGTGTAATGTGAAATAGATAAGCACCAAAGAGTCCAAATCCAGCAAATCTTTTGGAAAATTGATTTTGAATCAAATTGCTAAAAATGGATTTCTTTGTCAGATACAGAGTCGCCACCTAAATATTTTCAGAAAATTTAGGAAACCCATGACTCGTGCCAAAGGCCACGTGTCCATCATCACCAAGATTGTCTCGGCTTGGGAACTTAGGTACGAGAGAGCAAGATCATGAATTGAGCACCCTCACTCGCCTGATCAAAGATTGACCTCTACTAATCATGATATGAATCTTATTTACATTATATGCCCTTGTTCCGATTATTAGGCTAGCATTACTATGTGATGTGCACATAAGTATAAACTAACTTGCAAAAATTGGAACATTTGATTCATGTTTGTTTGCAAAATTGTTTCGAATATGTACCACTTGAAAAAGTGATTGCATATGAACATTACTCAAACTATTCCAATTCAAGCAATTAGCTTTCATCCACAGGTATTCAAGCAATTATATCATTTAAGCAATTAGCCTTATGGTGAACATGTTGGATATGACAACAATCAGATTTATGCGATATGCTAAAGCGAGTAAAGGCTAACCTAGTGCTCCAAGGCAAGCCAAAGGAAAAGTGTTAGAAAAATGCATGCTTTAACTAATGCAACATGACTAATGCAACACATGCGATATGCAATTTCTAGGCTCGGCTACTAATATGGCATATGAATCAATTTGATAGTATACGGTCTAAGCACGTATTCAAAGAATTATACTAACTAACAATGTAAGTTTAGAATGGATGTGCCAAGCCTCAATGCATGCAGTACGCGTGGATGCAAACATGAGAGATGCTAAATGAAACATGATGCTTCTAAACTAACCATCATAAGTAGGTAAATGAAAGGAGAAAGACGTGGGATTGGAAGACATATACGTTATTACAACACTTGCGCCCTCACATAGGAGGATTCGAATAAACTAACTAGTTAAGCTAATTACTACGAATTACAAAACGAATGAAATAATTAACTAAACTAGCCAATTAATTATTATAACAAATTAACCAGCTAATTGAACTAACTAATTAATTAATTACAAATCAAAACGAACTAATTAATTACATGAATACAACATGAAAGAAGTGCTAAGCTAGCTATTCTAATTACTCCGCCTCTAGAAATGAGGAATGCTCATGCATGCACGGATTTCCACCCAAAAAGGCTACTGTTCTATTGCTAGATGCCTCTGTTGCATAGTAGAACACTTGCACTATTTTTTACCTAAAAAATCAGCTATGCTTTGTTTCAAAAAGCCACTGCTTGGTTTTGCAAAGGTGGCCGGCAGGCTAGAAGTGGTGGCCTGCCGGCCACAAATGATGGTCTGCCATCCACAAAAGGTGGCCTGCCGGCCACTGATGCTTGGTTCTTCCTGCGTAACAAAGAGCAAACAAAGTAAGAGGAGGGTATTCTCAAGGGTTTTTTTGCACAACTTACCCCTCTTTATCATCAAACAGCTCAAAGGAGTGCTAAACTTGATTCACAAACCATCAATTAATGCAGTTTCATTGCATGATGGCCTATGAACCAAAGTGTGCAAGTTCAATAAATGCAACAAATAAAGACTCTCAAACCCCCTCCCTATCGTGGATTGATCAAGGAAAGTGGTTGACAATGACTCTTGAAGGGTTTACATCACTAACAAGTATGAAACGATTCAAGACTCAAGGGTTCAATTAACGCCGATTGAACCCAAACCAAATTATTATCTTGCATCACTTTTAGTTCCAATTTTATTACTTCATTTTAATTACCTTTCCATTCTTTAATTCATTAAGTCCAAAGGTGAAGATTAAGTCTTCTAATGGAAAGAAGCATCAAACCAAGAGTTGTTTTAGACATGAGAGAAGTGTCATGCCGTTGGTAAAGAACCCCAAAGGGATTAAACCATTAAGCATAAGATCTCAATCTCATGCTTTAAACAAGCAACTAGTTTGAACCAACTTTCAAAGAAAATAAAAAGCCAAGAAAAGAGGGAGGTTGCACAGATGATTAGAGGTGATCACAAAGTAAAAAAGCAAGAAATAAATGCTATCAACTCGAATAGGTTGGTGGCTAAGGCCTAAAACACCAAACCTATGAGGACAACTAAACTACAAGCATGCAAAACAAAGCATAAATGCAATGAACACCTAAAACAGTCCCAAAATAGTCTTAAAACATGCAAAAGAAGTGCTGAATTAAGACAAAAATGGCTAACATAGTAAGCTACAACATGGAGCTATGTAAGCTAGTGAACAAGACACAAGGAGGGGTGGCTAAACCCTCCAATTTTGGACTTCAAAACATGTTTTTAGCCACTAAAATAACTTTGAAATTTAGTATTTAAAAGCTCAAAAAAAAGATATTGTAAAGGTGTGAAACACAAGGGTAAAGGCTAGAGAAGCAAGATGGAGAGAAAGATAAACTATCTACACCACAAGTTTCAGCCCAAAAATACAGAGTTTATACAGCCCCAAAACAATAAAAAATAGTAGAAAAAGAATCAATTAAAGCAATGAAACAAGTAAAGCCTTATACCTCTTGAAGAGAAGAGCACTTTTAAGCAACAATTCAACACATACACACCCTCAAGAGCTCAAAATAGGCTCAAAAGTACCTCATCTCAAAGATGGCAAGGTTTGGTTAAGAGTGTATAGGCAAAAGCTCAAGAAATTTCAAGAGAGAGAGAATTGTAGAGAGAGAAAATTAATTTTTGCTCTAATTTTTCTAACCCTCAAAAATGGAAGAGGAGGCTCTCTATTTATAGAAAAATAGGCCACTCCTTCAGAAACGTCCATCCATACATGTGGGAGCAGATGGAAGCATCTGTGCAAATAGCTGGCATAAAATATCTGCAAAACACACTTGTGGCCAACAGGCCACCAATTATGGCCGACAGACCACACACTTGGCCTGCAAGGCACAAGGCACAAGGCACAAGGTTTGCAGGGTTTTGAGGTTCAGAGTTGTGGCAATCCGCTGAGGATTTTCGAGCACTTGAAAAGCATATACATTCATCATTGGGTGATCAACTTGAGGTGTCCAAGTCTTAAGGGCGGTAAAAAATGGGGTGTCTACACCCATTCTTTCCAGAATTTGAAACGGATCCACATATCGGGGTACTAATTTTCTTTTCTTGCCAAATCTTGTTTGTCCTTTCATCGGGGTGACTTTAACAAAGACATAATTACCAACCTCAAATTCCAAATCTCTTCGTTGGTGATCCACATAACTCTTTTGTCTGCTTTGGGCGGTTTTCAATGTTTGTTGAATGGTTTTAATTTCCTTCATAGTTAGCTGTACTAGTTCCGGCCCAAGCAATGATCTATTGCTAACTTCAGTCCAACACACTGGAGAGCGACATTTCCTTCCATATAACGCTTCATATGGTGCCATTCCTATACTTGAGTGGAAACTATTATTGTATGCAAACCCCGCCAATGGTAGATACGCTTCCCAACTCCCTTGGAAATCTAAGATGCACATCCAAAGCATATCTTCTAGTGTTTGTATCGTTCTCTTTGACTGGCCATTAGTTTCGGAGTGAAATGCCGTACTGAATTTTAATTTTGTTCCCATAGCATCTTGGAAACTCTGCCAAAATTTGGAGACAAATTTCGGATCTCTATCGGATGCAATTGAAACTGGAGCACTATGTAGCCACATAATTTCATTCATATACACAATTGCAAGTTTATCTGCATTATATTGAGTTTTCACGAGCAAGAAATGAGCAAATTTAGTTAATTTATCAATGATAACCCATATGGAATCCATACCTCAGGGTGTTCGGGGTAAGCCAACAATAAAATCCATGGTCAAATGTTCCTAATTCCACTTTGGAATTGGGAGAGGTTGAAGTAGTCCCGCTAGTCTTTGGTGCTCTGATTTTACTTGCTGACATTGCAAACATTTTGAAATGAACTCGGCAATTTCTTTGTTCATACTTGCCCACCAAAATTTTTCTTTAAATCTTGGTACATTTTCGTACTACCGGGATGTAGGGAAAATTTAGACATACGAGCTTCCTCCATAATTCTTCTCTTGATTTCTGTAACATTTGGGACACACAATTTGTCCTTGAACTTCGCCACTGAATTTTCAAAGGTAAACCCAGGCCTTGGTTTTGTTTCTATCTCATCACAAACTTTCTTCAGATACTCATCTTCTACTTGCCGTTGCTTGATTTCTTCAATAAGTGCCGGTTGAACTGACATTGTTGCTAATACTGCATCTTGACCATGTAACAAAATTTCTATATCCAGTCTTTCCAAATCAAGCAACAACTCTTTTCGCCCCATAAGCAAGCTTGCCAAATTCCCCATACCTTTTCGGCTAAGAGTATCTGCAACTGTATTAGCTTTTCTGGGGTGGTAGTGGATTTGTAGGTCATAATCCTTGATAAGCTCTAACCACCATCTTTGTCTCATATTTAACTCCTTTTAGGTAAAGAAGTACTTTAAACTCTTATGGTTAGTGTAAACTGCACATGTGGTACCATACAGATAATGTCGCCATATCTTCAAAGCAAACACCACGGCAGCTAGCTCTAAGTCGTGTGTGGGATAATTCCTTTCATGATGCTTGAGTTGGCGAGAAGCATAGGCACTGACCCTTCCATTCTGCATGAGTACACAGCCCAATCCCAATCCTAATCCCTTGTAGGAGGCATCACTATAGAAAACAAACCCCTCGGTACCAGATGGTAGAGCAAGAACTGGTGCTGTAGTAAACCTTGTTTTCAACTCCTGAAAGGCAATTTCCCTTTGTTTTGTCCACTCAAATGGTACACCCTTTTGGGTCAATTGGGTAAGTGGCACTGCAATCTTGGAAAAGTCTTGAACAAACCTTCGATAGTATCTAGCTAAACCTGAGAAACTACGTATCTCTGTCACATTTGTTGGAGTTGGCCAATTCACAATGGCTTTTATCTTGTGTGGGTCAACGGAAACACCCTCCTTATTGATTACATGTCCCCAAAACACCACTTCCTGTAACCAAAACTCGCATTTCTTTAATTTCGCATACAATTTCTTCTCTCTCAGTGTTTGGAGAATTAATCGTAATTAATTCTCATGAGCTTCAGCGCTTTTGGAATAGATGAGTATGTCATCAATAAACACTACCACAAACTCATCTAGGTACGGTTTAAAAACATGGTTCATTAAATTCATGAAGGCCGCTGGTGCATTAGTAACCCAAACGGCATAACCAAAAATTCATAATGTCCGTACCGGGTGCGGAAAGTAGTCTTCTCAATGTCTTCGGCTTTTACCTTTAATTGATGACATCCAGATCGCAAATCTATTTTCAAAAAGACTTGTGCACTTTGAAGTTAATCAAATAGGTCATCGATCCTAGGCAAGGGATACTTGTTCTTTACAATTACTTTATTGAGCTCCTGGTAGTCAACACATAACCGAAGTGTCCTATCTTTCTTCTTAACAAAAAGAACCGGTGCACCCCAAGGAGAAGTACTTGGACGAATAAATCCTTTATCAAGCAGGTCTTGCAACTGTATCTTCAACTCTTTCATTTCCGTCGGTGCCATTCTATATGGAGCTTTTGAAATTGGTTGGGTTCTTGGTACTATATCAATTACGAATTCAATTTCACGGTCCACCAACTCTCCTGGAAACTCCTCTGGAAAAATATCTGGAAATTCACAGACAATTGGAATAGTATCAATGCACACATTCGCTGGTTGCCCAGTCAAAATACTACATAAATACCCCCGACAACCCTTTTGTAATAGCTTACACGCTTTCATGGCGGAGATCAAGTACAGCGGTGAAATCACCCCATGTTCCATGACAATAAATTCAGATTGTCCCGGAGGTCGAAATATGACTTGCTTAGATGTACACTAAATAGTCATGTGATTTTTACTTAGCCAATCCATTCCCAAAATTATATCAAAGTAAGCTATGTCAAGCGGCAACAAATTGACATATAACTGAACATCCCCAATGATGATCTCACAAGCAGGATAAATAGATGTACACAACATAGAGCCCCCTGATGGTGAAGAAACACATAACACATGATGCAACGATTCCTTAAGTTTATTCAATTTACTAGCAAAGGTTCCCGACACAAAAGAATGGGTAGAACCCGAATCAAATAATACATGAGTGAAGTGACCATCGATAGGGAATGTACCTGACACCACAACCTCAGTATTCTACACATCGCCAAGAATGAGAGAAAATACTCTTTCCTATCTAGCATTGTCTCTGGTATTGTTGGGTCTTAGAGCAGTCTTTGTAGTTGGAGCTGGAGTTGAGCCAGCTGAACTTGTAGTAGTTTTGTTCCCATTTTGGCAGTCTCTCTGAGGGCAATCTCTTGCTAAATGTCCCATCTTTCCACATTTGAAACAAACCCCAGTTACCCGATAACAAGTCCGTGGTGCCTCTTCCCATAGTCTGGACAAGTTGGTGCTAGTTCACGGTAGAAACGGAAGTGCCAGAAGTTCCCAAGTTTGGTTTCTTGTTCTGTGATGTTGCTGGTCCCCTTGGTGCTTGCGCATTCTATCTCTTCTCCCTTCACTCAAAGATCCGATTTTGAGCAACTATATTACCTTCAGCCACTATCGCCCTTTCTAACACATGAACATAGGTAGGCAATTTCAACACATTAATTCGATCGAAAATAACATTTCGAAGTACTCCTTCGAACTTTCTTGCTTTCTTGTAGTCCGTATCCACCATATGCGGTGCGAAACAGGCTAACTCGGAGAATTGGGCTTCATACTTTGCCACCTTCTTATTCCCTTGCCTTAGAGTCTCAAATTCTGTTACTTTCTTATCCCGCATGCACTGGGGAAAATACTTATCATAGAAAAGCTCCAAAAATCGAGCTCAGTTCAAACCTTGATGTTCATTTTGAGTGAGCATCCACCACCTCCGTGCTTCATCTTCGAGAGTAAAAGTTGCAAGTTGTACTTTCTGTGCCTCGGTATAAGGAAAGACTTCAAACAACTTCTTTATACCTAGTACCCATGCCTCAGCTTTCATTGGTTCAATGCCCCCTTAAATGACGGTGGCTTCATCTTCTTAAACCCTTTTGTCAGGGCAATGGTTCGGTCCTCAGCTTGATGGTCTTGCACCACTGGAGGTGGTATAGGCACTGGTGACGGGGGTGGTTGCTGTTGTTGTTGTTGTTCCTGTTGCTGTCTCATAGTTTTTGCCATGTCTGCAATCATCCTTTCCAACCGATCAAGCTGTGCGGAGGTAGAGTCTTCCATATCATCCATTCTTGTCCTCACCATGATCTACATATCAAAGGATTATAATACACACAAAACAGACACAAGCATATAAACAATGATCATTAGTCATCTTTCATAGGAAATTCACAACGTAGAGAAATATCATGCATGTAGCTTAGGTCTTTTCTAGACTCCTTATAACTTAATGGACACGTGTGTGGATATTTACTCGTGCTCTGATACCAACTGTCATGACCCTAAACCTACCCCTAAAAGTTTAGGACATGACCGGCCTTCACTTAGGCCTCCAAACAAACTTTCCAACAATATTTTATTCACTAACGACGCCCAAAACAGAAGCAATTAAATAAGAGAATGTCCATTGAGTAGTGCAGATATGCCAGAATCATTCTGATTCAGATCTAAGTATACAAGTCAAACAAAGACAAATCCAAATCATGGGTATATACAAAGAGTTAATAACCCAAAAGTTGCATAATTAGAAAATGTTAATGTGGCATGAAAAGGACTCCTTAAAAGGTAAAAGACTTCAACTTTGGGCTTAACAAAATAAGTCCTCAAAAGACGCTTGAAGCTGACCTAGGGCTATCGTCCAAGCTGACCACCTACAAAACATACATGAATACGGAATGAGCCAGGTTCAGTGAATAATAATAATGTATGAAGACATATAAATGAGCATGTACTTGTAGATGTGCCCGAGGACTCCCGAGCTCCGTGCTGCGAGGGCGCGAATTCGGTTTGTTCTCTAGCTACTACAATTCGGACTCAATGTCATGGTTCTGAATCTAATCTCACAAAGTGCAATGTGAGACTGATAAAACACCAAAGAGTCCAAATCCGGCAAATCGTTTTGGAAAATTGATTTTTATAAAGAAGTGCCAAACATGGATTGCTTTGCCAGATACAGAGTCGCCACCTAAATATTTTATTTTGGGGGAATTTAGGAAACCCTGACTCGTGCCTAAGGCCACGTGTCCGTCATCACCAAAGTTGCCTTGGCTCGGGAACTTGGATACGAGAGGGGAAGGTCATGCAATGAGCACCCTCGCTCGCCCGATCAAAAGATCGACCTTTACTAACATGATATGTTGTTTTTGAAACACATGTGTTCTTATCCCGGTTATTAACCTAGAATTACCATGTGATGCGCACAGCATACAAGTATAGACTAGATCGCCTAAGTTGGAACAAAACATCGCATGTTCGTTTGTTTTAAAATAGTTTGAAGTTTGCTACTCGCAAGTAGGCTAAAACGAGGAATTTGATGAATTGTTCCAATTCAAGCAATCCAACCTTCACCCACAGGCATTCAAGCAGTTAATCACTTAAGCAGTTAGCCTCATGGCGAGCATGCTAACATGGCACCATTAACACACATGCAGTATGCTAAAGCGTAAACACTCACAGTGTACTCCGAGGCAAAACAAAGAACTAGTTAGAAATCATGCATGATCCTAGTTCATGTTAAGATGGCTAATGCAACACATGCGAAAATGCAACTAAGATAGGCTCGGCTACCTAGGATATCATGTGAAATGCAACTTGATAACATGCTGTTGAACACGTATTCAAGTAAATGTATTGGAAATACAATGCAGTTAGTATGATGCGCCGAGCCCGGTGCATGCAAGGTAGATGAATGGATGCACGCATGCGAAACATAAGGTATGCTAAACAAAATATGCCCTAAGACTAACCATCGTAAGCAGTTAAGTAAAAGGGAGAAAGAAATGGGGGTTGGAAGACATGCATCACACACATGCACGCTTATTACAAAATTACGCCCTCTCGACGGAGGGACCAAATAAGAAGCTAACTAGCTAATTTAAGCTAATTAAACTAATTATTACAAAACAAATTAATTAACTAATCCTAGTTAACTAATTATTACAAAACAACTTGAAATAGCTAAACGCATTAACTATTAAAGTACAAAACACATGCTTAATCTAGCTAAGTAAAGAAGCTAAATAAAGCAGTAAAACAGGAGGTTCTCAGAGGGAGAAGACTGGATGCAAGCTCGGTCGCCTCGTTCAGAAATCCGTCGCGATGCCCCAATTTGCCTCTGTTTGCAATTGTCCTCAGAACCTTGCACCAAGCTCTAGAAAGCTTCCAACTCACCTTAGAGACCTGTGGGAGGGTGGCCGACCACCTAGGGGTGTCACCAGCCACTGGCCGACCACCTATCTTTGTTGCAGACCAGAAAAAGTGGTCGGCCAGCTAGTTTTTCTGGCTGGCCGATCAGTTGTTGCTGCATTTCTCCAGTTTGCTGCAACAGAGAGCAAGAAAGGGCATGGCAATGTATTTGCAAGATATGTGTGCACAACCACCCTCCCTATCATTTCATGAGCTCTCGACCCTCGGGCCACCAATCGCGCATTTCAATGCGTGATGGCTGAGAAGTCAAATTGCACAATTCAATATAAAATGAATGCACAAGTAAACACATAAAGCCTAAAACTCTATCATGCTTGATCAAGAGTGTCGGCGACCGAGAAGTGAGGCACTTTTCATCATTTCAAGTATGAAACGTCCCTCATTTCTCGTGCTCGGATTAACACTTAATCCAAACAACAATGCAACAACATGGCATACTCAATGCAATGTGACATGATTAACTTAACAAAGCTAATGACATGCGAACAATGCTAATGCATGCATGCACAATGCAATGCTACAAGGGCAACTTAGCAATGTTAGGGACATGCATACTTAATGTAAAGAAACAACTTGGCATACACGATGCAAATAACCACATGGCATGTACAATGCAATGTAAGATGGCATACTTAATGCAATGAACAATAAGCATGCGAACAACATGTAAATAAACATGCTAAATGGACTTAAACCAAAAGAGGGTAGACCTCAGTCATGCCCAAATCAGTGGCCAGTGATGATAAAATTAAGGTACATGAAGCATATACAAGCATGCACATGCAATGGCCTATCAAAGAGGCCTAAGAGCACAACTCTCAAGAGTGCTCAAAGAGTGACAAACATGGAAGTGTAACAATACCAAGTGCACTGAAATAAGGTAAGAAATGATGCCAAATCATATACATGATGCAAATGAAGCATGCTATGGTGCCTAAAGCTTGAAGCTAGCAAGAGCACTTATACTACAACTATGCAAAACATGAAGCATATGGCAAAGGCAACCCAAAACAGTCCTAAAACATGTCAAAATGATACTAAAACATGTATGGAAGGAAGCCAAAATAAGCTAGCATGGAGGGCATAAGGCATGATGCATATAAGACAAATAAGGTGGATTACACTACACCTATTAAGACCAAGCATGGAATTACTTAAGTAGCAAAAATCAGAGTTATATCATGGCATAATAACCCCAAAAAACACATTGAAATGATAGCTCGCAAGCTTAGGCATGAAGGCATACACAATGACCTATTCCTAAGGCATAAAGGACCAACCCTCCAACGCATTGAATAAGTGACAAATGTAAGTGTATGGCCATGTAACATGCACTGAAATAACATAAAAAATGATGCCAAATCATTCAAATAGGCCAAGCAATGCATGCTAGTGGACTCGATACACAAAGCTAACAAGCTAGAATGCATTATAACTATACAAAGCATGGCATGCATGACTAAAACAACACAAATCAGACCTTAAACATGGTAAAACATGAACAAAATCTTCTTTAAGTTAAGCCAAAAGTATGCTAGAATGACATGTCAAAGCATGAGACACATTAGGCTAATTCATGGAATTGCACTACAAGTGCATGGAGCATGCATAGGGCTATCAAACCAAACCGTAACATAGGTATGACATGGAAAAATACCACCAAAAACATGCTAAGATGGACTCAAATCAAGCTAGAATGACATGCTACTTCATGAAGCATACAAGACAGTTTTTGAGGATTACATTACAAGTGTACAAGGCATGCAAGGGGTGACCAAAACAGTGGCATGACATGCTGAAATAACCCCAAATACATGCTAAGAACAAGCCAACACAAGCTTAATAAACATGCTCAAACATGAGGCATATAAAACAAGTACACAAGACATAAGGAGAGGGGATGACTCTCTCCTATTTGGGACCCCAAAACCACCTTTCCACCACTGAAAATTCTCTGGATTTCAGTGGTAGAAAGGTCATGCAAAGGCTAGAACAAGAGCCTAAGGAATGGCTCAAAACAAGGCCTAAGAGGGGGTAGATCACCCCCAACAAAAAAGTGACCTTAAACAAACATTTTAAGCATGCAAAAATAGAAATTTTTCTAGTAGAAAGTTAAGCTTAAATCAGCATGCAAGTAGGGCTAAAAGCTTAAGAAAAAATGGGGGATTTAAGGGTTAGAAACTTACCTTTGAAGACCACCTTTAAAGCTGCAACTCCAGCAGCTTCTCTGAGCTCAAATCGGTCCAAGAACTCCGAAAACAACTTCAAGGGACCTCAGCTCCAAGAGTATGGTGTTTGGGTGTGTGTTTGTGTACAAAAGTGAGACAAAATGACACTTTAAGGCACAAAACAAGAGCAAAAGAGAGGTATAGATACAAGTGTGTATGTATAACTCAAACCACAAATTTCTGAACCTAGAGAAGGGAGGAGGAGCCTCCCTCTTATAGAGAACAAAAGCTAAAGCTTCTCAAGGAAGCTAAGCTTCAAGGCCATCCCTCCATATGGAGGATGGTTCTGGTGCCTTCCAACTGTGCCAGCTGGAAGAAAATATCTCTAAAAAGGTGACAAAAAGCAGCCGACCACTTGAAGTGGTCGGCCAGCTACTGAAAGTGGTCGGCCGACCACTACAAGTGGTCTCCCACAACAAAAATTGGTTGGCCAGGGGTAGGAGAAGTCTACACACTGAAAACAAGCAAGTGGTGTGGTGGCTGACCAAAAAAGGTGGCCCAAAGACCAAGAAAGCTAGTTATTCGACCAGAAAATTGGCTGGTAGGAGGAAACGTGGTCTCCAAGGGGAAAAACTGGTCTCCCACCCTTGTACCACCTTCCAAACAAGGAAAACAAGGTTCGTACCAAAAACAAACCAAAACGGATGCAAGATGAGAGATCGGGAGGCAAAGCACGCGGCTGAAAGCCTCGAAAACTAGTCTATTGGCATCAAAAGTGGTATATGACCACAAAAGTGGTCTCCCGGACCATAGTGTTCCTCTAGGCAGAGGTAACAAGGCATGGTTCAAAAATCACGCCAAAGGGAGAACGTTAAGTGGTCTCGAGACAAGGCGCGCCGCCGAAGGCTCCAAAAATCGAAAACTAGTCTCCAAACGGGGAAAAGTGGCCTACGACCACAAAAAGTGGCCTACGACCACAAAGAGATGGTCTACAAGACCTCTCCCTCCCTTCGGGAAGATAAAACAAGATTTGGTCCACAAACCGAGCCAAAGCACAAAGAGTTCAGAGGCCCGGAGGCAAGGCTCTTAGCCAAAAACTCCGAAACCTCAGAACGAGCACAACATGCACAATCACCAAGTGCTCAATTGATGACGTCTGAGTCTTAAGGTCGGTCAAAAATGGGGTGTCTACAGTTGCCCCTCTTTGACAGAACTCGGAAGTCATAAGTGACGGGAGTGAATGTCAAAGCCCAGAGACGACCCATTTTTGACAAGGCCGAAGACTTAGATACACAGGCAAGATAACAAAGAGATGCACCCGCATGCTGGGGCAAGATGCAAATGTCATGCACAAAGCCGAACATAACTTATGATCATGCAAAGAAAGCTGTAATGAAGCAGTTATACACAATAAATGCAACAGTTTAAGCAAGCGAATTCAAACCAAACTACATTACATGCAGAAAGGATGTAAGAGAATTATACAATTCTCGCTACGTCTCACACGGAGTACATATAATACTGTCTGGTCGCACCAGCCTCAAATGTACCGTACATACAATATCGTGCCTGCATAAGAAAACAACTCAGCATGTACAATATAGTTAGAAGCACATGTTCAATCATTACATCAAGATGCAATTCCAATGCGAGATAAACGCGTGCATACACAATGCCGATGGAAACATGCATAGCAATGCAAGTGAAAAGTGCATAACAATGCAACCGGAACGAGCATAACAATGCAGGTGAAAAGTGCGCAACAACGCAAGCAAAGTGAAAAGTGCATGACAACACGAGTGAAGTAGGTGCACAACAATGCAAGGTCAACGTGCACGACAACGCAAATAAAGTGCATAACAATGCAACAAGTGGTGTGCATAGCAAATGCAAGAAAAGTGCAACTTCAAAAGCATGTTTGAAACAAAATGCTGAGTAAAGAAGTACAAGCCTTAAAGAGAGCAACTCAACCGTAACCTCCGATTTACCTCTCGAAGGGGTCACAACGTACTCAAAAAGGATACACCTTGCTCTTGACGAGTAACGATGAGCCACGCATCGAAGACTTGAATTGAAGTTCCCGCGGAAACATTCTTGAGCCGAAAAGTGTACTTTTCTTGTACTTTCTCGAGAGCCGAGAACTCCAATCATCACCAAAACACATAGGGAGAACAAAGGGACCTTGGAGACCACCCAGGAAGGATGGCCGACCACTTGTTGACCACCAAAGTGGTCGGCCGACCAGAAAAATTGGCTGGCCGACCAATTTTTGTAAACAGAGGCAGTTTTGGTCTTTTTATGGTCGATTCTTTAAGTACACAACTCCAAATCTGTTTGTATCACACCTCCAAGGCTGAAATCAACTTCTCTTGCTCCCTAGACCCTTTTCCCTCTCAGATCTGCACTTTATACGCGTTTTCCAACGCCCCACGCGAAGTTGTTTCGTGAAAACTTTCGATTCTCTTCGTTTTGAACCGATTAAAATTTGTTTTCAGAGCTTCTTTCTCCATTTTCACCACTTGAGGTATGTTTGTCTCAAAGTTTAGCACCTTTTCTTGGGTGTTGACTTTTGTTGACTTTTTCTCTTCCTGAGAGTTGACTTTTGTTGACTTATTCTAATTTTGGCTCATTGCGCTCATTTTCGCATCATTTTGTAGATTTCTTCAGATGGCTGATGATATTCCATATGGCGGAGGTTCTTCATATGTAGAGGACGAGCTCGACATTATACCATTGCCTCCAAGGATTCGGCCGTTCGACCCAGAGGCGTACGACTCGCAGGAGCATATTCTACCTCCTAGCACCTTTCACCATTTCACGGACTTGTGCGACGGGCACCCGCAGACCTGCTTCTACAGGAGCTGGAGTCCCATCGATCTCATCACGCGCATGAGGTACATACTTTACTTTTGCATTTCTCGCACATTCCATGTTTTCGCTATATATCATATCTGCTCGTTCTGAACATATTCACATACATAACACTCCACTCATTCTGAACACACGGTTCATACACAACATTCTGCTAATTTGGCACACAGCTCACCACACAACACTTTGTTAATTCGACACATAGCTCATTTTGGCACACAACACATTTTGGGCACACAGCTCATTATACTGCTCAATCTGAACACACAGTTCATAGCACAACATTCTGTTAATTTGGCACACAGCTCATAACACTACTCAATCTAAACACACAGTTCATAATGCAGCATTCTACTTAGTCTGAACACACAGCTCATTTGGGCACACAGAACATTACACTGCTCAATCTGAATACACAGTTCATAACACAGCATTCTGTTTAGTTAGCACACGGCTCATAACACTGCTCAATCTGAACACACAGTTCATAACACAACATTCTGTTTAATTGGCACAAAGCTCATTTTGCTGCTCAATCTAAACACACAATTCATAACGTAGTATCCATTTTACTTTGCACGCAGCTCATAACATAACACTTTGCACGCGGCTCATAACATTGCACACTGCTCAATCTGAACACGCAGTTCATAACACAATATACCTTTTCATAACATAGCACACTGCTCAATCTGAACACGCAGTTCATAACACAGTATACCTTTTCATAACATAGCACACTGCTCAATTTGAACACACAGTTTATACCACAGTATACTTTTTCATAACATAGCACACTGCTCAATCTGAACACGCAGTTCATAACACAGTATTCGGTTTATTGTCATAAAATAGCACATTGCTCAATCTAAACACGCAGTTCATAACGCGATATACTTTTTCATAACATAGCACACTGCTCAATCTGAACACACAGTTCATAACACAGTATTCGGTTTATTGTCATAAAATAGCACACCGCTCAATCTGAACACACAGTTCATAACGCGATATACTTTTTCATAACATAGCACACTGCTCAATCTGAACACGCAGTTCATAACACAGTATTCGGTTTATTGTCATAACATAAGCACATCGCTCAATTTGAACACGCAATTCATAACACGATGTACTTTTTCATAACATAGCATACTGCTCAATCTGAACACGCAGTCCATAACACAGTATTCAGTTTATTGTCATAATATAGCACACCGCTCAATCTGAAAACGCAGTTCATAACACGATATACTTTTTCATAACATAGCACACTGCTCAATCTGAACACGCAGTTCATAACACAGTATTATTTTTCCTTGGCACGTAGCTCATATTTTTCATTTTGAACACACATTTCACACTTTTTAATTTTGAACACACAGCTCATACTTTTCATTCTGAACACACAGCTATAGACGCGCCTGAGGGCTCCCAAAGCTCCACGCGCGAGGGCACGGATTTCGTTCGCTCTCTAGCTACTACAAGTTCGGACTCAAATGTCACGGTTCTGAATCTAGTCTCACAATGTGCGATATGAGACCGATAAATCACCAAAGAGTCCAAATCCGACATATCGTTTTGGAAAACTGATTTTAATAAAGAAGTGTCAAACATGGACTGCTTTGCCAGATACAGAGTCACCACCTAAATATTTTATTTTGGGGGAATTTAGGAAACCCTGACTTGTGCCTAAGGCCACGTGTCCGTCATCACCAAAGTAGCCTCGGCTCGGGAACTTGGGTACGAGAGGGGAAGGTCATGCAATGAGCACCCCCGCTCGCCCGATCAAAGATCGACCTTTACTAACATGATATATTGTTTTTGGAAACACATGTGTTCTTATTCCGATTATTAACCTAGAATTACTAAGTGATGCGCACAACATACAAGTATAGACTAGATCGCCTAAGTTGGAACAAAACATTGCATGTTCGTTTGAAAAACGGGTTTGAAGTTTGCTACTTGCAAGTAGGCTAAAACGCGAATTTCATTGAATTGTTCCAATTCAAGTAATCCATCCTTCACCCACAGGCATTCAGGCAGTTATATCACATAAGCAGTTAGCCTCATGGCAAGCATGCTTTCATGGCAACATTAACACACATGCAGTATGCTAAAGCGTAAACACTCACAGTGTACTCCGTGCTAAAACAAAGAACTAGTTAGAAATCATGCATGATCCTAGTTCATGTTAAGATGGCTAATGCAACACATGCAAAAATGCAACTAAGATAGGCTCGGCTACCTAGAATGTCATGTGAAATGCAACATGGTACATGTATTCAAATAGGAATTGAAATACAATGCAGTTAGTATGATGTGCCGAGCTCGGTGCATGTAAGACAGATGAATGGATGCACACATGCGAGCATAAGGTATGCTAAAGAAAATAAGCCCTAAAACCAACCATCGTAAGTGGTTAAATAAAAAGAAGAAAGAAATGGGGGTTGGAAGACATGCATCACACACACGCATGCTTATTACAACAATACACCCTCTCGCAGGAGGGACCGGATAAAAAGCTAACTAGCTAATCCAAGCTAATTAAACTAATTATTCATAACAACTAATTAACTAATCCTAGTTAACTAATTATTACAAAACAAATTGAAATAGCTAAACGCATTAACTAATTTAAGGTACAATTCAATGAAGACTGGATGCATGCTCGGTCGCCTCATTTGGAAATCCATCGCGATGCCCCAATTTGCCTCTGTTTGTAATTGTCCTCAGAACTTTGCACCAAGCTCCAGAAAGCTGAAACTCCACCTTAGGAACCTGTAGGGATGGTGGCCGACCACTTTCTGGAGTTTTCAGCCACTGCCGACCACCTATCTTTGTTGAAAGCCAGAAAAAGTGGTCGGTCAGCTAGTTTTTCTGGCTGGCCAACCAGTTGTTGTTGCTGAATTCCAGTTTGCTGCAACAGAGAGCAAGAAAGGGCATGGCAATGTATTTGCAAGGTATGTGTGCACAACCACCCTCCCTATCATGTCATAAGCTTAAGAGAGTGTGGTTTTCGACCCTCGGGCCACCAATCACGCATCTCGATGCATGATGGCCGAGAAGCCAATTTGCACAATTCAATATAAAATGAATGCACACATAAACACATAAAGCTGAAAACTCTATCATGCTATGATCAAGAGCGTCAGCGACCAAGAATTGAGGCACGTTTCATCACTTCAAGTATGAAACGTCCCTCTTTTCTCGTGCTCGGATTAACACTTAATCCAAACAACAATGCAAGCAAGAAACATGGCAAACATGCAATGCAACTTAAGCATGCAAACATGCAACTACATGGCATGCAAAACACAACGCAACTGAATGGTATACACAATGCTAAATGGTAAGAACTAGATGGCATACTCAATGCAAGGCAATCATAAGGTTCTAAACACAATGCAAAGCATGCATGCACAATGCAATGCAACAAGGGCAACAATATGCAACACACCAAGCATGCAACAACATGCAAACCACATACTCAATGGACTTAAACCAAAATGGACAGAGCTCAGTCATGCCAAAACAATGGCCATAATGCTAAAATGAAGGCACCGAAGACACATGCAAACATGCATGCCAATTGGCTCACCAATTAAGGCACTAAGGTGCAACTCTCAAGAGCACTTAAAGAGTGAAAAGCATGGAAGTGCAACAACACTAAGTGCACTGAAATTATGCAAGAAATGATGCCAAATCATCAAACAACACAAGTATGGCATGGTAGGGTCCTTAAAGCATGAAGCTATCAAAGAGGACTACAAAGGGGGCATGCAATACATGGCACAAATGCATGAACCAATCATGGATAGAGCTCAAATAGGTCTTATCAAAGACCAAAATATGCTGAGACGAGGGCTCAAAGGCCTAGGCATGCAAGCATACACACTTGGCCACAAACTAGGCAACAATGCACAACACTCAAAGGTACTTAAAGCATGAATGAAGTGGGAATATGAAAATGCTACATGCTCTGAAATCAAGTATTAAATGATGCCAAATCATCCAAATAGCTCAAAGATAACATGCATGAGGCATCAAAACACAAAACTAGCAAGGCCAATTGCACTACAGCTATACAAAGCATGAAGCATATGGTCAAGGCAACCCAAAACAGTCCTAGAACATGTCAAAATGATACTAAAACATGTATGGAAGGAAGCCAAAACAAGCTAGCATGGAGGGCATAAGGCATGATGCATACAACGCAAATAAGGTGGATTACACTACACCTATTAAGACCAAGCATGGGATGACTCAACCAATAAGAATCAGAGTTATACCATGGAAAAATAACCCCAAATAAACGTTGAAATGATGGCTCGCAAGCTTAGTCATGAAGGTATATAAATGACCCATGTTAAGGCATAAATGACCAACTCTCCAACGCATTGAATAAGTGACAAATGCGAGTGTATGGCCACACTACATGGACTGAAATAACATTAAAAATGATACCAAATCATTGAAATAGGCCGAGCAATGCATGCTAGTGGACTTGATACAGAAAGCTAATAGGCTAGAATGCACTATGGTTATACAAAGCATGGCATGCATGACCAAAAAAACCAAAATCAGACCTTAAACATGGTAAAACATGAACAAAATCTTCTTTAATTTAAGCTAAAAGCATGCTAGAATAACATGTCAAAGCATGAGACACATTAGGCTACTTCATGGAAATACACTACAAGTGCATGGATCATGCAAGGGCCAACCAAACCAAACCAAAATAGAGTCATGACATGGCAAAACATCACCAAAAATATGCTGAAATGGAAACAAAACAAGCTAGAATGACATGCTACTTCATGAAGCATACAAAGCTAGTTTGTGAGATTTACACTACAAGTGTATTAGGCATGCATTGAGTGAAAAAACCAAGTAAAAATAGTGGTATGCCACAAAAAAATAACCACAAATACATGCTAAGATATGGCCAACATAAGCTTAACAAACATGCTCACACATGAGGCATATGAAGTAAGTATTCAAAACACAAGGAGAGGGGATGACCCTCTCCTATTTAGAACTCCAAAACCACCTTTCCACCACTGAAAATCCTCTGGATTTCAGTGGTAGAAAGGTCATGCAAAGGCTACAACAAGAGCCTAAAGGGATGACTCAAATCAAGGCCTAACAAGGCCTAAGAGGGAGTAGATCACCCCCGACGAAAAAGTGACCACAAAAAACATTTAAAGCATGCAAAAATAGAACTTTTTCCAGTAGAAAGTTAAGCTTAAATTAGCATGCAAATAGGCTCAAAAGCTTAAGCAAAAAGGGGGGATTTAAGGGTTAAAAGCTCACCCTTGTAGAACCTCTTCAAGGCTGCAACTCCAGCAGGTTTTTCAAGCTCAAACCAACCTAACCCAAGAACATCAAAACCAGCTCCTAAGCACCTCAGCAACAAAAGGATGGTGTTTGAGTGTGTGTTAAAGTAAGACAAAATGACACTTTAAGGCACAAAAATGAAGAATAAGAGTAATATAGAGACAAAGCTATATCTCTCACCCTCAACCAATTTTTTCTGAACCTAGAGGAGGGAGGAGGAGACTCCTCTTATAGAGAACAAAAGGCAAAGCTTCTCCAAGAAGCTAAGGCTCAAACCAATCCCTCCATACACGTGCATGGAGGATGGCTCTGGTGCCCTCCAGCTAGCTGGAGGAAAATATCTCCAAAAAGGTGACAAAAAGCAGCCGACCACTTGAAGTGGTCGGCCAGCTACTTAAAGTGGTCGGCTGACCACTTCAAGTGGTCTCCCAAAAAAAAAACTAGTCGGCCATGTGGGAGAAGGTCTATAGCATGAAAACAATGCATTGGTGTGGTGGTCGACCAGAAAAGATGGCCCAAAGACCAAGAAAGCCAGTTATCTGACCAGAAAATTGGCTGGCAGAAGGAAAAGTGGTCTCCAAGGAGAAAAAGTGGTCTCCCACCCTTGTACCACCTTCCAAACAAGGAAAACATGGTTTGTACCAAAAACAAACCAAAACAGATGCAAGATGAGAGATCGGGAGGCAAAGCACGCGGTCGAAAGCCTCGAAAACTAGTCTACGGGCATCAAAACTGGTATACAACCACAAAAAGTGGTCTCCCGAACCATAGTGTCCCTCTAGGCAGAGGCAACAAGGTGTGGTTCAAAAACCACGCCAAACGGAGAACGTTAAGCAGTCCGAGGCAAGGCACGCGGCCGAAGACTCCGAAAATCAAAAACTAGTCTCCAAACAGGAAAAGTGGTCTACGACCATGAAAAGTGGTCTACGACTACAAAAAGATGGTCTACAAGACCTCTCCCTCCCTCTGGGAAGAGAAAACAAGATTCGGTCCACAAACCGAACCAAAGCACAAAGAGTTCAGAGGCCCGGAGGCAAGGCTCTTAGCCAAAACTCCGAAAACTCGAAACGAGCACAACATGCACCATCATCGAGCGCTCAATCGATGACGTCTGAGTCTTAAGGTCGGTCAAAAATAGGGTGTCTATAGTTGCTCGTCTTTGACAGAACTCGGAAGTCAAGAAGTGACGGGAGTGAATGTCAAAGCCCAAAGATGACCCATTTTTGACAAGGCTGAAGACTTAGACAAACAAGCAAGATAACAAAAAGATGCGCCCGCACGTTGGGGAAAAATGCAAACAATATGCACAATGCCGAACATAACTTGTGATCATGCAAAGAAAGCTGTACTGAAGCAGTTATGCAAAATAAATGCAACAATTTAAGCACGCGAATTCAAACCAAACTACATTACATACAGAAAGGATGTAAGAGAATTATACAATTCTCGCTACGTCTCACACGGAGTACTTACAATACCGTCTGGTTCGTTTGGTCGCACCAGCTTCAAATGAACCGTACACACAATATCGTGCCTGCATAAGAAAACAACTCAATAGGTACAATATAGTTAGCAACACATGTTCCACATTACAGCATGGTACAATTCCAATGCGAGATAAACGCGTGCATACACAATGCCGATGGAAACATGCGTAGCAATGCAAGTGAAAAGTGCATAACAATGCGGGTGGAAGGGGTGCATGACAATGCAACCTAAGTGTGACGCATAACAATGCGAGTAAAACATGCGCGACAACGCAAACCAAGTGTACATGACAATTCAACAAAAGTGCGTGTAACAAAGCGACGAGTAGTGCGCATAACAATGCGACAAGTGGTGGGCATAACAATGCAAGAGAGGGAAGTGTGCATAACAATACAATGAGACGTGTATGACAATGCGAGCAAGTGGTGTGCATAACAATGCAAGAAAAGTGCAACTTCAAAAGCATGTTTGAAACAAAATGATGAATAAAGAAGTACAAGCCTTAAAGAGAGAAATTTAACCGTAACCTCCGATTTACCTCTCGGAGGGGTCCCACGTACTCAAAAAGGATACACCTTGCTTTTGACGAGTAAACGATGAGCTACGCATCGAAGACGTGAATTGAAGTTCCTGCGGGGACATTTTCGAGCCGAAAAGTGTACTTTTCTTGTACTTTCTCGAGGACCGAGGACTCCAATCATCACCAAAATGCACAGGGAGAACATTGGGACCTTGGAGACCACCCAGGAAGGATGGCCGACCACCTAGGAAGTTGGCCGACCAGTTGTTGCCTAACAAAGTGGTCGGCCGACTAGAAAAACTGGCTGGCGTACCAGTTTACAAATTTCGGGGTAGTTTGGTCTTTTAGCTTCGGTTCTTTAAGTACACAACTCCAAATCAGTTTTGCTCACAACCACAAGGCCGAAATACATTCTCCTTTGCTCCTAGACCCTTTTCTCTCTCAGATCTGCACTTTATACGCATTTTCCAACGCCCCACGTGAAGTTGTTTAACGAAAACTTTCGATTCTCTTCGTTTTGAACCGATTAAAATTCATTTTTGGAGCTTTTTTTCTCCATTTTCACCACTTGAGGTATGTTTGTCTCAATGTTTAGCACCTTTTCTTGGTGTTGACTTTTGTTGACTTTTTCTCTTCCCAAGAGTTGACTTTTATTGACTTTTTGCAATTTTGGCTCATTGCCCTCATTTTTGCATCATTTTGCAGATTTCTTCAGATGGCCGACGATATTCCGTATGGCGGAGGTTCTCTATATGCAGGGGACGAGCTCGACATTATACCGTTGTCCTCCGAGGATACGACCGTTTGACCTAGAGGAGTACGACCCGCAGGAGCACATTCTACCTCCAGCACCTTCTACCACTTCACGGACTTCGCGCAGTGGGCACCCACAGACCTGCTGCTACGGGAGCTGGAGCCCTATCTCTCTCATCACGCGCATGAGGTACGTACTTCATTTTTGCATTTCTTGCACATTCCGTACTTTCGCTATGTATCATGTCTGCTTGTTCTGAACATATTCACGTACACATCACTTCACTCATTCTGAACACACAGTTCATACACAGCATTCTGCTAATTTGGTACATGGCTCATTTGGGCACACAGCACATCTTGGGCGCACAACTCATAACACTGCTCAATCTGAACACATAGTTCATAACACAACACTCAGTTTGGTTGGCACACAGCCCATAATACTGCTCAATCAAAACACACAATCCATAACACAGTATTCTTTTTATAAAATAGCACACCGCTCAATCTGAACACCCAGTCCATAACACGGCATTCGGTTTATTTTCATAGCATACTGCTCAATCTGAACACGCAGTCCATAACACATTATTCAATTTATAAAATAGCACACCGTTCAATCTGAACACGCAGTCTATAACACGGCATTCGGTTATTTTATAGCATACTGCTCAATCTGAACACGCAGTCCATAACACAGTATTTGATTTATAAAATAGCACACAGTTCAATCTGAACACGCAGTCCATAACACGACATTCGGTTTATTTTCGTAGCATACTGCTCAATCTGAACACGCAGTCCATAACACAGTATTCAATTTATAAAATAGCACACAGCTCAATTTGAACACGCAGTCCATAACACGACATTCTTTTTATAAAATAGCACATCGCTCAATCTGAACACGCAGTCCATAACGCAGCATTCGGTTTATAGCACACTGCTCAATCTAAACACTCAGTCCATAACACAGTATACCTTTTCATAACATAACACCGCTCAATCTGAACGCGCAGTTCATAACACGGTATTCGGTTTATAGCACACTACTCAATCTGAACACGTAGTCCATAACGCAGTACACTTTTTCATAACATAGCACACCGCTTAATCTGAACACGCAGTTTACAACACGGTATTCGGTTTATAGCACTCTGCTCAATCTGAACACGCAGTCCATAACGCAGTACACTTTTTTATAACATAACACACCGCTCAATCTGAACATGCAGTTCATAACACGGTATTCGGTTTATAGCACACTGCTCAATCTGAACACGCAGTCCATAACGTAGTACACTTTTTCATAACATAACACACTGCTCAATCTGAACACGCAGTTCATAACATGATATTCGGTTTATAGCACACTGCTCAATCTGAACACGCAGTCCATAACACGACATTCTTTTTATAAAATAACACATCGCTCAATCTGAACACGCAGTCCATAACGCAGCATTCAGTTTATAGCACAATGCTCAATCTGAACATGCAGTCCATAATGCAGTACAATTTTCATAACATAGCACATTGCTCAATTTGAACACGCAGTTCATAACACGGCATTCGGTTTATAGCACACTGCTCAATCTAAACACGCAGTCGATAACGCAGTACACTTTTTCTTAACATAGCACACCGCTCAATCTAAACACGTAGTTCATAACACGATATTCGGTTTATAACACACTGCTAAATCTGAACACGCAGTACATAACGTAGTACACTTTTTCATAACATAGCACACTGCTCAATCTGAATACGCAGTTCATAACACGACATTTGGTTTATAGCACACTGCTCAATCTGAACACGCAGTCCATAACGCAATACACTTTTTCATAACATAGCACACCGCTCAATCTGAACATGTAGATCATAACACGGTATTTGGTTTATAGCACACTGCTCAATCTGAACACGCAGTCCATAACGCAGTACACTTTTTCATTGACACGCAGCTCATACTTTTCATTTTGAACACGCAGCTCATACTTTTCATTTTGAACATGCAATTCAGACTTTTCATTTTGAACACGTAGCTCATACATTTCATTCTGAACACACAGCTCATACATTTCATTCTGAACACACAGCTCATACATTTCATTCTGAACACGCAGCTCATACTTTTCATTCTGAACACGCAGCTCATACATTTCATTCTGAACACACAGCTCATACTTTTCATTCTGAATGCAGGTATCGTCCCATTTCACATAGGGTTATGGATCGATCCTCGCGAGGGAGTGGTATATGGAGCTCCCAGATGCTGTTCGACATATTGTGGACGAGGTAAGGTTTGGCCCATTCTGTGCGGGACTATCACGTTATCCAGCGAGCAGGACCCTCTTGGGTGCACTTGTAGAGAGATGGTGGGACACCAACAACTCCTTCCATTTCTTGGCCACCGGGGACATGACGATGACCCCATATGACTTCTCCATGCTGACAGGCCTTGACGTAGGAGGCCGGGGATTCTTGATGTTTCCCGGCCTCCCATATGATACAGATATGGGTGAGTGGGAGGCCGCTTGGATTTATCTGCTCAGAGCTCGTCCGTCGATCGACAGATCATCGAGTAGGGTGAGGTACACCTGGTTCGCCGAGCAGTACCAGAGGACTACGCCCCAGACCATTGAGGCCATACAGCAGTATGCCCGGGGATTCTTGATGTTCCTCCTCAGGACCACATTGTTTTCCGATAGGGGAAACACAGTCGGGCTGTATCTTCTTAGTGCCCTGGTGGACCTATCACAGGTTCGGCTCTTTGATTGGGGTGGCGCTGCCCTCGCTACCCTTTATTGCTATATGAGCGCGACATCCCGCGAGTGGGGGACCATAGTTGGAGGTTACTGGCGAGCCTGGGAGGTACATTCTGCCCCCTTGATTTACATTTTTGCTTTTCATTATCTGTACACTGCACACTGCACACATATATTTTGCACTCAGCATTCTGCATTTTCTATACATTCCGTATTCTTATTCTACACTCAGCATTCTGCATTTTCTATACATTCTGTATTCTCATTCTGCACTCAACATTCTGCATTTTCTACACATTCTGTATTCTTACAGCCACTGTCTTGCCCTCCACAGCTATGGGTTTATGTATACTTCCTGACACTGGCTTCTAAGCTCGAGGTTGAGGCACCTCTTGAGATCCCCTACTCGCGCAGATTTGAGGGTCGGTGCCGGCCTAGGCCCCGGGAGAGTCTGCCCTACCTCCGGCAGTTCTTCGATACTGTACGGGCGGCGGAGGTAATCCAGAACTCTCAGTTCTCCATGCTTTCAGCTTTGATTCGTCTTGCATATTTATGGTATCTAATCAGTTTATGCACTTGTTACCCGCAGGTCACCTGGCAGCCTTGGCTCGACGTGCCAGGGATTCCTCAATTTCTGTTCCTTGAGGGATGGGGCACATCGCGATACAGGATTCTGCTTGAGGGACCAGTCGGCAGGGCCTGGTTTCTCGGAGAGCGCTTCATGCGCCAGACGATGGGCAACTCCGATTAGGATGTGCCCTCACTGCCTCCACCGGAGATGCGGTTCGCAGAGGGTCTGACACCCCGGAAGGCGGAGGAACTTATGACGCGTCCTTTTCCTGGAGGAGAGGGATTACGCGACATATCGCCATACGTACCTGATGCCTTCGCTGTCAGGTGTCCTCACCCCCAGGAGGAGAGCTGCTAACATGCCTTCCTCGAGTTGCGCCCGAGCTGGAGACATTCCTTCAACCAGTGGGGCCGGCACATCGAGAGGCGGGACTGGAGAGATGCCCTCGATTTGGCAGTGCGTCGGATGGCCAGATCTTCCGGTTGAGCTGGCAGGCTAGTAGTATGGGACACCGTACCAGATTCCACTGGAGCCTCCATTGCCCAATCACCGATACGTCAGCGATCCTGACTCACCACCGGTATGCTTCACAGTTTTCATTTATCACTAGATATTTAGACATTCATTCATTCACTGATGACTTGAACTTGTGTATGCAGCCTCCCAGGGAGTATACTGAGGGGTTACTCGAGGTGGTGGCCTCGCTCGAGGGCATGGTCTTGCGGAGAGAGACATTGTTGCACTCCTACAGTATCCCGGTACTTTCCAGTCTCTTTGTATTTATCATACTTCTGATGACATACAAAACTAAACATTTCACCATATTGATTAACTGCATGTGTAGAGCACACCTAACACACCACATTCACATACTATATCTGCATGCACTCACTCCATGCATCATTCTCGCATCTGATATACATACTCTGGCTGATGTATTCAAACTGTCATTTTCAGGTCACACCTATACAGCCCGGGCCATCCCGGTCTTCTCGAGTAGCTAGGAGAGGGGCATCGACTTGCGGTCGAGGCGGGCACAGAGCACCTGTCAGTTATGACGAGGAGTCCAGCGAGGAGGAGGAGTCAGCGCATCCACAGTCAGAGACATCTACAGAAACGGATGATGGCTCTAGTTTCGGTTCGGAGGGTGGAGACGACACCAAGGAGGCTTCCGAGGATGGTGGCTCCGATTCAGATGGAGATGCCGACGATGGTGGCGTAGAGGCTGCTCAGCCGAAGAGGGTGAAGAGGGCCTCTTGGTCTTGAGCTTGATAGCATTGATGCAGATGTTCCTGCTTTATTTTTCTTTTTACATGTAGTTGTAGCACATTGTACAGCTTAGCAGTTTTATTTTCTTCAAAACTTGTACCCTATTGTAAAATGTTGTAAAAAGTAGCTATCATGGAATGAAAACGACTTTTCGTTCAAAAAGTGTTGTATTTGTATTCTGAGCATTGCATCGCATCACTTTGCATAAAAATGAGATTGAATGGAAATTGAACATCGTGCATTGCTAAGTTAGGTAGTGAACCAACGCAACAAACTAAACAACTTAACTTACTAAGAAACAACAAAACCTTCGCAAGTTTACAACTCGATAAGCAACGAGCAACAACTCGATAAACAAAGAGCAACAACTTGATAAGCAAAACTTAACAACTCGATAAGCAAAACTTAACAACTCAAAGATTGAATGCATTTTGAGACAAACAAAGAGACAAAATGCACCCAAAACAGAGGTGAACTCAAACCTTTAGTACTCTCAGCACACAGGAAAGCTAGAGACTCCCTTATGGAGACAAGAAACAGCTGGAGACCAACTTTTTGCTCATGGCCGACCACCATAGGAGCTTGCCGACCAATTTTTTCTGTCTGCAACCCAAAAATGTAGCTGGCCGACCAGAAAAACTAGTTGGCCGACCAGAAACAGTGATCGGCTGACCAGTTAGCCTGGGGACCTCCAATTTTCTGACACCTATCCTCCAAACAGTGCCTTATCCTCCATAAAGGTTCCAGCTTCGTGGTTCCTTCATTCTAACTCAATCTTGCACCAAAATGGAGGCATTTCTTGTCCAAAATCTCACAAATTGGATTGCTACCTTGGATGGCTCGGAAAAGGTGAATTTTTGGGGCTTCGGCATAAATGCACTATTCACGCTGAGTCACACCCCGCTGCGTTTTCTGTTCCTTCATGCCGCTGCAAGGTTTTGGAATCTGGTTACTCACGTCTTTAGCTTCGGCGGAGAAGAGATATGTCCTACTTTCAAAGACTTCCAAGCTCTGATGGAGTCCGAGCGTGAGGAAGAGATTTTGCCACAATTTCGTTTTGGCCATGCCCAAGCCTTAGGACGGATGTGCGGGCTCACTTTGCATGACGCTCGATCATTAACTAGTGACGGAGTATTGGATATCCCCAGCTTGATTTGTCATTTTTCTGATGCTGGTGACCGCGGCGATCATGACTGGCAGGGTTTTCGGCGACATGCACTTTGCTTGTGCATGTTGTCTCATTTTTTGCTTGCCCCAGGCTCCGATGGGTTTAGCACTCGTCTGATTGAAGTTGTCGAAGGCTTAAAAGAAGGCAAGAGCTGCATTGCCATGACATTGGCTGAGACATTGATGGGTTTGGACGCTTTCTGTCGCCAAGAGACGACTAGGTTCGCGGGGAGCCCACTCCTACTGTAGGTAATGTTTCCCACCCTATCTCTCATATATTTCTCACATCACTCGACCCTCAGGCTTAGTTTTTCTCTCAAAACCCTTTTCTCACTTTTCTCTCCACGTACACCTCTCTATTCTTTAATCTCTCATTTTTTTATCCCTCCCCAGATATGGTTGATGGATAAGTTGAAGGTTGTGGACTCACGCCCAGCATATTCAGCTCGCGGCTATTTCTTCTAGCGACGTCTAGTCGATGCCCCCGATGAGGGATGGTGGTTTGAATGGATGTGCAGTCTATCTGCTACCAGTATTGCTTGGTGCTGCCCTTGGCTCAATTTACCAGCAACGAGCTACAACACGACCCACCAACCCAGGATTCTGTTGATCGGCCTGACACACTGCGTCTTTTACTTCCCGTTCTGATTTCGGCACCAGTTCGGCTATCATCAAACCTGTTCGGAGGAGGGGATAGAGTACCCCGCTGTATTTCTAGTCCGAGGTGCACAGCTAGCTCGGTATGCCACAGCATAGAGGACTAGAGAGTTTCGGGCCCCCGCTTCCACTTTCAGTTGCATCCTCTGTGATGAGTGCATAGCTTGGCTTGATGAGGAGGCGCAGGTTGGGCCCACTTTGGCCTCAGAGGCTTCGACCAGCTCTGGGAGGGGGCGCAGGAACACCTGACTTATCCATGCCCCAAATTTATTGCTTTATCATTACTTTCAAGTTTTCTTTATGAATGTAATAAAAAGCAACTTCAATTTGTATTCAAGAGTAGGAGAACTCTGTGTTAAAATCAATGTAATTGAAGGTTATGGGTACTGAAAATTTTCCGTTTGGTCCAAAAATGGTCTAAGTTGTAAAAAGATTAATTTGAGCAAAATCAACTTTTATTAAAACTTTTCAAAACCATTTTCGATATGGATCAGAACTGGACACGCCTGAGATCTGTTACTGGGATACACAACCCCGGATCCCATCAACTGGAAAGTTGCCCCTAGTCTGAATAGCACTGCACTGGAGATCACAATCGAGCTCTTGAATGCAGAAAAGACGAAGATGACCGAGATGATCACATGGACAAAGTTGATTGGGGAAGTGTTTATGGCTAGACTTCAGAATGAAGTTGCATACGTATCCCAAAGATGGGAATCAAGCCTTACGTAGTTCGGCTTTGGTTCACTCGTGTATTAACACTCTCCTTTTGTGCTCTAACTTTTGCCAAGGCCGCCCTTTGCGGGTTTTCAACCTTGCGAGCTCAGTTTTTATAATTTCAAATTTTTCATGCTCTAACTTTTGCCTAGGTCGCCCTTTCGGGTTTTCGGCCTAGCGAGCCACTCAGGGATAGTATTTCTTCAACTTGTCCTTGTTGATCGGCTGTGAGAACTCTAGGCCATCTAGGTCCATCAGAACGACAGCCCCACCTGACCAAATAGACTTGATGTTGTAAGGGCCAGTCCAATTGGGTTTGAACTTGCCCCTAGGGTCATGAATGGGAGCTCGGTTGTCTTTGAGCACAAGATCCGCTTCCTTTAAATTCCTGGACTTAACCTTCTTGTTGAAAGCCCTGGCAATTCTTCGTTGATAACCCTGAACATGATACAGTGCTTTCAGCCTCCTCTCGTCAAAGAGCATGAGTTCTTTGAACCTGCTTTGCTGCCAATCTGCCTCAGCTATCTGACACTCAGCCAATACCCGTAATGACGGAACCTCAACTTCGATAGGCAAAACAGCCTCCATCCTGTAAACCAAGGAATACGGAGTTGCTCCAGTAGAAGTTCGAATTGAAGTCCGGTAGCCCCACAGAGCAAATGGCAGCTTATCTGGCCAGTCCCGGTAGGTTTCCACCAACTTCTGGAGAATATGCTTGATGTTCTTGTTGGCGGCCTCAACAACTCTGTTGGTTTGAGGCCGATATGTAGATGACTTATGAAACGCCACGTTGTATTTCTCCAACAAGTCGACCACCTCCTTCTTAAAGTGGCAATGATTATCCGAAATAATCTCGTTCGGGACCCCGTAGCGACAGATGATGTTGTTTCTGATGAACTTTGCGACATGCGATGCCTTCAACACCGCGTAAGATTGAGCCTCAACCCACTTTGTGAAGTAGTCTATCGCTACCAAAATGTACTCATGCCCATTGGACCCCTTCGGAGTGACAGCCCCGATCACATCAATCCCCCAGACTGAAAACGGCCATGGCGAAGTCATATTGTACAGCTTCGACGGCGGAATGTTCATGCGATTTGCATGGATCTGACATTTGTGGCATCGCCGAACAAAGCCAATGCAATCCTCCTGCATGGTGGACCAGTAATAACCTTGTCTAAGGATCTTCCGGGCTAGCATTACCCTGTTCATGTGCGCTCCGCACTCTCCACCATGGATAGCCTCCAACAGGCGCTTGGATTCTTCAGCATCAACACACACTTATGCATCCCCAGATGACCCCTCTTGTACAGTTTACCCCCGCAGACGATGAACTGAGCAGCCATTCTTCAAATTGCCCTCTTATCTTTGGCATTTGCCCCTGGTGGATACGCTTCCTTCTCCAAGAAGTTCCAGACATCGTAATACCAAGGATTCTCATCTTGTACCTCATCTATGGCAGCAATCAGCTCGTAGGCCGGAGACACTTCTGATGTTCATGATGATGGACGCATCCGGACTCCAAAAGGAATGTCTATCATAAAAGATAGAGTTGCTAATGAATCAGCGAACCTATTGTTCTCTCTTAACAGAAGGGCAAAATTCAGTTTCTCAAACCGAGGAATCAGCACGTCCAAGGTCTGGTGATAGATTCTCATCTTTTCTTTGTTAACTTTCCAATCTCCTTTAGCTTGAGATACAACAAGGTTCGAGTCCCCGATGACGTCCAACCACGCTTTGCCCCTAGTTCTAGGGCAGCTTCTAAACCGGCAATACATGCCTCCTACTCTGCCTCATTGTTTGATACTTTGAACTGGAGTTTGAATGCTAAAGGTATGCGAGAATTGTCGGGTGCTATCAGCAACACCCCTATCCCATACCCGTATTGGTTTGACGCTCCGTCAAAGTACATCGTCCAAGTCTCTTCTTCGACACACAGAATGGCCTCGTCTGGGAATAGGTACTCAACTACTTTATCCCCTTCAACTGGGTGATCGGCTAGGAATTCCGCTACCGCTCTCCCTTTTACTGACTTGCGCATCACATACTTCAGATCAAATTCGGAAAGCAGGAGCAACCAAAGAGCTAGCCTACCCGTAAGTGCCGGTTTCTTGAAGAGATATTTGATGGGATCTAATCTCGAAACCAGTATTACGGAGTGAGCTAACAGGTAGTGTCGCAGCTTCTTGGTAGCCCATACCAAGGCCAGACAAACCTTCTCCAGCGGAGAGTAGCGGGTCTCGTAATCCAGCATTTTCTTGCTCAGATAGTAGATAGCTTTCTCCACTTTGTCCTCAGACTCTTGTGCAAGCATGCAACCCATTGTAGTTTCAGTCACTGAAAGATACAGAATTAACGGTTTCCCCAGCTCAGGCGGTGATAAGATAGGTGGGTTTTGTAAATATTGTTTGATCTGCTCAAAAGCTGCTTGACATCGGCCATCCCATTGGAACTTCTTTCCTTTCTTTAGGAGACCAAAGAGTGGTTCACAAGTCAAGGTTAATTTTGTGACAAACTGTCTTATGAATTGCACTTTACCCAGAAAGCCTCGCACCTCCTTTTCGGTCCTTGGTGGTGGCATTTCTAAGATGGCCTTGATTTTGGAAGGATCGACCTCGATACCTCTTTGTGTGATCAAGAACCCCAGCATTTTCCTTGCTGTTACACCAAACGTACACTTCTGAGGATTCAGCCGCAACCTATATTCTCTGATCCATTGAAAGAAATTCTGCAAGGCGGTGTAGTGGTCCTCTCTTTCTTTGGATTTGACAATCATGTCGTCCACATACACCTCAACCTCTTTATGGATCATGTCATGCAAAATTGTGATCGTAGCCCGTTGATATGTAGCTCCAGCATTCTTCAGCCCAAACGGCATCACCCTATGACAATAGGTTCCCCACGGGGTGGTAAAAACAGTCTTCTTCCGGTCTTCGGGTGCATCAATATCTGATTGTAGCCTGAAAATCCATCCCTGAATGAGAGCAACGCATGCCCAGCAGTAAAGTCCACTAATTCAACGATATGCGACAGAGGAAAGTCGTCCTTCGGACTGGCTTTATTCAAATCCCTGAAATCCACACATACCCGAATTCTGCCATCTTTCTTCGGCACCAGAACAATATTGGCCAACCAAGTTGGGTATTCAGATACCAGCAGGAACTCTGCGTCAATTTGCTTGGTGACCTCTTCTTTGATCTTGAGGGCCTAGTCTGGGTGGATCCTTTTGAGTTTCTGTTTAACAGGTCGGGCCTCTGGGTCAAGAGGGATCCGGTGCTGTACAATCTCAGGATCGATTCCAGGCATGTCTTCGTAGGACCACGCGAAACATCTTTGAAATCTTTTAACAAAGCGACTAAGCGCTCACGCTCCTCCGAAGACAACGTGGACCCGATCTGGACTAGCTGCAGGTCCTTCTTAGTACCAACATTAATTTGGGTGATTTCATCAACCAAGGGTTTTACAAACCTCTCCTGCTCTTGATCAAGCAAATATTGCAAAATCGGAGGAATTTCTTCCTCGTCGTTTTCATCAAAATTTTGAAAATCCTGATTCATGCAATAAATTAAGGGCACAGAAAAGCAATCGAAGGCCACAGTCGCACAATTCTCATTAATTTCTTCCAAGTTGCCTGATTCCTCTGTTACAACAGACTCAAAGGAAAAAGAAAAAGACAACCTAAATAGGACTGTGGCATCCGGGTTATCACCCCCAAGAATACCAGACTCAGACTCAGATAAGCTGGAACCTGATTTTAACTCACTAGACTTGGTGGAATCAGATTCCGACTCACTACCTGACCCAGTGCTGCCCGATAAGAAGCCTTCCTCGTATTGCCAGATGAGTGAGGGTGTGATGGATGCATCCAGAATGTTTGAAGATGGGCTCGCAGCCGTTTCATTCCCAATCATGGTCACTGAGAGTTCATTCCCCAAGCACTCTTGTACGATCTGAGGATCTGAGAGTAGACAAGCCAGTGCTACCCCCATTTCAATCTCTATGCCCTCGGAATCCTCCTCCTTGAATTGTTTAGCCTCAGCTATTGGGTCTGTCTGCTCCTCGGCAACATTATCCCTGGACAATTGCAAGTCACAGAAAATCTCGAACCCTGGCAAACGCCTCCTCTTTGCATTTAGTCATGGCTCTGGGAAGCCGCAGAACGGGAAGTCCTCCCCCTCCCGGACAAAGCGTCCGTTCAGGGTACCCCGGATTGGTCGGTGTATTAACTCAAAATGCTTCCCCGCCTGCTTAGCTCTGGCCTTTCCAGCCATTTCTTTTCCTTTCCTCACCCAGTCCTCCTTGGTAGGCAGATAGCCTAAACCAAAGGTATGTGGGTTATGCGGCACTTAGGCCGATGTTGCAACACCTTTCCGGCCACTGCGTCTCAATCCCATCCCGGGGATATGCTGTAGCTTGTTCATAAGGTAGACCGATTGTGCGCTGACATAGAGCCCTCATCAACAGCTAAGATACTCTGTACAACCCGGGCCTCGGCTAGGGTAAATCCTGATAGGAACACATCCTCCGCACCATGTTCAATTTCCAGAACTGGCGTAGAAACATCTGGTGGAGGATGGATTGATGAATTTTCGAAAACAATGGCCACCCCTTTCCCGTGGGGGTATTTCAACATCTGGTGCATGGTAGAAGAGACTGCCTTTACCTGGTGCAGCCACGGCCGCCCCAGGAGTAGATTAAAGATTGTGGGAACATCCAAGACATGAAAGTCAATATCGTGATGTCCTGGACCAACCTGAGTTTGAATCTGTACAGTCCCCATCACCTCTCTACTGGTGTTATCATACGCCCGTATCACCTGGGCAGTTGGCACAAAATCTGCGAGTTTCAACCTGATAGCATATGCCGTCCTTGATGGGCACACGTTGATAGCAGATCCTGTGTCAACAAGAACCATTGGTACCCATTTGTCTCTACACTCGACAAAGATATAGAGCGGTTTGTTATGGTTTGAGCCCTCAGGCGGCAGTTCCTTGTCTGTGAAGGTCAACGTCGGGGAAGCTCCTCCCGGAAAGACCAGTCTTACCAGCTGCTCAGGCGTGGTGTCAATTGAAAGTTTAGGCCTGTCCATTGCAGAGAGGACATCCTGTCTGTGTACTCTTGAGGCCATAAGCAGTCCCCAGATGGAGATGTCTGCCTGTATCTTCTTAAGCTGTTTAAACACAGCCTCCTCTTCGAGTAGTTTCTCTTTTTGCTTTTTTGCCTCCTTGTCCTTCCCGGACAAGTGTGGGGGCTTAAAATACCGCCCACTCCTAGTCATGTGGTCCACTTCTCCCACGTACCAGGTATCATCCAGTTGGCTCTGCCCCCAATCTTCGTCTGTGTGGGCAAGACATAGGTCGTCATCTTCCCACCACATTCCGTTGGCCATCGATAAATAGCTATCCGGTTTCGCTATAACTACTTCTGTGCGCACAGCACATTTCGTCCCCTCAGGGGCCTTGGCCTTTCCAGCCTTTTCTAGATCTTTGATCTTTTCCCGCTTAAACTGTTTCAGTGTAGTCTGTTGTTCAGGATCTTTCGTACTCAAACTGCCCGTACCCTGAGCAAAATTCTTAACACCGGTGCTCTCCAGCGGTTGCTCCTGATTCCCGGCCATTCCGGCCACTGTTGATGTCTCCATATCTGACGGACCCTGTTTTAGCTGAGGCTGCTCAACAGCATCCAGCTCATCGTTAAGCCACCCAGTAGCTTCCGCTAATCCTTCAGATCAAACCAGTTGACAGTCATGTCCCTTGAGTCCTGTTCATTGAAGATTTGAAGGTTGGCTATGTCCTCTTCCAATTCCGCTAGGTCATCTAGACCCTGATTAGGTCCATCCTTCTGTACGACATCAATCTCTTCCCCCACTAGCCATTCCACCCTTGGCTTAGGCTGATCTGTTGGCGTGATATAACCACTCGGGTTGTACTCAAAGTTTGCAGACCCCTCAGGCCCTAAATCACCATTCTCATCTGTTTCCATAATAATCCCGGTTCTATTTTCGATAGTTACCACCACAGTTTCGGGTTGGATTAGGGAGGTGCTCAACATGCACAAATCCGTGCTTTCTGGGATGAACACCTCCGACTTGGGTAGGTGAGAGGGTGTGATATATATGCTAGGGTCATATGACACAACCCCAGTTTGGATTAGGTTAATGCGTTTGGGAAGTAGAGCTTGGTTATGTGGTGGGAGAGGGTTGGTTGTGACGTTTGGTTTTTCCGGAGGTGCGATCACCTTATTGTCGATGAGATCCTGAATCTCATGATGTAATCTAAAGCACTAGTCGATTTCGTGACCATGCTGTTGGTGATAGGCACAGTACTTTGTTGGGTTATGGGAGGGAGGAAGTTTTTCTGGCAATGGCCGCGGCTCTAGGGGCTTTAAGTGCCCTTTCTTGATCAAAACCCCCAAAGCTTTGGATAGGGGCATGTATAGTGGGGTGAAGGTTCTTTGGCCTCTGGGTGCGTATATGGCTGTTTGCGAGCTACTTCCGGACGCACCAGTGAATGGGGTAGCTGTAAGGGTTTTTAGAGTGGTGGTGGTAACCATTCCGACATCTGAAGTTTTGGCAATTGCAGCACTGCTTGTGCCTGCATTCGTACTGTGGTTGAATGCCCTCTTGGGCTGCTCTCTCTTATGATCAATTAGGCCTTGCTTCATGGCATCCTCGATTTGCACCCCAATCCCATGTAGATCTGTAAAGGTGGGTAGGGGGAGAGCGATCATATTTTGCATAAGCTTGGGCTGGAGGTTGCGCACAACCATCCGTATCTGATCTTTGTCAACCGGCCTGATGGTCATCATCGAGGCTTTGGCCCTTCAACGGGTTACGAAGTCGGAGAAGCTCTCATTTGGTTCCTGCTTGGTGGTCTCAAGATCACAAGTTGTGACCTCGATCTGCGTGTTATAGGAGTATTGAGCTATAAAGGCCTCAGCCATCTCCTCCCAGCTTCTCTTAATAAAGTCCTCGAGCTTTGCATAGCAAATAGCTGCTACACCCGACAAGGTCCGGCCAAACAGGGAAAGTTTCTGCAATCTAGAGAGGCCCATCGGCCTTAGAACATCTAAAAACAACCACAAGTGTACCATGGGATCCCCATAACCATCGAAACGGTCGATATGAGACATCTTGAAACGGTCCGGTAGAGTCACAGCCGAGTCGGTGTATCCATCCTCTATATCCGGAATGGAATGAGCTCCTTGAGACTTCTTGAAGAGCTTTTCTAGCTTGCTCACTTTTAGCGCTGTCAGATCCACCTCAAATTCAATTGGTGAATCCACTAGAATGGTGGGCGCTTTGGACAGCTGGGGTAGGATTGGGGGCGGAGCTGGCCCCGTTGGAACGTCCGTATTTTTCTGGACATTAGCGGTCTCCCCGGGTATTGGAGCTCTTGGTGGGGAAGGAGCTTGGTGTGAAGCAGATGCTCTGGTTTGTTGCTGTAGCTTGGCAATTAAATCTGCCTGCTGTGCCACTCCCGCTCGCCCGATCAAAAGATCGGCCTTTACTAACATGATATGTCATTTTTGAAAACACATATGTTCTTATTCTAGTTATTAACCTAGAATTACTATGTGATGTGCACAGCATACAAGTATAGACTAGATCGCCTAAGTTGGAACAAAACATCGCATGTTCGTTTGTTTTAAAACAGTTTGAAGTTTGCTACTCGCAAGTAGGCTAAAACGAGGATTTTGATGAATTGTTCCAATTCAAGCAATCCAACCTTCACCCACAGGCATTCAAGCAGTTAATCACTTAAGCAGTTAGCCTCATGGCGAGCATGCTAACATGGCAGCATTAACACACATGCAATATGCTAAAGCGTAAACACTCACAGTGTACTCCGAGCCAAAATAAAGAACTAGTTATAAGTCATGCATGATCCTAGTTCATGTTAAGATGGCTAATGCAACACATGCGAAAATGCAACTAAGATAGGCTCGGCTGCCTAGGATGTCATGTGAAATGCAACTTAATAACATGCTGTTGAACACGTATTCAAGTAAATGTATTGGAAATACAATGCAGTTAGTATGATGCACCGAGCCCGGTGCATGCAAGGCAGATGAATGGATGCACGCATGCGAAGCATAAAGTATGCTAAATAAAATGTGCCCTAAGACTAACCATCGTAAGCAGTTAAGTAAAAGGGAGAAAGAAATGGGGGTTGGAAGACATGCATCACACACATGTACGTTTATTACAAAATTACGCCCTCTTGATGGAGGGACCGAATAAGAAGCTAACTAGCTAATCTTGTTAATTAAACTAATTATTACAAAACAAACTAATTAACTAATCCTAGTTAACTAATTATTACAAAACAAATTGAAATAGCTAAACGCATTAACTATTAAAGTACAAAACACATGCTTAATCTAGCTAAGTAAAGAAGCTAAATAAAGCAGTAAAACAGGAGGTTCTCAGAGGGAGAACGTCGGAAATCCGTTGCGATGCCCCAATTTGCCTCTGTTTGCAATTGTCCTCAGAACCTTGAACCAAGCTCCAGAAAGCTTCCAACTCACCTTAGAGACTTGTGGAAGGGTGGCCGACCACCTAGGGGTGTCACCAGCCACTGGCCGACCACCTATCTTTGTTGCAGACCAGAAAAAGTGGTCGACCAGCTAGTTTTTTGGCTGGCCGATCAGTTGTTGCTGCATTTCTCCAGTTTGTTGCAATAGAGAGCAAGAAAGGGCATGGCAATGTATTTGCAAGATATGTTTGCACAACCACCCTCCCTATCATTTCATGAGCTCAAGGGAGTGTAGTTCTCGACCCTCGGGCCACCAATTGCGCATTTCAATGCGTGATGGTGTAGATGCGCCCCGAGGACTCTTCGAGCTCCGCGCTGCGAGGGCGCGAAATTCGTTTCGTTCTCTAGCTACTACAAGTTCGGACTCATGTCACGGTTCTGAATCTAATCTTGTAAAGTGCAATGCAAGACTGATAAATCACCAAAGAGTCCAAATCTGGCAAATCGTTTTGGAAAATTGATTTTTATAAAGAAATGCCAAACATGGACTGCTTTGCCAGATATAGAGTCGCCACCTAAATATTTTATTTTTAGGGGAATTTAGGAAACACTGACTCGTGCCTAAGGCCACGTGTCCATCATCACCAAAGTTGCCTCGGGTCGGGAATTTGGGTACGAGAGAGGAAGATCATGCAATGAGCACCCCCACTCGCCCGATCAAAGATCGGCCTTTACTAAGCATGATATTTTATTTTTGAAAACACATGTGTTCTTATTCCGATTATTAACCTAGAATTACTATGTGATGCGCACAGCATACAAGTATAGATTAGATCGCCTGAGTTGGAACAAAACATTGCATATTCATTTGAAAACTGTTTGAAGTTTGCTACTTGTAAGTAGGCTAAATTGAGGATTTTGATGAATTGTTCCAATTCAAGCAATCCAACCTTCACCCACAGGCATTAAGGCAGTTATAGCAAATAAGCAATTAGCCTCATGGCAAGCATGCTAACATGGCAGCATTAAAACACATGCAGTATGCTAAAGCATAAACACTCACAGTGTACTCCGAGCCAAAACAAAGAACTAGTTAGAAATCATGTATGACCCTAGTTCATGTTAAGATGGCTAATGCAACACGTGCAAAAATGCAACTCTGATAGGCTCGGCTATTCTAAGATGTCATGTGAAATACAACTTGATACATGTATTCAAATTGGAATTGAAATACAATGCAGTTAGTATGATGCGCCGAGCCCGGTACATGCAATACAGATGAATGACGCACGCATGCAAAGCATAAGGTATGCTAATCAAAATATGCCCTAAAACTAACCATCGTAAGCGGTTAAGTAAAAGGGAGAAAGAAATAGGGATTGGAAGACATGCATCATATATACACACGCTTATTACAACATTGCGCCCTCTCGACGGAGGGACCGAATAAGAAGTTAACTAGGTAATCTAAGCTAATTAAACTAATTATTACAAAACAAACTAATAGTTAATGCATTAACTTATTAAATACAGAACCAAAGCGTAAACTAGCTAAGTAAAGCATAAAAAAGAGGTTCTCAGAGGGAGAAGACTGGATGCATGCCCGGTCGCCTCGTTCGGAAATCCGTCGCGATGCTCTAACTTGCCTCTGTTTGCAATTGTTTCCAGAACATTGCACAAAGCTCCAGAAAGCTTAAACTCCACCTTGGGAACCTGAGGGAGGGTGGCCGACCACTTGTTGCTGTCACCAGCCACTGGCCAACCACTTTCTGTGCTGAAAACTAGAAAAAGTGGTCTTGTAGGTTCATCCAGCAACAAGTTGGATTGCTCGTTGAGTGTTCAACTTTCACGACGGAGTGCTCCAGGTGTGATCCTTCCAAACCCTATTTCCATTCTGTCTTATTTTTGGACCATGCTTTGGTCCTTCCATATTGATGTTCATGATGGCCTGCCGGCCATGATCAAGGGCTGCCGACCATGATCTTTGCCCTACCGGCCACCAATGTGTTAACATATATTTTTGCAAATATTTTGACAGCTGTTTGCACAGGTTAGCTCATCTACACCGACGTGGATGGTTGGATCTCTTCAAGGCTCCTCTGTATCACCTATATAGAGGGCTCATCTATATGCATGCAAAGGGTTAGAAAATTTTGGCTGAGATATTTCTTCCTCTCTCTCTCTAGAATACTCTCTCTCTATATTTTGTGCTTGAAAGGGTGTTTTCTCTTCATATTGGCACTAAAACACCTAGTCAAACACCTTAACCTTAGGCTTGAGGTTCTTGGAAGCCTTGTTGGGGATCTTTGGAGTGGTTTTGGCTTGGTTTTGGCTCAGAAGCTTGCTATTTTCTTGTTGTGCTTCAAGGGTAAGAGTTTAACCCTTTTAAGCTTTGTTCTAGTTCATTTCTTTGCCATCTTTGTATGAAACTTTGAAGCTGGTTTTAGTCTAAAAAAAACTTGATTTTTATAAGGCTTAAAAATATTGGTTTGAGCCTTGTGTGGTTAGCGGGTGATTTCCCTCTTTTGCTCTTTGGCTTGTAAAGCCTCTTGAGCCACCTTTCTAAGCTTTTGTTCTAGCCTTTGCTTGGCCTTTCTACCACTGAAATTTAGAGGAATTTCAGCTGTGGAAAGTTGGTTTTGAGGCTTAAAATAGGAGGCGGTGATCCCCTCTCCTTGTGTCTTGTTTGGTTGTATTGATGGCCTCATACTTGAGCATGCTTTTCTACTCTTTTGTGACTTAGTTCAAGCATGTTTTTGGCTTTGTTTTGACATGCTTTAACTCTATTTTTGGGTGTTTGGGTCACCTCTTGCTTGCTTTTGGTACTTGTAGTGCAATCATGCTTGTTGGCGTAACATGCTTCATGCTTTAGCCTATCAACTCAGCTTGCATTAGCTTTATCTCTAGCATGTTTTTGCTCCTATTTTAGCATGCTTGAACTCTATTTTGAGTCGTCTTGATCATATGAGGCTTGATTTGTATAGCTATGGTGTAAATGGCCTTGACTAGTTTTGCGCTTTAAGGTCTTTAGCATGCTATGCTTGAGTTGTTTGCACATTTTGGCATCATTTCATACATGATTTCAGTGCTTGTAGCTTAGTCACACTTTCACATTTTTCACTCTTTCAATGTGTTTGAAGTTGAGCTTTGTGCCTTGCTTGCGAGCCATCATTTGAGCATTCTTTTTCTTGCTTTTCATGCTCCATTTTCAACTCATTTTGGCCACTGTTTTGGCATGCTTGGGGTCTGTTTAGGGTTGATTTAGTTCTTTGAGCATTATATTGCATGGTGATAGTGTTGTGTCTTTCAGTAATTTTTTTGATGCTTAAGTCTCTTAACATGTTGTACATGCGTTGTTTGCATGTTAGAGTCTTGTGCTTCGTATCATACATTGCATAGTTGCCACCTCCCTCATTTCTTCATTCTTCAATTTGCTTTGAGGGTTGTTTGGTCTTAAGGTTATGTTTAAACATGAGGTAGGGTTGGCGCTCAAATGGCTTTAACCCTATTTTGAGGGTTCCTCCTAGTCAAAGGCATCATTCCTCTCATGCCTTAAACTCCCCTTTTGGTTGACCCCATATCATTAGAGGACTTTCACATTTGGACTTAACCAATTAAAGAATGGTTGGTAATGTTAAAATGTCTAAACAAGATCAATCAAGTAAAACATGTCAAGATTAGCATGTTGTTTGCATAGCATGTTGTTTGCATTGCATCGTGTTCAACCGGACGTCATGTTGAACACAAGGTGGAGTGGTCCACTTCATACTCAAAGTGATGAAAGTGAGACAATCCTCTTTGTCTCCGTTGCCTTTGATTATCCATGATGAGGTAGTGGATTTAGAGTCTTGTTTGCATGGCACTTATTGTATGTGTACAAGATTGGATCTTTGGCCATCATGCATTGTATGCTTGATTGATGGTTTTGGATCCAATGGTGCCTCTCCCTTGATGTTTTGAAATGATAAAGGGGTGGCACAGTACATACATACCCTAGGGAGACCCTCCCTTTCCTCTGTTGCAGTTTGGTGTCACAGTACACCAGTGGCGGGCAGTGCCACATTGATGGCCGGGACCCTCTCATTGTTGGCCGGCAGCAGCTCCTCATGGCCAGCAGGCCACTGGTGCACTCCTCAGCCTTGATTTCGTAAGATCCAGTAGCAATGTCTTAAGCACACCCTGCAAACAGAGCTTCTAAAGAACAAACCAGAGAGCTTTTTGCGACGAGAAATCGAATGCATGCATGCATGTTCAACTTCTTCAAACAGAACTGAAGTAGTTTAATTTAGTGCTTTACTTGATTAGCATTGAATTTGTAATTTAATTAATTAATTTGTTAATTAGTTAATTGTTGTAACAAGTAGTAAGCAGTTTGCTTGTTATTCAATTTGGTTTGTAATAATTAGTCTAATTAGCTTAATTAGATTAGTTGATTAGCTTAGCTTTTTCATTCGAACCCTCCATCGTGAGGGCGCAATGTTGTAATAAGGGTGCGTGTGTGTGTGCATGTCTTCCAGCCCCACTTCTTTCTCCCTTTTATTTACCCGCTTTTAGTGGTTAGAATAGGGCACGTTTTGATTAGCATACCTTATGTTTGCATCATTCATTTGTCTTGCATGCACCGGGCTCAGCGCATCATTCAAACTGCATCGTATTTCAATACCTATTTGAATACATGTATCAAAGTGTTGCATTCATATGGCATCCTAGATAGCCGAGCCTATTTGGTTGCATTATTGCGTTGCATTAGGCATCTTAACATAGCTAGGATTATGCATTGATTTCTAACTAGTTTTCTATTTTTAGCTCGGAGTACACTGTAAGTGTTTACGCTTTAGCATCCTTGCATGAGTGTGAGTGTTGCCATGTTTAGCGTGCTTGCCATGAGGCTATTTGCTTAAAGTGATTAATTGAATGAATGCCTGTGGATGAAGGCTTTGTTGCTTGAGTTGGAACAAGTCATTGATTGTGAGTTTTAAGCCCACTTGGTTGTGGCAAATCATGTTTTAAGTCCACTTGAGGGTGTCAAATCCACGCTTTAGCCTACTTGAGGGTAGCAATTCCAAACTGTTTTCAAAAAACATACGTGAGATGTTTTGTTCAAAATTGAGTGATTTAGTCTATACTTCTATGCTGTGCGCATTACATAGTAAGTTAGCTAATAAACCCGAATAAGAGCACATGTGTTTATGAAAACAACATATCATGTTTAGTAGAGGCCGATCCTTTGATCGGGCGAGGGGAGGTGCTCATTTCAGGACCTTCCCCTCTCGTACCCAAATTCTCGAGCCGAGGCAACTTTGGTGATGACGGACACGTGGCCTTTGGCACGAGTCAAGGTTTCCTAAATTTCCCAAAAACAAAATATTTTTGGTGGTGACTCTGTAATCTGGCAAAGCAGTCCATGTTTGGCACTTTTTGATTAAAATCGATTTTCCAAAACGATTTGCCGGATTTGGACTCTTTGGTGATTTATTAGTCTTACATTGCACTTTGTGAGATTAGATTCAGAATCGTGGCAGGAGTTTGAACTGTAGTAGCTAGAACCCAATTCGTGCCCTCTCAGAAAGGGGGGTGCCCGGAGAGAGTTTCGGGCGGTCTACAGTCAGCTTTTTCAGACCTCGAAATTAGAATATCCTGAGTCTGATGATAAACCTTCATGTTCTCTTCCTTGATCTTCCTATCCCTGTTGGCTTGAGAAACAACCAGGTTCGAGTCTCCAATGACGTCCAACCTTATTGCCACTAGTTCTAGGCCAGCTTCCAATCCAGCGATACATGCATCGTACTCTGCTTCATTATTGGACACTTTGAACCTGAGTTTGAAGGCTAGGGGTATATGTGAATCATCGAGTGCTATCAGTAATACGCCTATCCCATAACCATACTGATTAGATGCTCCGTCAAAATACATTCACCATGTTTCCTCTTCTACCGGCAGAATGTCTTCATTTGGGAATAGGTACTCTACTGCTTCATCTCCTTCCTCCAGGTGATCTACCAGAAATTCCACTACGACCCTCCCTTTAACTGATTTGCGCATGACATACTTAAGGTGAAACTTGGAGAGAAGGAGCGACCAACGAGCTAGCCTACCAGTAAGTGCTGATTTCTTAAAGAGATATTTAGGGTTGGTTTGGGGTGTCCTAAAAAAGTGCACTTTTTGTCTTTTTGGACTAAAAAAGTTGAAAAAAAATATGGAGGTTTGGGTTAATTTTTTGGATTTTTATGAAAAAATGTGTATTAAAAAATTGTATAAAAAAAGTGTGTAAGTGATGATTTGAGAGGGGTGGGGCCCAGCCGTTGAAATGGAAGCCGTGTCTTGGACTTGAAAATTATTGGGTGAGTAGTGAACAAAGCAGTGGACGGTTTTGTTTGGTTTGTGGGGTCATCACGGGTCCCATTTTAATAATCTGAACCGTTTAATGTGTGTAACTCGTCGAACACTACGTACCTATAAAAAATCACGTTAATCGGATATCGATAGCTATATGATCAATTTTATTTATTTTTAATCATTAATATAACACCATCCATTTGTTGTACATAACTGATTTGATCATATAGTTATAGATATCCGATCAATGTGATTTTTTGCAGGCATATACTACTCGACGATTTCTACATATTGAACGGTTCAGATTATCAAAACGGGACCCGTGATGACTCCCATGAGACGAACAACGGTGTGTGTGAAAATTACACCGAATCATTTTTTGTTTCCTGCACAGCCGCTGCAAACCTGCGCACCATCAATTCAAATGGTACTTTTTTGGGGAAAAAAATTGATTTTTTAAATTTTTTTTTTGGGTGAATAGTGATATCTTTTTGGATTTTGGAGTAACTTTTTGACTTTTTGGCTTATACAGGTCATGCCAAACCAGGCCTTAATATGATCTAATCTCGAAACCAGAATTACAGAATGAGCTAACAGGTAGTGTCTCAACTTCCTTGTTGCCTATACTAAAGCCAAACAGGCTTTCTCTAGGGGAGTGTAGCCGGTCAGATAATCCAGCATTTTCTTGCTCAGATAATAGAAGGCTTTTTCCACCTTTGCTTCTGATTCTTGCGCTAGCAGGCACCCCATGGTCAAATTTGTTACCAATAAAAACAAAATTAGCGGCTTTTCCGGTTCTGGTAGCAACAATACAGGTGGATTCTACAAATACTACTGGACCTGTTCGAAGGCGAACTGACATCGACCATTCCATTGGAACTTCTTCTCCGTTTTCAAGAGACCAAACAGTGGTTCACAAGTCAAGGTTAATGTTGAGATAAATCATCTTATGAATTGCACTTTGCCCATAAAGCCGCGCACCTACTTTTTAGTCCTCGATGGTGGCATTTCTAGGATGGCCTTGATTTTGGACGGATCTACTTAAATTCTGCTCTGCGTAATCAGAAATCCCGGCATTTTTCCTATAGTTATCCGTTCAAAGAATTTTTCCAGTGCAATGTAGTGGCCTTCTCTCTTCTTAGACTTGACAATCATGTCGACCACATACACCTCAACTTCTTTATGGATCATTTCGTGTAAGATTATGGTCGTAGCCCTCTGATACGTAGCCCCAGCATTCTTCAACTCAAAAGGCATGAGTCTGTAGTAGTAAATCCCTCATAGTGTGGTGAAAGCAGTATTCTCTCTATCCTCCGGTGCCACCAAGATCTTATTATACTTGAAAAACCCATCCATGAACGAAAACAATGCGTGGCCTATGGTGAAATCTACCAGTTCATCGATGTGTGACAATGGAAAGTGGTCTTTCAGACTAGCTCTATTCAGATCCTGAAAGTTGGCGCAGACCCTGATTCTGCCATCCTTCTTTGGAACTGGAACGATATTAGCCAGCCAACTCGGGTACTCAGACACCGTCAAGAAACCCGCAGCAACCTGCACGGTAACCTCCTCTTTAATCTTCAATGCCTAATCTGGGAAGACTCTGTGGACTTTCTGTTTAACTGGTCAGGCCTCAAGGTCAAGAGGGATCCGGTGCTGTACAATCTCAGGATCGATTCCAGGCATGTCTTTGTAGGACCACGCAAAAACATCTTTGAAATATTTTAATAAAGCAATTAAATGCTCGCGTTCCTCTGAAGACACTGTGGACCCGATCTGGACCAAGCCCATCCTCCTTAGTGCCCACATTAATTGCAATGATGTCGTTCGTGTAGGGCTGAACACGCCTCTCCTCTTGGTTAACTAAATTTTTCAAAGCCCGAGGAATTTCTTCCTCTTCGCTTAAGTCAAAATTTTGAAAATCAAGATCAGTGCAACAAACTAAAGGCACAGAGAAGTAAGTGAAATCTACTGCATTCTTATTAGCAAAGTTCGTGTCCTCTGTTACAGTTGACTCAAAAGAAAAACTAAAAGAAGACCTTGATAGGACTTTGGCATCTAGGTTGCCACCCCCAGAAGTACCAGACTCAGACTCCTCAGAAGAACTCAAATCTGATCCAGACCCAACACACTCAGTTGAATCATATTCAGACACATTTTCTGATTCAGAACTGCCAATGGTGCCCTTCTCAAACTGCCAGACTAGGCATGGAGCCTCGGCAACATCTACGATTAGACCAGAGTAATCTGCCGCTGGTTTATCCCCGATCATAGAGATAGTAACACTATCCCCTAAGTTAACGGGCTCAGCCCCAGCATTGGAATCCAGTAGTAGGTCAGCTAGTGCCATCCCTAATTGCTCATTTTCATTGACACCCAGGATTGTATTCTTATCTTGCTCTGTACCGATGCTCAGGCCAATCAGCTCATCCTCTTCTTGGTGATCAAAGAAGATCTCAAATCCAAGTCACGTCATCTTGGTCTCCCATTCGATCTATGGCTCTGGAAATCTACCGAAAGGGAAATCTTCCCCTTGGCGAACAAAACGTCCTTTCAGGGTTCCTCATAGTGGCTTGTGGACCAGTTCATATTGCCTCTCGGCCCTCTTTGCCTTAACTCTTTCTCTCAACTCATCCCCCTTTCTCTTCCAGACTTAAGAAGTTGGCTTATACCCCAGCCCAAAAGCATGGGAGTTGTGACTTATCTCTCTGGCAATAGTATTTCCTTGCCTACCACTTCTACCCAATCCCAATATGGGAATGTTCCCTTGCTTATTCATCATGTAAATGGACTGGGCACTCACATAGTTGTCGTCAGCCTCTGCCATCATAGATTGGACTAGCCGGGCCTTTGCTAAGGAAAAACTACAGAGGAACATATCCTCTTCTCCATGGAATATTTCTAACAAAGGCGTGGTAGTTCCCTGGGGAGGGTGGATAGAGGAATTGCCATAAACAGTAGCAATCCCATCCTTGAATGGATATTTGACGAGCTAGTGAACCATTGATGAAACTGCCCGCATCTGGTGCAACCAAGGTCTCCCTAAGAGCAGGTTAAAAGTTGCTGGCATGTCCATAACATGGAATTGAACCTCATACTCGGATGGGCCAATCAGTATTTGGCTCTTGAAAGTCTCCATGACATCTCGGCTGGTATTGCCACAGGCTCCAACAACTTGATTTGTTAGCGTAAAGTCAACTGGCTTCAAACTTGTGGTGTAAGCGGTCCTTGCCAGACATACGTTTATTGCTGAACCAGTGTTGACTAGCACCACTGGGATCCATTTATTCCAACTGTCTAGAGTTACATATAGGGGTCGGTTGTGATTAGCACCCTCAGGTGGCAACTCTTTATCTGTAAAGGATAACACTGGAGCAACATCCCCAGATGTGACTAATGACACTAGTTGGTCTGTGGTAGTGTCGATAGGTAGCTTGGTTCTATTCAATGCCTCTACCAACGCTTGCATGTGCTCTCGGAAAGCCACCAATAGTCCCCAAATCGATATATCCACCTGAATCTTTTTAAGTTGCTTCAAGACCAGATCTTCCTCTATGTCTTTCTCCTTTGATTTCTCAGCCTCTTTCCTAGAAGATTCTGGTTGATCTAGAGCTGGGGGTCTGAAATACCGACCCCTTCGGGTCATGTGCTAATCTCCTTTGCATACCATGTATCATCAGGAGTATCAGCTTTCCATCCGTCGTCAATATATGCATGGCTTAGATCACTGTCTTTCCAACACTCCCTTGCAGCCATTGCTAGACTATTATCAGGCTCCAATCGGATTATATTCAGATCGCTCTCTTCATTAACAAACCACTCTTTCTCTCCGGCTGATTCAATCTCTGCCTTCTGATACTACTTGAGTTTCTTTGGCATCCTTTGCCTACCATTGGATTTCCATTCGGGCTTTTTCAAGGTTTGAACATCGCATGCTATTGACTTGGCCCTTTTTTCTTCTTTCCTTTTTCCTACTCTAGGGCTATCTTTTTCTGGATTTTCTCTATTCTTTCTCGTTGGAACTGCTCCAATACTCGTTCATTCTCTATCATAGGCATGGCTTCAGTCATAGGCATAGCCTCAGCCTTGGGTATGGCCTCAACCTTACTATTGTCACCAACTTCCTCTCTTTTCAGATCTTTCTTCAGCTGCTCCTCCGTATTTGATTCTTCTTCACTTAACCAACCGTTGCTTCATTTTAACTAGCTTGGGTCCCACCACCTCATCTGTATGCTGCTCACATCTTCTTCCTCGAAGAAGTAGAGGTTCTCCAGATCTTTCTTTAGATCCGCCAGGTCCTCTTCTAATTCTACCAGGTTATCAAGGCCTTGTTCAGGCCAATCATTCAAATTTTCACTAACTCATCTTCCCCAATGGCGTTGATGCTGAGAGAGTCTGGAATATGACTACAAGCTTTGGCTAGTCAGCAGGCACAATGTATCGGCTGGCGTCATACTCTTTTGCGAGTGAGGCCCCCTTCTCTATAACTTAGGTGTCAGACAACCTTTTTTCCAATGTATGCTTCTTCTCTTTTGCCTTCGCTACCACATGCCCTGATTGGGTTTTGGGTGTTATATCCATCATGCACATAGTCGTCCTTTCTGGAATAACCACCTCAGGCTTAGGTAGATGGGATGGGGTGATACATGTGCTGGGGTTAAATGTGGGCGGTAGTGTATGGATAAGGTTGATGTTTCTGGGTGGTGGGAAATGGTTATGGCGGGAAGTGGGTGGTGGTCACATTTGGTTTGGCTGGTGGGGCGATGATTTTTTTGTTGATGAGATCCTGGATCTCATAACGTAGGTGATAGCAACGATCAGTAGGATGACCGTGCTGTTGATGAAAAATGCAGTACGAGGTAGGGTTGTATCTAGATGGCATTGGGTCAGGGAGAGGTTAAAGGTCGAGGGGCTTAAGGTGCCCCTTTTCCGTTAGTAGTTTAAGAGCATGGGTTGGGCTCATGTAAAGGGAGGTAAAGGTTCTTTGGTTTCGGTTTGGACCGGGGGGTCGTGAGGTTGTGGCGGTGAAAGGATCGACCATTTTGGCTGCTATAGCAGCTGTGCTGATCTCTGCAGACCGAAAAATAGTGCTACTGCTAGCATTGGTATTCTTGGTGAACGACCTCTTCGCAGGTTCATTGGTTCTTTGAATGATGCCTTTTTTAAATGCACTTTCAATTTGGACCTCCAACTCATGCAGAGCAGCAAGCGAAGATAAGAGTGCTACTATCAATCTTTGTAACATATCAGGCTAGGGATTTTGAACCACCAACCAGACTTGTTCCCTTTCTGAGGGCCTGTTTTTCATCCTAGCTGCCTTTGCCCTCCATCTTGCAACAAAGTCGACGAAGGGTTCCTTGGGATTCTGAGTGGTCGCTTCCAACTTGCTGATTGTTACTTCTATTTGAGTATTGTATGAGTATTGGTTAACAAACTGTAACAGGTCCGCGAGGGAACTCACGCGTTACAGTTCGGACTCCATTTTTGTTTGTTGCAGTTCTTAATCTGAACCAAAGAGTTCAAATCCGGCAAATCGTTTTGAGAAAAACAGATTTTTGAAAAGAAGTGCCAAACATGGACTACTTTGCCAGATACAGAGTCGCCACCTAAATATTTTATTTTTGGGAAATTTAGGAAACCCTAACTCGATGCCAAAGGCCACGTGTCCGTCATCACCAAAGTTGCCTCGGCTCGGGAGCTTGGGTACGATTGGGGAAGGTCAGCTATGAGCACCCCCTCTCGCCCGGTCCGAAGACTGGCCTCTACTAACCGTGATATTCGTTTTTGAAAACGCTATGTGTTCTTATTCCGATTAATTAGCTAGCATTTACTACATGATGCGCATAGCAAAACAAGTATAGATTAGATTGCCTAATTTGGAAATAAACATTGCATATCCGTTTATTTGGGAAACGCTTTGGAATTTGCTACTCACAAATAGGCTAAAACACGGATTTCAACGAGTTTTTCCAACTCAAACAATCCAACCTTCACCCACAGGCAATCAAACAGTTTATTTCACATAAGCACTTAGCCACATGGTAAGCATGCTGTCATGTTAACATTCACACTCATGCGAGATGCTAAAGCATAAATACTTACATCGTACTCCGTGCCAAAACAATAAACTAGTTAGCAAACATGCATGGTCCTAGTTCATGTTAAATTGACTAATGCAACACATGCGGGATGCAATTAGAGTAGGCTCGGCTAATCTTAAAGTGGCATGTGAAATGCTACAAATAACACGTATTCAATTTAGAATTGAAGTACAATGCAGTTTGTATGATGTGCCGGGCCCGATGCATGTGAGACAAATGCATGGATGCACGCATGCATAGCATAAGGTATGCTAATTTAAATATGCCCTAATCTACCATCATAAGCAGGTAAATAAAAGGGAAGAAAGACGTGGGGTTGGAAGACATACACACACCCACGCACACTTATTACAGATTTGCCCTCGCTCGGAGGGACCGAAAGAATAATACAAATTAACCAACTACGGGCTAATTAATTGTTACAAATTACCTAATTAGCTAACAAACTAACTAAGCTAGGAAAAACAGTAAACCACCTCGGGAGGGGAGCCTGATGCAATGCATGCTCGGGTCCTGCTCGGAATTGCACTGCCATGCGCAAGCTGCCTCTGTTTTCCATGCCATACTCCTCTGGAGACTGCCAAAACCTCAGAAGGTGCTTACTGGATGTTGGGGAGTGCCACCGGCTGGATGGAATCATCACCGGCTGTGAATTGGTGCCCACCGGCCAAAAAAAGATCCATCGGCCACTGATACATTGCCGGTCGGCACTCTGTGCAGTCGACCGGCCAAAAGTTCCTGCAGAAACTGTTTGACAGCAGCAGAGGACAGAGCCTTGCATGGCAATGTAATTTAAGCAAATGTATGCACCAATCATGCCCCTTATCATGTTTATGACTCAAAGGAACATGGCCCTTGGTTCTAGGACCACCGATCGCGCATTTCAATGCGTGATGGCCCAAGAACCAAGTGTGCATTTTTCATTTCAAATCTAATGCAATGCACGTAATCACATAGGAGGGCCAACCTCTATCACACTCACTTCAAGAGGCCAAGCATGCACATTGATGCAATGCAATCCTAAACATATTAGCTAGCATGCAACATGGACTATGCAATGTGTACATGCAAGTATGCAAACAATCATACAAGGTGACCATGCAAACCAAATAAGGGGTGGATTTAAACATGGGTTAGGCAACTCTAAATAAGCCTAAAACAGTGGCCAAACACCAAGGAATTGGGACCAAACATACATACAAGCATGCAAGTAAGTTGGACCAACACTTAGGCATTAAACAAGAGACTCTCAAGCACACTTGAAAAGAGCATAACATGGACAATTAGCATCCGAATGAAGTTCTGAAAATCATGCTATAGTAGGTGCCAAACCAACTAACAAAGCAAGCAAATCATGCAACATGGTCCAAGCACTCAAGGCAAGCTAATGAAGCATTGAACTACACTTAGTACAACCACACATGACAAGACTTAAGTGACCAAGAACAAAATTCTAACATGCTAAAACAAAGCCAAAAGGCTACTTAGATGGCATCTAAGAAGACTACACATGAGGGCATATGCAATAGCACATTAATGGAGCATGAAACATGAACCCTTTGAGGCTTTAAAGGAACAACAAATGCAAACATTCAGGCATGTTAAATGGACTGAAATGACATGCTAAGTGGTTCCAAACCACTAAATCAAAGCAAGTAATGCATGCTATACATTCATATACTTGAAGCCAACAAGCTAAAATACAAGGGAGCTATGTAATGCATGTTAAAATCGACCCAAACAATTAAGGACAGACCTTAAACATGGCAAAATAAGCACAAAACCTTCACAAGGCTAAACCTAAAACATGCTTGAACAACGGTTTACAACCTAAGGCATATCAAGGCCTAAACATGGCAATACAAGGTAGGTATGCTAAGCATGCATGGTGTACCAAAACCAACACACAACAATGCTATTTCATGGCAAAATATGCATAAATAACAGTTAGAACATGGTCAACACACACTTGAACATGGTGCTCATTAAAGAGCCAAAAATAGCCCTTTTCAAGGACAACAAGGAGAGGGGGTGGCCCTCTCCTTCTTGAGACTTCAAAGCACCATCCTTACCACTAAAATCCCTCAAGATTTCAGTGGTGAGGAGGCCCAAACACCAAAGTCTCGGAGCTCACTCAAAATAGCACAAAATGGGGCCTCTCAAGGCTTAAGAGGGGTCAAACACCTCCAAACCACAAAACACTCTAAATAAACTATTAAGAGGGCTTAAAAACAGAACTTTTTTAGGTTATACACTAAACACAAAAACAGTTCTAAGATAGGCAAAAAGAGTGTGCAAAAAATGGGTAAAAAAGGGATAGTTTCTTACCCTTGAAGTCCTCTTTCACAAATGGAGCTCCAGCAGCCTCTTGAGGTTAAAACCAGCTCCAAAACACTAAAACAACCCTCCAAGGGACTCAAGTCCAAGAGATGGTGTGTTGGTGTGTGTTTGTGAGCAAAAATGGGACAAAACACACACTTGTAGAGATAGGATATGTATCAAACCTAACCCTAGAACTCAAGCTTTACAAAAGCTGTCTAAAAATGTCTAACCCTCTTGCCAAGAGAAGACCCTCTCCTTTATAGGCAATATCCCTTGCAAAGCTTATTCAACAAGCTTCTTAAGAGAGAAATTCCTCCATACATGTGTATGGAGGGGAATGGAGTGGGTGCCAGCTATCACAGCTGGCACAAAATATCTACAAAAAGTAGATGAACAGTGGTCGGCCAGCCAAAAGTGACTTTGGCCAAATTTTATGGCCGGTCGGCCAAAAATAGTGCCGGTCGGCAAAACATTTGGCCGATGGCAACAAGGGACAGCCGGTGGCCTCAAGCCATGGCCGGTGGTGTGTGGGGATGCCTCAAAAGGCATTCCCTGCCCCTCAAAGGCAAAACACAAGTGTTTGGTGTCAAACCAAGCACAAAACAGTCGAGTCAAGAGGTCCTTAGACGAGGCGCGCTGCCAAGGCCTCCGGGAACTCAAGACGAACACAAACATGGATAATCACCGAGTGTTCAAGCGGTGACGTCCAAGTCTTGAGGACGGTCAAAAATGGGGTGTCTACACAAACCCCTCAGACGATTTTTTCCAGTTTCGTTTCAACGAGTCCTCTAGCTTGGCATACCAAATAGTTGCCACGTCTGATATAGTCCGTCCAAACAATGAAAATTTCTGAGGTTGAGTCAGCCCATTGGCCTTAGAACATCTGAGAATAGATGAACATGTACAACTGGGTCTCCACTCTCATCGAATCTATCGATGTGAGGATCTTGAATTTTTTTGGTAGTTTGACTGAAGCCTTAGTGTAATTGTCTTTAATATCCGAAATAGAATTGAAGCCTTGGGATTTCTTGAGTGCCTTCTCTAGCCTAGAGATTTTGATAAGAGTTCGATCAATAGCGTTGATGTGAAAGGAAAGGAGTCCCCCTTGGGGCTGTGCGAAAGGCTTGAAAGTTGGATCTTGTGGAAACATCTCTTGAGGATCCGGGACTTGAGGGTTTTCAACTGGTGAAGGTGGATCTGGATTTAGCTAGGCAGCCAGGAGTAGATGTCGTTGCCCTAGATGAGCATCGCATTTGAACAATGGTTTCATCATGAGCAGCGATTTTTGTGATTCAAGTTATCCATGGTTCTTTGAAATGATGCCATCATAGTAGCAACCTCTTCTGCACTTTGCGTCATGACAGGTCTTGGAGAGCTTGCTATTGGTAAGCTAAGTGGGTGAAAGCGAACAGGTGACTACTGAGTAAGTTGTGGTAGTGATGATAACTGCATGTTTCTTCTTCTCTGAGTAACTGATGGGAGAGAGACTAACACTGGCTGACCGTCAATAAGATCTTTGATTTTATAAAGTCTGCTAGAGTGGGTCCACAAAACTTTGGGGGATATCAGGTCTATCTGAAGCTATGATTGCCGACTACCTAGCAAAAAAGAAAAGAAAAACAACAATCAACAATTGGACAACACTTTGGCCTGATTCACAACAAATATGATTACAAAGCACTGTATTTCCCACTAAACTCTACCCCTACAAATTGATATCAACTTCTACCACTGATATGAACACTCATGTATAGTTTCACTGTAAAGCACATACCAGGTAAGAGATAGCAAAAACACCTCTATGAGGGGGTAGGGTTACCCTGTCCCAGATTTGGACATGATCAAGGGCCTTATTAATTCAAGCAAGCAGTTTCACAACATTCTGTATACGAGTGAGCATCCCGTCGTAATTTGGAATAGTCACTATGGCTTTACTATATGCACTAGGTCGATTGGTCAAAAAGGTACCTCAGTAAGATCACCTAATATACCTCTCACACCTAACACAGAAAAGTGAAAGGAGGATCAAGCGGTACAGTAGTAATCTAGATCCAAGGGTCGTGTTTCCAACATGGCAGAGCCCATGACCGGTTAGCCTTTTGGCAAGCTTTTTGGGCAAGCCTCCGACAAACTATTCAGGAATAGAAGATGGAAAACACAGTGACTTAAAGTAACAATGCAGATGCAATGCAAAGGACATATACAAGTAGATAAAATTTCACATCATGAAGTTCAAGTCAAGTTCTCTAAATCCCCAGCGGAGTCGCTAGAAATTGTAGCTCGCTTTTCGTGCTCCTCGAAGGGGTTTAGTCTCCTCGGATACAATAGCCCTACAGTTCGGACTCCCGTGGTTCTAAATCTGGTTTCACAAGTGCAATGTGAAATAGATAAACACAAATGAGTCCAAATCTGGCAAATCTTTTAGAAAATTAATTTTGGATCAAAAATGACAAAAATGGACTGCATTGCTAGATTTCAGAGTCGCCACCTAAATTATTTTGAGAAATTTAGGAACCCCGTGACTCGTGCCAAAAGGCCAATTTTCGTCATCACCAAAATATCTCAGCTCGGGAACTTAAGTATGAGAGGGGAAAGTCATGAATTGAGCACCCCACTCACCCAATCAAAGATCGGCCTCTAGTAAGTAGATAAATGCATGATCCTACGCAATGCAACGTGGCTAATGCAATATATACAACATGTAATTAATAGGCTCGGCTACTAATATGACATGTGGCTTAATTCAAGGCATGCAATAAAAGCATGTATTGATTAAGGAAGTTAAAATTGACATTGATTAGTATGATGAGCCGAACCTTATGTATGCAAGAAAAATGGATGCAAGTCATTGAAAATGCTAAAGAAAATATGGTGCTACATGCAATCCATCAAAAGCAAGTAAATAAAAGGGAGAAAGAAATGGGGGTTAGAAGGCATACACGCATTATTACATATTTGCCCCCACGTAGGAGGGGCCGAATGTCCAAGTGTCTGAATTAGCTACTTATTACAAATCCAAAATAATAAATGAATAACTACCTATCTAATTTATTACAACAATGATATTACAATAATATATGTAAAGAATGTACAAGGATCACATGCGCCCCGACTAAGGCAGCCCTAAAAAATTGCTCTGTTTGTCCTCTGGGAAACTGCTCGGTTTCACCCTTAGCCACTGCTGTTTGTTTCAACCAAAAGTACTCTGTTTGCCATATATTGGAGCCCGGTCGGCCCCCACTAAGGCCCGACCGGGTCCGCACAAATCCGATCGTGCCTTATTTTTTTTTGCAAACAACTATTTTTGTGTTCTGAGGTGAAAATAATGTAGAGAAAGCATTCCTGAGCCATGTTTGTCCTTTCTGCTCTTCTCTATCATAAAGATACTCAAGAGAGGGCGGGTTCAGTTCCTAAACCATCAATGGTCGCAAGTTGATTACGTGATGGTTTTGGACACAATTGGATAAAAAATTAATAAATGCAATGAAAAACAACCACACCTCCTTCCTATCATGAAATACTTCAAGGAGGGAGGTAGACAATGTTCAAGAATCATCAAACACCACGAATTAGTATGTGATGACTCTAGAAGCGACAGATTCGGTATAGCGTCTGACCAAATCCTTCCCATTTTATTAGCTCGTTTTAATCAAATTTTAAGCCAATTTTGTTAGCCTCTTTTAATTACCTTTCCATTCTTTAATCCTTCAGTCTGAATATAAGAATTAAGTCCACTAAAGGGAGGGAAGTGTCAAACAAGAAGTTGTTCTTGATATGAGAGAGATGTAATGCCTTGGTAATGAACCTCCGAAGAGATTAAACCATTAAGCATGGAAGGGTTTCTTTCGTATGCCTTAAGCAACACTTGTTTGAAATGATTCTCAAACAAAGAAAACCAAGAAAGAAGGGATGATGCATAGATTATTACAAAAGTGGGGCTCTTTATATGAAAAATTAGGTAAAGAAGGCTATCAGCTCAAATGACTTGATGTCTAAGGCCTAAACAACCGAAGCCATGAGGACTTACAACACAACAAACATAATATTCAAAGCATACACTATTTACATAAATTAAACAACCCTAAAATGCAAAAAAAAAAAAAAAAAAAAAAAAAAAAAGTGGAAAGAAAAGAAAAAGAAAAAAGTAGCTAAAATCTTGTCTAAAAGAGCACGAAAGATAGCCAAAATCGAGAGGACACAAAGCTACTAAGCAAGACTAAGGAGATGTGGCTAACCCCTCTACTTTTGGGACTTCAAAATCATATTTTCCAGCCTTTTAAAACTCTGAAAATCAGTATTTAAACCAAAGAAATGAGTGGGAAAGCAAAGGGTATGAGCTATGGTATAAGGTTCAAGAAAGGGTGATAAGTCCCTCCACCTTTGGTAGCTCTTTAACCCTAAGTTTCAGCACTTGGAATTGATCCAAAACAATATAAAAACACAAGAAAAAGATTGAAATGAAAGCAAGGAAGAAGGTGGCAAACTTATACCTCTTGAAGAGAGAAAGCTTTTGTTGTAAACCAAACTTGATCCTAAGGCACTCTCAAGTTTGAATTATGGTACCAAATTCTCAACAATGGCTCTAAGTCCAAGCTTTAAGGGTGTATATGGTGTATGCATATGGTTCAAGGATGATAGGATAGCACAAAGGTGACTTGCAAGGAAAGAAGGAGCTCTCAAAGGTCTTTCTAGCTCTTTGAAATTTTTGTAACCCTCAAAACAGATGTCTGAGCTCGTATTTATAGAATTTGAGGTAAATAGGTCGTAAATATCTTCAAAAATGGACAGATGACAGACTCCCGCTCTGAACAGTGTTTATAGCCCAAAAGGCATGGTCGGTCCCAAATAAGGCACGGTTGGGCCCCAATGTGGTCCCCCTGTTTCTCAGATTCAAGTTCAATGCAAGTTGGCATAGTACTCAAAAATGGGTTTTTGAGGTAAAAGCACCCCAGGTATGGAAGGTTGGGATGTTTAGAACTCAAATTTGAATTCCTTCATTGAGAATTCAAACCACTTACACAATATAACTCACATCATCGAGGGCCAAGAATAAAGCGCCCAAGTCTTTCGTGTGGTCAAAAATGGGGTGCCTACGCTAATCCTCATAACTGCTCTTGTCCCAAAATAGCGACACACCAACCACCATATCAAATCCACCATGAAAGGCCTACACAACTCTAGATGAAAGGTTACCCCAACAAATACTCATAGTTGTAGTGAATTTGAAATCTCCTTTGAAGTCTCTAGTCAGGTCGCTTCTACCCAAATTCTAAAAGATACAACCACAAGCTACGATGCTACTTATTCACTCTAAAAAAAATTCTATGTCAACAATAGTCATTCCATAACAATTTCCAAGACTAACAAAATAACGAAAGTATTTCATACCAATTTATTCCCCAACGAGGGGTCTACTACATAACTTCTTATAAGGTAATATCACTATAAAACACAATGAAACAAAACTAAAATCAGAAATCATCCTCTATTACGCAAAATTAAATACATTTTAATTAAGAAAATACTTACCACATATGGTCAATACACTCAAATTGAACTCAATGGTAATATTAGACCAATATACTAACAACACAAATTCTTACCACACTTATAGAAAAATGAAGAATCAATATAAGGGATTCACAACTCTTACACCAAGGATACAAAAGAATCTTATAGCTAAAGGACAAGGGATACAAAATAATCTCCATTTCCATTACATGAACCACACCATCACGACACACACCAAATTTAACCCAAAACAACTCATACATAAAAGTAACTGTAAAAGTTAACATCAATCACTCTCGATGGGTCAACCATAAATTCCTATAGAAATACTCAAATTATCACCATACTAATTATCCTAAAGCGCCTAGTTTAGAATTATAATATCCTCACAAAGTAATCTTAAAAATTCCCTTTAAAAACATTGGTTGCTAACACAACTCCACAACATCCATCACATCATGTCCCTCAAGACTCATTTATTGCACTCGAGAACATCACCAGCTAACTCTGAGATAATGGACTCCACCAATCTTGAAGGCACTTGAAACTCGCCTACATATTCTAAAATATCGACTCACAAGTCAATGTTGTTACTACTAATAATCCTATCAAATGGCGTAACTCAAATCAAATTTAATCTCATTTCAATCTATTTCAAAATTATTTATCTCATTTGCCCTCTTTAGATTTGCAGCAAAATTATGAATAAAACAAACTCTCTAAGAAACACATCTCCTATTAGATGCTATAATTTCTATTATGCTAAGACTATGTTTATCCCCAAACACATACAAAATAATTGGCCTAAGGCCCATCACCAACCTCACAAGTAGTCCATCAAGCAAGTGAAACAACCCAACCATAACTAACTTCATCTATCCCAAGAAAACTTAGAACTAGTTTTACGTGTTCTAATGTCAACAATTCAAAGCATATTATCTTAAATTACTTTAATGATCATTAAAGTCATAACCAAACCATACTATTACAATAATGTTAATCTCTAACTCATTCTACTTCTAAGATTTTTCATCTAGTCCACTTCTACAAACTTGATATAAAATTGAAAAATAATTAACTCCTCATAACAACAAACCAGTCGCTACATAACACAAACTCTATTATTTTTAGGTCAAATTTACACCCACAATCATACAAATCGGTTAACCTATACTTCAATGCTAATTTCACAACATCTTGACCAATCATCCTGGCCATATTACTCTAGCTTACACCTTCTTCTTGGGGAAAAGGTATCCGCCTACATGAGAACACCACGGGCACCCCAAGTGCCTCTATTATGGCCTTTCTCACTTTATGACATCTTATAGAAGAGACAAAATTTAGCTTATAAGTAAGTACTCCACACTAGTTCTAACACGCTGCATACAGATTAAACATAAACCTACACATGTATTTGTAGACACCCCATTTTTGACGACCACTAAGACTTGGGCACCTCAGATTGATCGCTCGACGATGAAAGTTATGTTGTACAATCGTTCAAGTTTTTCAGCAGGAAGCTCTAACCCCAAATCTTACACCCATTTTTGACCAAAAATATTTTAGACCTTAAAACCCTTTTTTCAAAATATTTTTCCAAATATTTCTACGATGTTCCGAGGCTCGCATTTTGTTCAAAATATTACACTTTTTGGTAAACCGAGCAAGGACAAAGTGGAAATAAATGAAAGGGGGTGAACTCTTTGAAAAATCTTTAAAAGCTTCTTATTTATAGGTTTGGAGTTGAAGGAAATAGGTGGGGAGGGAAGAAAAATAGTTGGGGAAAAGGTTGGGCATCAATCCGTTAAGAGAGAAATGAGTAACCTTCACTAAAATAGGAATATCTCTTTCCGCACTTAGAATGTGAGGCTACCACCATTGGAAACTAGACTTTCGGGGCTTCAATTTAGACTCAAGAATGACCTAAAACTGAGTTCAGATAAGGGAGATATGCCTGTTTGTGGTCGGGCCTGAGAGCAAATTTTTGTGTACGGCGGCCCAGAAAGAAATGGACGGTCGTTCCCTTTAGTGGCCTACCGGACACTTGTGTCCAAAACCATATTTATATAGATATTTGTTGCCAACTGTTCCTACAGGTGCATGCACTGTACCAGCTGTCTATATACAGATATTTCCAACCTGAGAGACTGTGTTTCTATAAATAGAAGACTTTCCCTCTTAGTTTTAAGGTTCGAAAAAATTCCAAAAGCTCCAATACTTACATAGCACTCTCTCTCTCTCTCTCTCTCTCTCTCTATCTTGCAACCTACACACTCTCTCTCTACACTTCCTAAACCAAAATTTTGGCTCTTCTTGCTGAGGTTCTTGAGCTCAAATCTCAGCCCTTAAGAGTGAGAACTTGTAGGTTTGTGAACAAAAGTGTTACTCCTCTTTAAGTGGTATAACTACTAGCTCCTTTGCACGACTTCTTTCCTTTATTTTCTCAATATTCTTGGACTCTTTTTCAACTATTTTTATGGGTTGAAGCTTGTGGTTTAAGGCTATTAAAGGTAGAGGAGTTAATCACCCTTCTTTGTGTCTTGTCTCCTAAGCCTTTCCCCTTGTGTTTCCATCTCTTCAACAACTTCTTTTGAGCTTTTTAACACTGAATTTTAGAGGTTTTTAGAGGCTAAAAATGTGATTTTGAAATCCCAAAAATGGAGGGGTTAGCCACCCCTCCTTTGGCTTGTTTACTAGCTTAAATTCTCTTTTATTTTAGCTTACTCATTTAGTAGTTTTTACCTCAATTCCAGCACTGTTTTGGCTTAATTTAGGACTATTTTTATGTGTTTGTTTCATTTATGCTTTGTATAGCATGCTTGTAGTGTAGTGGTCCTCATAGGTTTTGGTGTTTTAGGCATTATACACCAACCTATTTGAGTTGATAGCATTTATTTCAAGCTTTCCATACTTGTGTTCACCTCTAATCACCTCTGCACTCCTCCTCTTTTCTTGGCATTTTATTTGTTTTGAGAGTTGCTTCAAAATGAGTGTTGTTTAGGCTTGAGATAGGGATCATTGTGCTTAATGGTTTAATCTCTTCGGAGGTTCATTACCAATGGCTTGGCATCTCTCTCATGCCCAAAACAACCTTTTGTTTGACACTTCTTTTCATTAGTGGACTTAATCCTCATATTGGACTAAAAGACTTAATGAATGGAAAGGTAATTAAAATAGGTTTTAAAATTGGAATAAAATGGAGCAAGATAATAAAATGCTTTGGGTTCAATCGGACGTTAGTTGAACCCATTGAGTCTTGAGTCATTTCATACTTGTTAGTGATGAAAACGGTTCAAGAGTCAATGTCAACAATTTCCCTTGATCAATACCATGATATGGAGGAGGTTTGTGAGTCTTTCATTGTTGATTTATTGAAATTGTATCCCTTGGTTCTTGGGCCATCATGCAATGAATTTGCACCGATTGATGGCTTGTGAATCGAGCCTACCCCTCCTTTGATCTGTTTGTTGATAAAAAGAGTCAGGGTGGACAAACATCCCCTGAGAATGCTCTATTTGTGTTCTATTTGTTTTTTGTTACAGCAAGAGAAACCCAAAATTAGTAGCCGATCGACCACTTATATTGTACGGCCGTCCACCACTTTTGGCAGGCCAACCACCTTTTTAAGCCAGGCAGTACCATTTTCCTCACAGAACAGAGCAGAGGCTGAGGTGAAAAATAGTGCAATTTTGTGACTGTGTAATAGAAGCATTCTGGCAGTCAAACAGAGGGCATTTTTGGGTGGAAACTCATGTGCATGCATAAGCCATTTCCTCGCTCCTTGGGACCCACTAAATTTGTTTTTAATAGTAGGATGTTGTACCTAAAATAGTGGACTTGTAATAATTAGTTACTTAGTTAATCCTTTCCATATTGTGACTAATTAGCTAGTCTAATTCTAAATTGTATTACTTAGAATAGTTAGTTAATTTTTCGTATTGTAATTAATTAATTAGTTGGTTCTAATTTCTAATAATTAGCTAGTTTAGTTAATTTATTTATTTTGGGTATTTTGATAGTTAGTTAATTTGAAGTAATTAGCTAGGACATTCATTCGGACCCTCCTGCATGAGGAAAAAAATGTAATAATGTGTATGTCTTTCAACCCCACATCTTTCTTCCTTTTATTTATCCGCTTATGATGGATAGTGTACTACATCATCTTTCATTTAGCATTTTCCATGCTTTGCATCCATTTGTCTCGCATGCATAAGGTTCGGTTCATTATTCTAATGGCATTGTCATTTATTACTTCCTTGAATACGTTTGCCACTGCATGCTATCAAAGTGATCTACATGACATATTAGTAAAGCCGAGCCTATTAATTGCATATTGCATGCGTTGCATTAGTCATTTTGCATCATTAGAGCATGCATTTTTCTAATTATTTTGTTTCTTTCGGCTTGCCTTGGAGTACTGGGTGAGCACTTACTGTGTTAGCATATTGCATGTATGTTAGTGTTACCTTGTCAAGCATGATTACCATGAGGCTAAGTGCTTAAGTGACATATCTATTTGGATGCCTGTGGATGAAGGCTAATTGGTTGAATTGGAATAATTTGATAAATGTACATATGAGATCAATTTTTCAAGTGCTACATATTCAAAACACTTTTCAAAGAATACATGAAATCAAAGTGTTCGAATTTTTACAAATTAGTCTATAGTTGTGTGCGACATAGTAAAATTAGCCTAATAATTGGAACAAGAGCATATAATGTAAATAAGAATCACATCATGATTAGTAGAGGCCAAACTTTGAGAGGCTGAGTAGGGTACTCAATTCATGACCTTCCCCTCTCGTACCTAAGTTCCCGTGCCAAGACACTTTGGTGATGACGGATAAGTGGCCTTTGGCACGAGTCATGGGTTTCCTAAATTTCCCAAAAATATTTAGGTGGCAACTCTGTAATCTAGCAAAGCAGTCCATTTTTGGCATTTTTTTTATTCAAAATCGATTTTCCAAAAGAATTTTCAGATTTGGACTCATTTGTGTTTAGGTATTTCACATTGCAGTTGTAGAATCAGATTCAGAACCACGGGAGTTCGAATTGTAGGGCTAGTCGTATCTGAAAGGAGCACGAAAACCAAGCTACAATTTCTGGTGACTCCGCTGGGGAAATTTAGAGAACTTGACTCGAACTTCATGATGTGAAATTTTATCTACACTTAAATGTTCTTTGCATTGCATTTGCATTGGTGCGCTTAAGTCACTGTGTTTGCCATCTACTATTCCTGAACGGTTTGCCAGAGGCTTGCCTAAAAGCTTGCCAAAAAGTTGACCGGTCATGGGCTCTGCCATGTTGGGAAAACAACCCTTGAATCTGGACTACCGCTGTACCGTTTAATCCTCCTTTCACTTCTCGATGTTAGGTGTGAGGGGTATATTAGGTAGTCTTGCTGAGGTACCCCTTTAGTAAAGCCATAGAGACTGTTCCAAACTGGGACAGGATGCTCACCTGAATACAGGATTGCGTGAAACTGCTTGATTGAAATAGTGAATCCTTGTTCATAACAAAACTAAGATAGGGTAACCCTCCCCCCTCATATGGATGTTTTGGCTCTCTTTACTTGGTATGCGCTTTACAGTGAAACTGTATAGGGTGCTTCATATCAGTGGTATAGTTGGTATTAGTTTGTGGGGTAGAATTCAGTGGGGAGTACATTCATTTAGCTGTGATCATATCTGTTCTAGTGAATTTGGGCTGAGGTGCCGTCTGTTTTCTCCTTTGCAAGGTAGTCCTGGCACCATACTTTCAGAAAGCTCTGATATCCCCCAGGTATTCTGGGCTTGTGTCGATAGACTTTGTCAGGTCAAAAATTTAGTTCAGGCCAACAAGGTTCATTAGTTCCACTGTTCTGACATTCACCAGTTAGATCACCTTTGTCCATCTCATCTGAGGCATCTACTTCTATCATGGCTCAGCCTCCGACAAATCTAGAGGATTTATTGATTCGTCTTCAACAAACAGCAGATTCGCTCCAACAGGATATGACCCGACAAACTAAGGTCACTAATAGGTTGCAACAACAACAATAGTAGCCGGCTGTGGCTTCTACTTCTCATGCACCTAACGTGGCTACTACTATGCCAAGCACTGCTGCTAATACAGCTCAGGATCCACCGGGTGCTCCTATTCCTCCAGTCCAAACAGATCCAGTCCTGGTTCAGATGTCTTGAGTTCCAACCCAGGCACCTTTCGAGTTTGAGTTTGACCCAACCCTGCTTAAAGTCAACAAACTTGAGAAACCATTCAAGAAGGTGCAAGGGGTTAACTCTACCTGGATATTAAGGATGGATATATGGAGTCCGTTGTTACTCTGCCAGAGCGGTTCAAGATGCTGCATATTGACCACTTTGATGGCTCGGGAGATCCAATGGTGCATCTGCGCCTATTTTCTAATATCCTATGACCAATGGATTTGACCCGAGTTTAGAAGTTGTCGCTATTTGGCAGGACCATGTCTAGTATAGCTGTCATCTGGTATGCTAAATTGAAGGACTCTGTGAAATAGAGCTGGCAGGAGTTAGCCGAATCCTTCGTTGCCTAGTATTCCTATAACATACAGATTGAGGTCACAACTCGTGATCTTGAGGCAATGCGTTAGGAACCGAAGGAGGGCTTCTCAAAGTTTTTTATTCAATGGAGGGCAAAGGCAGCTATAATGGCAAACAAACCTCTAGACAAAGAGCAAGTTAGTATCATTGTTAGAAATCTACATGAAAGACTATTACACAAATTGATAGTCCTCCCACTATTCAACTTTAAAGACCCCTATGAAATTGGGGTTCAAATTGAGAATGCCATAAGACAAGGGATCATTATGGAAGGTAATGAGCCTATGAGGAAGAATACTATTTGCAGTTCCAATGCTACCACCAGTGGTAACACCACTGTGAAATGCTCAGAAGTAAACACTGTCACTACTCCCATCAAAAACCCTTTTACTAATAATAGCCTAAAACCAACCACTTCAACTCGACCCAAGCCCGAAATTTCCATCCTCTTTACATGAGTCTCTCTCAAGCCTTTAATACGCTGCTAGAAAAAGGGCACCTAGAGCTCCTAGAACCGCGACCCCTCCCAAGTCCTATTCCACCAAGGTATGACTCCACTAAATACTGTGCCTATCATCAACAATATGGTCATGATACAAACCGTTACATCCGCCTCCGTCATAAAATTCAGGATCCGTTGAGATCATATCTCCACCAAAAGACCTCAGGCCACCACTAACGCATTACCTCCACACCTCAACCTAATCCATACACTGCCATCCATCTATAACCCTAGTATATACATCACCCCAGCCCATTTACCCAAGCCTGAAGTGTTCATTCCAGAAAGCACAGACTTATGTATGATGGATGCACTTGAACTCCAATCATCTCAAACCCATGAACCCACTACTTCTGAGCGGATGAGCATGATTGAAGATTTGTAGAGAACTGTGGCAGATTTAGCCTTTGGGGTTTTGGCTCCATCATCAACCACATCACATGCCAGAAATTTCACACCAAAAGGCTCCCCAATCTTGGGGCGAGCTGCAATTGAAAAGGGCCAACCTAATGCTATCTCGAGTCTAGGTGATCACATGTCAACAACAAATGGGCCTCGCCCTGATATAGACACCCAATCCCTTGGCAATGCTGAAGCAAGTGGCAAGAACAATGCCGGGGCAATTATTGATCCTGATGCACATCTTAGCGTGCTATTGAGGCTTTTAAGGGGCAAAGGGCTGAACAAAAAGCAAGTGTTTGTAGTTGTTGCAAAAACTGTGGATGACATTTTTGCCACTCAGGTTGGGGGAATTTTGAATCCAGGGATAAGCCATGAAAAGGGATGCCTGACTAGAAACATCCCTTCCAGCTCCATTCTTACACTCGTAAGAGATCAGCAAACCCAGTCAACACCTGCCAACCCCTCCGCCAATCCTTGCAGGATTGGTGGCCGCACCTTTAATCTCCTTTACATGACCTTATCCAAAACTCTACAAATCCTCATAAGACAAGGCCATCTCAAACCCCTTGACCCTCGGTCTTTCCCCGATCACCTTCTAGCCAAGTATAATGCTGCCAAGTACTGTTCATTCCATCAACAAACCATCCATGACACTAACCGTTGTTTTCACCTAAGGTCATCACTCCACCAGGTCCTACAAAGTCTATCGGCACTGGATCAATGAACTTGGGGGATAATGTGGCTAGTTCAGCGATAGGGGAGGAATCACCTGCTGATGGCACTCATTTTACTTCGGGCATGGTGGATGGCACACACTGTTTTGTGGAAAATTGAAAAAGTTATTTTTACTTTCTGAACTTGGTGTTGAGTTAGTCTTGTTGTGTTAGAGTCAGGTGATTTCGGGGGGTGTTACCTCGGACACCACTATCTTGTTTTGTTTGTCTTTTACACTCTTTCTTTTGATTTTGTTTCTACCATTGAGCCAGTTGAGCCAAAAGATCTGAATGAAGAGGCAGTAATGTTCACCTACTTCTCTGTGACTTTAAATCATTGCATTGACCAAAGTTTTTCAAAACTTTTCTAACACTATAATGAAAACAAAGAGGGAGGAATTCCTCAGAATTTGCAAAATTTGATCGACTGAGAGGAAGAGAGGTGTGCTAAGCCCTTAATGAATGAAATCATGTCTATTAATGTGAGTATTGAGAAGGATCCTGGCTTAGTCCAGATTGGTTCTACATTGTCTTTAGAAGAGCACGAGCGACTAGTCACTTTATTAAAAGATTTCAAAAAATGTCTTGCGTGGTCCTACGAAGACATGCATGGAATTGATCTTGAGATTGTATAGCATAGGATCACTCTTGATCTCGAGACTCGACCCCTTTGCTTTCAAACCTTGAACCTTTCAGAATGTTCAACGGTCAACCAACATATGCGGGTTGCATGGCCAGATTTGAAGCAGCCCTCGGACTAGGGCCAATAAGGTCGTATGTCATCAAAGGAAGCTTGCATAGTTAGATGAGAAGCAGCCCTTGAACTAGGGGGAAAAAAAGGTTAGATATGCTCGAAGATTCAAATCTGGGTCATTTCTCAAGCTAATGGAGGTTGTCAAGAAAAGCCTAATCCTAGAATCAGAAAGAAGAAAATTTATTGCTGAAGGACAATAAAGTTCCTATCCGCAACACTAGGGCCAAATTTTGACCCAATTGGATGGGCTCTTACATCATCAGCAAACATCAGCCATTCTCCTGGATTCAAATAGCTTAGAGATCTCAAAACTGATCAATATGGACAAGTTAAAATTCTCCATCCTTGAAAGGCACGCTGGGCCAAAAACCCGAAAGGGCAACCCATGCAAAAGTTAGAGCATGAAAAAAAGAGAACAAAAATGAAAAAAGGAAAATGAAAAAAAAAGAAGCAAGAAAAGAAAAGAGAAAGAACAAAAATGAAAAAAATGAAAAAGAGAAAAAAAGAAGCAAGAAAAATAGCTCACAAGGTTGAAAACCCCGAAAGGCGGCTTTGGCAAAAGTACGAGTGCAAAAGGAGAGTGTTAATACCCGAGTGCACCTTACCCTCGGAACTACAGAAGGCTTGATTTCCATCATTGGGATACATAGGCAACTGCATCTTGAAGTTAGGCCCCAACCATTTTCAGCCTGTTTGTCTCACCCATGTTGATTGGCTTATCCTTGTTCAACTCGGCTATCCTATCTATGTCCAATTGGCTCATCTTCATTCAAAATTGGGTGTCCTATTCCGTTAAAACATTCAGCGGCAAGACAAATCAAGTTCAAATTTGAGGTTGTGCATCTCAAGAGTTAATTCCATGTTGGTTGAGCAGTGGCCATTTGTAAAAACAATTTTGAGGATTTTTAGTGAAGTTCTCTAATTTTCTCGAAAATGACTCCATGTTTCCAAAACCAGACCATTTCTTGGACCCAAAAAAGGGAATTTTTTAATGCTCATAGCCTGACTTACATGATTTCAAAGCAGAAAGTCGAACAAGCATGTTAATCTAACTCTCATGTTGGTCAAGTTGTTTTACCAGAAGCCAAAAACACAAAAAATATAGTCAAAGTGATGAATTAGGGACACAGTCAAGTCAGGTTTTCTGTCTTTTTGCCATTGTCAATGTACTCGCCAGAAATAGTACAATTGAAGCTAGTCGCAGGCGCCAAAAGCTCTCTCATCCTCCAAGTAGTAAGGTATCGAGCCAAATGCGAAGCACAAACATCTGGATATTCGACCCCCTTATGAGGTCCACAACTTTCAACTTATCCATCAACCACACCTGGGAAGGGATAAAATAAGAGAGATTAAAGAATAGAGAGATGTGCATTGAGAGAAAAAGTGAGGAAAGGGCTTTTCAGAGAAATAGAGATTGAGGGCCAAAGTGATGTGAGAGCCATAAACAAGAAAGGGTGGAAAACAAAACCTAGAGAAGCAGGCTCCGTGAATTGAGAGGTCTCTCGCCGGTGGAAAACATCCAAGTGTTGTGTTTGTTGTTTTTGTTTGTTTTGAGTCTTATTTTGAGTCGTTTTGATTTCGGTAGGTGTAAATAGATGTGTTTAGGTTGTTTTACTTTGTTCTTCATTTGTTGCGTCATATTTTGTATTGTGGTAAGTTGCAAGCTCAATACACGGTTAAGAACTCATTCTCGGTTCGAATTTCAAAAAATAAATTGTTTTGTGCTCAGAGTGCTATGCTATTCTCAACATGATCTGCAAAATAGGATTCATTCTTTCATAAAACTGCATGGTCCAACCTCAATCAAAAGAGAGAATAATAAAACAAGGACCTATTTGAAGCTACATAGGTTCCGGATTGCAAAGCAAAGAGAAAAAGGAAATTTGGAGCATCTGTGTTTGTTTCAACTTCAGCAAATTCCGAGATTGCATTTCGGATCCACCTTTGCAGGCCTTTTCATTTCTCTAGAGTATTAGTATACCTCGACCTCAAGCTCAAGTCTGCTTCAAGTCAGAATGGCAATCAAAGTGCTCTCCCTGAACAAAATTCCCCATTAGAGGCATCTTGGCTGTGTTTCCAATGAGTTCCTAGGAGACCAACTGCGATTGTGGAAACTAGAGTTTGAATGGCGATGCCTAGAATACAAAGGTTTGGAATTTCTGAGACTAAAGTCTGGTTTAAATACCCAGGGGTATATCCTCTGCTTGAAATCTGTATGGCAGCCCCATAGGTTGAGGTAGCATGTATGTGCCTCAATTCTCGATACTGAATCAACCTAGTCTGTCACCTTATTGGAGAATAGGGAAAGTTATGAATATGATCAAGAAGGAAAGCGGCATCCGTAGCTTCTACATGCAGGTGTTACCCCTTGTCAACCTTTGACAGACTTTGAACTGTGAGTTGAAGGCAAGAGTTCGAAGAACACAAAAGGGAGATCCCTTTCAGAGTAGAGCGATTCATAGCCATTCGCCCTATGAGGTGCTTTCTAAAGCGCTGCTTTGTTAGTTTATTGCATTCTCTAAACATCATCCACATACATTTTTTGTCACATGTACCATATCATCTATCGTATAATCTCATCATACTCTGTGCATCTATCGTATCATTTCAGGACATCTTCTCATGTTTTCAGCATGGTAAGAGTGTTCCCTTCCTTACACGATTTCAGCATGTTTGGAGTTTATTTCAGGGTGTGTAGGAATGGAACCCTGAGCGATTTTCTTTCGCTTCTTACAATTTCGGCATGGTTAGAGTTTCTCAAGTGTGCAGGATGACAACCTTGTGTGATTCTCTTCCTCTTCTCACGATTTCAGCATGGTTAGAGTTTCATAAGTGTGCAGGACTACAACCTTGTGCGATTTTCTTCCTCTTCTCACGATTTCAGCGTGGTTTGAGTGTTCCATTCCTCACACAAATTCAGCATGTTTGGGATTTGTTCTTTTTCCTCTCTCGATTCTAGCGTGGTTGAAGTATGTCACCCTATGCATCTACTACACTATCCATTACATCCATCACATCATACTATTTTATCACCTACATTCTTTCCATGTTAAGCTTAGTTCGACATGTGCTCATACCTTTCCCTCATTGAAACATGGTTCTATCATGTATAAGTACCCATGCTGAGCTGAGGCTAGTATTGAGGGTGTCAACACCTTTTCTTTGTTAAACGTGGTTTTGGTTTGTGTCCATGCCTTTTCTAAGTAAGACATGGATCGGCTTGCGCCTCTTATTCACTTCATCTATTACATCCATTGCATCGTACTTTGTCTGTTGCATTCAGTATTTAGGATCATTATATTTCCCCAGCAAATCATTCCTCATTTATATCATACCACCCAATTACTTGTACTCTTTCCATGAAAAACGTAGTTTTGCATGTGCTCACACCCTTTTCATGTTAAAACGTGGTTCTGTTATGTGTAAGCATCCATGTTGTGCTGAGGCTAGTATTGAGGGTGTAGGCACTTAGCCTCCTGTGTTAGGCATTGTTTAGCTCATGCCCACTTCTTTTTATATAAAACGTAGTTTGATTTGCATCTCCATTCCTTTATGATATTTGTGTGCTTTGCACTGCTTATGGTTTGATAATTTCGTTACATTGTGTATGATTTGCATATCTTGCCCTGAACTACTCTGGTTTGATTCCTTGCAACGGGATACGTAGGCAACCCTTAGGTTCAACCAATTGCATCTGCATTTTGTTTGTTTGCCCAAGTCTTACGGCGTTGTCAAAATGGGTCGTCTCCGGGCTTTGACATTCACTCACGTCATTCCATGACTTTGAGCTCTGTCAAAGAGGGGCAACTGTAGACACCCTATTTTTGACCGCCCTTAAGACTTGGGTGCCTCAGGTTGATCACATGATGATGAAAGTTATGCTATACAATCGTTCAAGTTCTTCAACAGGAAGCTCTAACCTCAAACCTTACACCCCATTTTTGACCAAAAATATTTAGACCTTAAAACCCGTTTTTTTTCGAAATATTTTTCCAAATGTTTCTACGATGTTCCGAGGCTCGCATTTTGTTCAAAATATTACACTTTTTGGTAAACCTAGTAAGGACAAAGTGGAAATAAATGAAAGGGGGGTGAACTCTTTGAAAAATATTTAAAAACTTCTTATTTATAGGTTTGCAGTTGTAGGAAATAGGTAGGGAGGGAAGAAATCTAGCTGGGGAAAAGGTTGGGCATCAATCCGTTCAGAGAGAAATGAGCAACCTTCACTAAAATAGGCATATCTCTTTGCATACTTAGAATTTAGATGTGAGGCTACACCATTGGAAAGTAGACTTCTAGGGCTTCAATTTAGACTCAAGAATGACCTAAAATTGAGTTCGGATGAGGGAGATATGCTCGTTAAAGTCGGGCTTGAGAGCAAATTTTTGTGTTCCCCTGCCCAAAAGAAGTGGACGGCTGTCCCCTTTAGTGTCCTGCCGGCCACTTGCGTCAAAAACCAAATTTTTGTGGATATTTGTTGTCAACTGTTCCCACAGGTGCATGCACTGCACCAATTGTCTATATACAGATATTTCCGACCTGAGAGGCTGTGTTTCTATAAATAGATGACCTTCCCTCTTGGTTTTAAGGTTAGAAAAAATTCCAAAAGCTCCAATACCTGTATAACACACTCTCTCTATCTTGCAACCTACATACTCTCTCTCTACACTTCCTAGTAGCTCTGATAGCAAGTTGTAAAGCCCCAAATATATACGTCCAATAAACCCAATTAAACTCATAAGATGATCTAATTCTTAATTATTCCAGCATTAACATGAGAGAGAGAGAGAGAATGATAAATATTACATTCATTAATGTGAGGGCCAAAACCTTTTTTTTTTTTTTTCTATTCATGACGTTCTAATAAGAATCATAAAAGCACTCACATGCATTCATACATTCACTATTTCTAAAATATAAATCTACGACATGTGATGATAGAAATTTAATGCAAGCTAAGTACAAAATAATGCCCTACTGGCTACAAGTTCCAAGGCCTTGCCCGGTTATAGAAAAATGGTGTTCACACCCAAACACGAATAGCCCTTGGCTTACAAAAAGAAAACAAATAAAAACTGAGCTTTGTGCTCTAAAAGTTCCTCCTTGCCTTCACTTCAACAAAGGCACATCGCAATCACTTGAAAATGGTTTTCGCTAAGGGATGAGCATAAAGCTCAGTAGGGATAATCTAAATAAAGTGCACACAGTTTAACAATATCATGAGGTGCAATGCATATGAGATGCCAATGCCAAAAATTATAAGTTTTCTCATTTTGAAATTCTCATGCCATGCACTTGTTCAAAAGCATAACCAATTCAATTATGCATTTCATAGAACAACGGGCAGTAAATATGACATTGGAAACCCCTAGGCTGGTATCTGCAAGTAGGCATAACTAGCACCACCAATCTTCACTTTACCGACTCCTAACCGGAATGCACGTGGCACCTACTCCGCTCGTGCTTTCGATCTTTACTCTGGATACTTAGACCAACTTAAACAATACTGATCTACACCCCCTATCCGGATTTACCAAACATATTTAACCCATAACTCAACACATTTCAAATATTCTCAATGAATCAATTTGAAAATCAATTTCTCAAATCCAATGCAAGAATTAAATCATGTGGTTATGCAATGTTCAATGACATGCATGAATTTGCAAATACTTTAATTTGACCTACTTCACATGCAATTTCTATAACAATCAATACAACCCTCCACCGGTTGTCAAAACAATTATCTCTATACAAATTAAAAATTTCAAGGGACAAATATAACTCATAATCTCATATTTTCAATAATTTCAACATAGAAGTAACAATCACATGTTCGATCTCCTCTTTCCCCACTCAATCAAGAATCCTAATACTCTTTTAGAAGTTTCATCATTTTTTCCTATTTATTCAAACTCAAGAATTTACCAAAATTTTCCATGATGTGTAGACACCTCATTTTTTACCACCCTTAAGACTTGGGCGCTTTATTCTAAACACCCGATAATGAAAGTTACACTGTGCAATCTTTTGAGTTTTTAGCAAAGAAATTTGGATTCAAACTCTATTCCCAAACCTTACACCCCATTTTGGCCAAACTATTTTAGACCTTAAAACCCTCCCTTTCAAAATATTTTTCCAAATGTTTCTATGATGTTCCGAGGCTCTCATTTCGTTTAAAATATTACACTTTTTCGGTAAACCGAGTAAGGACAAAGTGGAAATAAATGGAAGGAAGCTAAAATCTTTGAAAAATATTTAGAAACATCTTAGTTATAGGTTTGGAGTTGAAGGAAATAGGAGGGGATGGAAGAAAACTAGTTTAGGAATAGGTTAAGCATCAAATAGTTAAGAAAGAAATGAGCAGCCTTCACTAAATTAGGCCTATCTCTTTATGCACTTAGAATTTAGATGTAAGGCCACCACCATTGGAAATTAGACTTCTGGGGCTTCAATTTAAGCTCAAGAATCACCTAAAACTGAGTCTGAATGAGAGAGATATATCCGTTTGAAGTCGGGCCTGAAGTGCATATTTTTGGAGCCGGCTGGGTCTATTTAGATCCGGCCGTGGTTCATTTAGACCCCGATCGGCTTTCAATGAAAACTTGTGAAGAGTGCATTTTTAGACCTGGCCCTGCATTATTTGGTCCGACCATGGGTTTTTTAGAGCCGATCGTATGTTTTGGGAGCCGATTGGTGCTCATTGGGGGTTGGTCGACCTCTAATGTGTGGTAAGCATTGACCTTTTATAGAAACAAAGAGCAGTGGCTATGTCACGCCCCAAAACCGCCCCTAAAAGTTTTGGGCATGACCACTTCAGAAACAGACACAGAACCAATATATGTAACGTATGGGGCCTGAATGGAAGCACCTGATAATCAAAAATCTATTCCATTGAGCTACCACTATTATGCCAGGATCACAACACCATATTAAGTAAATAATATACAGACAGCATACACACACATACTTCGACTCAGTCCACAATTGGGCGTATAATAAAACATTACTGAAGAAGGGATCATATACAGTCAACCATAAATTGACACTAAAGCATAAATTAACATTTAGCAAAGCTTTACAAAATGCACGGGCTTCATCTAAGTGCCTGGACACACTGGGGCTAACAAGAGAGACGAGTCTTAAGGACCAGGACTGGCCTTCCGGTTGACTACCTACAGAAACAGACAAAATACAGAATGAGTAAAACTCAGTGAATAATAGTACATAAATAATGTAATGATTAACTAAATTTTGTAATTAAATCCAGAGCAGATATGGGTCTAACTTTCTTACCAGAGGGGCTTTTAGCCCAGTAATGTACAGAACGACCATAGGCCTAGCAGATACAGAACGGCCATAGGCCCAGAAATATCAGAACGGCCATCGGCCCAGAAATATCAGAACGGCCATAGGCCCAGAAATATCAGAACGGCCATAGGCCCAGAAATATCAGAACAGCCATAGGCCCAGAAATATCAGAACGACCATAGGCCCAGAAATATCAGAACGGCCATCGGCCCAGAAATACCAGAACGGCCATAGGCCCAGAAATACCAGAACGGCCATCGGCCCAGAAATATCAGAACGGCCATTGGCCCAGAAATACCAGAACGGCCATAGGCCCAGAAATATCAAAACGGCCATAGGCCCAGAAATATCAGAACAGCCATCGGCCCAGAAATATCTGTGTATGGACTCAAGAGGTGGCTCACACGGATTCTAGAGGTGGCTCCTACCAAAGTGTAGCACTTAGTTCCGTACAACACTTTGTTCCATACCAAAAATCAATAAGTTTTAAAACCAACAATTCAAATCATGCCAAGTCACAAACGGAATGAATTAATCGAACAGAATACATAATCAGAATAAATAAACAGAATAGAACAATCCCAAATTCATATGAATCTCGTCACACCATAGTGTACACAAATCATCTCATGGTTTATTACAAATAGAAATAATCGTCTCATGTATATCAGAACATTAATAACATTCCTTGATAAGGACGGAATAATTTACCTCATACCAGTCAAGATTCATCATTGACAAAACAGAATGATTCGGAATACACGAGCATCATTGCTTCTCTTGTTCACTATAAACTGATGCAGTTACTATACAGATAACAGAACATTAATAGTGCCGTTAACAGTAAGCAATCCCAATTATATTCATCTATGATAGGCAAACACCTATGTTGTAAGACTATAGGAATTTCTAATAGGGTACTCGGGATATCATGTTCTCATTCAGAATATCATTTCCACGAACTCTTTTGGTTAACTGATTCCACCATCTTAATGGTCCATATACATTTATTATGCGACATCATAGGTAACTTATAGGCCATAGCACATTACTGATAATCCGGAACCGTAATCGAAACACAGAATTAAGCCAACTCTTTCAACGTTCACATAGGGTTACACTAACTCTCAATCCACATACGTGTTAGCATTTGCCACGGAGAACGGAATATTAATAACAATGATTATTAACGGATAATAATACACATGTGGAGTACTATTACTCACAGTGTTGTTGCGGAGCGTTGGTTCCTTCTGTGGTGTGTCCTACACACATATAACACACATTAGTCCCTTTTCCCTTTTAAACCATTTCTTGAGTCTTCACACTTCAATTGAATTTACAACCATCAAAAAGGCATCAAACGTGAATTCTAAAAATATCTGAGGGTTAAACACGTAAAACGGAGCGAACATTTTTTTCGGGCTTAGGCCGCACGTGCGGCCACCCTCTCCGCTCGAGCGGCCATGGACCGCACGTGCGGTGCCCCTCCTCCGTTCGAGCGGCCCAATAGCAGTAGGCTTCCCAGTTTTTTTCCTCTGCTCCGCACGTGCGGCCATGGCCTCCACACGTGCGGCCTGGCCCCTGTTTGGCAGTCCGAAAATTCAAAACAACCCATCTTTGAAAACACAAAGCAAGGACCCAAGATAGATAGATTTAACATACAAATAAGGGTCTAAATCTCATAATAAATTAATCATAACATTTCTTAAACCCTCAATTACTTGAATTCATACTCATAACCAACCATAAACCTTTCCAAAGTTCTCATTATTTTGGGTTTACAAATACACATATATATATAGTCAACTGGGCTTATAATCCCAAACATATAGTTGAGTATTCTCATCAAATAACAAGGAAACAAGATGTAGATTTCCTTTCTATAGCTCAATTTGGTTCCTACAACATATAATCATCACATAGAACCCTTCAACATCTACCTTCTTTTCCAAACAAAAAGAGAATTCTCACCCATGATCAAGAGAGAGTTTAGATAAAGTCAATTTTTCATACCTTAAGTTTAAATTAGACAATCTTCACCAAAGTTTCCCAATCTTTCACTTGAAAAGCTTCTTTCCAACTCTCTCTAACTTTCCTTTTCTAGGTTGCACACAGGAGATATTTTCGTTGAAGCTTCCAAATCAAAATATTCCAAGAGTATTGATATATAGATGTGTTTATATCATAGGTGAATAAGACAAAATTTAATCGTTTAAGCATCCCAAATTGAAATTCCACAGAAAATCCCATTATAGCTTAAAAATCATGCAGATTCCAAATGTCAAATCAATTTCAGAAAATTAAGTCTCTAAGGCTTCCAATTTCTGTTTTCAACTTCTTAATTGGGATAGATAATTCCTTAGTGAACAGATATGAATCACTTTTCATAAGTTTTATTTAATTCAACCTCATTTCACATGAAATTTCACAAATGGCAAGTAAATGCATAGAATAAAGAACCGAAAATATACCAGAAACAGATATGAGGGTCGGTGACCACTTTCCAATGGCCGGTGGTCCTATCTTTTGGCCGGTGGCATCCCACAGTGCGGAGGGAGTAATTCAGAGGCATCTCAAGGATTTTTACAGTTCTCAGAGGTGCAGAACAGTGCAAACAGAGGCAACATGTGGCATGGCAACGGGTTTCCGAGTGAGGCGAATCGAGCATGCATGCATTTGACCCTCTTCCCGAGGCAGCTTTACCACTTTAGTAGCTTAATTAATTTGTTAATTAATTAAGGTTTTGTAATATTTAATTAGCTAGAGTAGTTAATTATTTATTTGGTTTGTATTATTCTTTTGGTCCCTCCGAGAGAGGGCGAATTTTGTAATAAGCGTGCGTGTGTGTGATGCATGTCTTCCAACCCCACTCTTTCTCCCTTTTACTTACCTACTTTCAATGGTTTGCTTTGGGGCACGTTTCAATTAGCATACTTATGATAGCATGTTTGCATACATAATATAAGCAAGAGTTGAGTGGGTGCTTATTAGGAGCCTTTATACACTCAATTCCTCTCCCTTATATCATTTGGCTGATTCTAACTCAAGAAAAATATGAGAGGGTCGGCTAGAGTGAGAGAGAGTGTAAGAAATTGAAGTTTTGGTCTCAAGCTTGGTGATTTTCAAGGCATCTTCAAGAATTTACTACATATTGGAAGAATTAAACTCCTAGGTGAGTAATCATCCCTTAGTTCATGAGTTTGAACTTGTGATATTGTGAATTAAAGATTGATTGGTGATCAAGAACAAGAGTTGTGATTTAATTGGTGAATTTGAAGTTAAAATGCACATGCATGTATAGAATCACCATGATTTTGCATAATCAAGCATGTATTAAGTTGAATGTGGAAACATGAGTGTTAAATCATACATGCAAGCATGTTTTATTGAGTCTCATGAGAATGAACACCATTTGCATCATCTAGTTTGAGATTAAGGGTAATACATCACATGCATGAACAAATTATAAGGATAGGAGCTATGAATGCATGAAATTGTTAGTCTCTGTTAATCACATGGCTTAAGAGTTTTGTTTTGAACAAAAATTTCCCATTATATTAGATGACCGACTCCCAAAATTAGAAAACATAAAGTTTTATTTGTGGATTTTGTTCCCATCAAGATTTCGACTGTTTGTCTTGGTGCTAACATGATTGATTAGTTGCCAAATCCATGTTGTAAATCAGTGAGTTGCTTGATTAATGACACAGGAGATTAGCTTTTAATATATTAAATTCAGGAATTTTATCCACCCATACTTGTATGCATTGTCAGTTGGAGCTTCCTGTCACTCAATAGGCTTTCGCTGTTTTGATTTTTAATGGACCAAGACAAATTAACCGCTTCATACTGTGTCAAAAAGAAGGATCACATGATCAAGTTATAATTGCTAAAGGTGATTTTTGGAAGATTAACAAATACTTCACATGAAAGGTGTTTGAGTGTTGTGCTTTTCTTTTTTGCAGGAGGAGCTGAAGAATACAGCTATTAAAATGGCAAAACAGAGTAAGGTTAACACTCCGGGGGCAGAAAAGCAGACAAAAAGGGAGCTATTTGATGCACTTCAGCAAGAACTTGAGTAAGTGTTGATATTATTTTGCAGTGGTCATTTCATATGAGCGAGGTAGAACTCCCTATCTATTAATTTGAAGTCTTCAAGCATCTTCCCCTTACAATTGACAAACAGGTCATTGATCTCCGCTTGTCATTTTGGAAATCCTATATACTCACAAAATTAGTTGTGCTTTATGGTAACTTGATGGAAGGTTATTAGTTTCCTATGAACATATCATGTTGAATGGTTGGAAAGCAATTCACACTCATATATGGGTTGTACAGTGGTGATGGATCAATTAACCTGTTATGGGTCCTTTATGCAGTTGATCTCTTATTGGTCTGTTATAATATTTTATGCGTTTGTTACATGGAATGGTTTATCCTTTCATGTTATTTTACATGTGTGTACCCTCTTCTTGTCAAAAAAATAAAAATGTGAGCCCACTCCTTACAGTTCTTTCTTCAGCTGGGCAAGTATCAGCAGTTCAGTAGTGATGTTAGCTTTTGTATGATAGATCTGTATAAGGTTTATGTTTTTTCAAGTAAAGATATGCCTTAAGTATGGGCCTATAGGAATAGAAGGTTGGCACTCTTTGCTCATGGCAGTTGCTAGTGCTTGTTTTATTATTATTTTTTTTCTATGTAGGTGTGTATTGTATTATGGTGTTTTCTATATAATGTAGTTATTATAGGTCTGTTCACAGTGTTCAGTAAAAACAAATTAAATTGACCCACAAGATGATCCTTGGCGACCCCTATAGCCCATGTAAGTAAATCCAAAAGTTACCAAAATACCCCTGACATAAAAACTCGAAAACATAAAATAACCATAAAATAAAACTCTAATAGTACTAGAAACATCTATACTATATATAAAGTGAACAACTCACTCTGGTGGTGTCTTGAAGCTTCCTCGGGATGGACAAATCTGAGTTGTGGAAACTTACGGAAGTAGCACGGGACTCATGGTTTGAAAACTAAGTCCAAAAATGCATTTTTCCACACTTAAGCTTGAAAATAGGCCTTCGGGGGCCAAAATCGTGCAACAGCCACGAGACGGCCCGGGAAACACCTCAAACACCTCGGGATGGACCAATGTGAGTTGTGGAAACTTACGGAACTAGCACGGGACTCTCGATTTGAAAACAAGTCCAAAAATGCACTTTTTCACACTTAAGTTTCAAAAATAGGCCTTTGGGGGAAAAAATCGTGCAACAGCCACGAGACGGCCTCGGAAACACCTCAAACACCTCGGGATGGACAAATGTGAGTTGTGAAAACTTACGGAATTAGTACGGGACTCCCGGTTTGAAAACTAAGTCCAAAAATGCACTTTTCCATACTTAAGCTTGAAAATAGGCCATTGGGGGCCAAAATTGTGCAACAGCCATGAGACGGCTTGGGAAACACCTCAAACACCTTGGGATGGACAAATGTGAGTTGTGGAAACTTACGGAACTAGCACGGGACTCCCGGTTTGAAAACTAAGTCCAAAAATGTACTTTTCCACACTTAAGCTTGAAAATAGGCCTTCGGAAGCCAAAATCGTGCAATAGCCACGAGACAGCCCGGGAAACACCTCAAACACCTCGTGATGGACCAATGTGAGTTGTGGAAACTTACGGAACTAGCACGGGACTCCCGGTTTGAAAACTAAGTCCAAAAATGCATGTTAAATTGTATATGTTATGGATAAGATAATAATTGTCTAACTGACATTTTTTTTTTTTTTTTTGTGTTTCATTTTTTTTGCAGATTTGAGATTTGATATGAATGTGTTTGGTAATTTGAAGGGCCGATGGTAGCTCATTTTTTATTTTTGTTCATATTACCTTACATGTATTTTGGTTGTGTTGTAAATTTTATATTTTTGTTAGTATTACGGGGCATGTTTGGTAATCCGCCCTTGATATTTTATTTTTGTTGATATCAGTAGACATGTTTTTTGTTGGATATTAGATGTGTCTGGTAATCTGCATATGGTTGATATTATATTTTTGTGGATATTAGTAGACGTTTTTTGTGGATATTAGGAGACATGTTTATAATCCTCATGTAGTTCATATTATATTTTTGTGGATAGTGTTAAAATTCAATTGTGATGTTTATGAAAATGAACAGATTTTTGTATTGATTTGTAATAGATATTTTATTGAACAGGTTATTGAAATGCGCAGGGAATTGTTACTGAAAAGAAAAAATTTCGGAAGAAAATAATACCTCCATTTTCAAAAATTTTAATTTTATTAGTGACGAAATAAAAAATGTCGCTATTAGTTTTCAAAAAACATGACGAATAATTTTGTCACTAATGATATAGTACGAAACAAATAATTTCGTCACATTTGCTGAATATTTCGTCGCTAAATTGAAATATTTGGTGACAAAATGTTTTTTGTCATTGAATAATTTTCTTTTTTGCTCATTTTAGTGACGAATTTTTTTGTCACCTTAATCCATATCATTGGTGAGGAAAACTTTCCTCACTAAAATATATTTGGTGACTAAATATTTTGTCGCAAAAAACAATTAAAATAAAATATTATTTAGTTTTGGTGACGAAATTGGTGTTTTAGAAGACGGAAAATTCAACATTTGGAAACGAAACATTTCGTCGCCAAAAATGAAAAATAGGTGACGAAACTGTTTTTCGTCACCAGGTACTTTTTGTGATGACCTATAGGCCACGAACGTAGTAACGAATTTTTTTCGTCACAGATCAATTTAGTGACGAAATTTTGATGTTTGGAGACAAAATCAGTCTGTTACCAAAAGCCTTTTTTGTTGTAGTAATATTATTTGATTTGGATCGACATATTTTTCCATATCTGCTGCATGTGTATCTAGATTGGTTAGACCCACATGATCGAGATTGTATTCATTGGAGGTATATGCCCCGTTTGGGAAATTTATGAAATACGTTTTGGGATATTGATTGAATCTGTACATGCTCATGTATATCTACACCTATGCTCAGGGTGATTTATTATGTTACTGTCTTCAATGACTAAACCACTAGAATTATGACTCTGTGATTGTGTGACCGAGTTGAGCACCCCAAATGATGAATTCTATGATTGTGAGACCATACACTTTGATTGGTAGGAAATTGACTGGATTATGTGACTATACTGAGCTCGACTCATAAACCTATGTTTTGTGATTAATTTGGAACTTTTGTGTAACAGACCCTATCTTATGTACAACAGATGAACTTTGTTTAATGTGTTACTGTGCACCATGTGCTTGCATATAAGACCTATTTGGGAGCTGCTATATTGATTATGATACATACCTCCTGATATGAACAACTGCATGCATATGCAACTACACATGAACTTATGTGGACAATGCCATATTGTACATGACTTGAAATACTTTGATATGAACAGTTGAGATGAATGATTTTGATATGACCTTGAGAACTGATAAACTTAGGACAGTTGTGAAACTATCAGCCGTGTGCCTAAGCAAACGAAGCGAGCCTTACAGAATCGAATATACCCCATTTGAGAAAACTTTTATCTGATTCGATCCGATAGAACCTTTGTTTGATTTGACCTGATAGAACCCTCATTGGATATAATTTGATGGAACCTTTGTTTGATTTAATTTGACAAGACCCTTACTTGGATCGACCGATAAGACCCTCTATCTAATTCAATTTTGTTAAAAGGGGATTAAGAATTGTTTATGAATAAATAGCCAGATTATTCTTGGCAGAAAAACTGATAGACCCAAAACTTGAATCCGTTTGGAATACCTAACTTATGTGAAAGACCTTTTGTGGGCTATCAACAGATTGATTTAACCATGAACACCGTTGAGAACCAACCTTCAACTATTGAGGACACGTGTTAAAAATGAACTGAGTTGTGCAAATCCTGTAATTGGGTGTCTTAAGGAACGATGCTTCTGAATTGTCATATTTTCACTATTTTGACGTTATGGAAACCGATGACAGTGGATTGATTTGATTGTAAACAGTACTGAATATTTATCCTCGATTAATCAAAATATATTTCATGTGTCTGCTTCAGTGTTATCAGATTTTGGGAAATCAGGTTAAAGTGAATGGTATTATGTTTGTTTTGATGACATTCTTGGAGCGTCCTTCCGTGCTAGGGGACGTTAAGCCTATGTAGCACCTTTGGTTGAGATATCTTTTGCCACCGACGGTTTCGTGCATGTGGGTTTGACTAATCAATCTCGAGTCAGCCACTGACGGTCGTGAACAGGTGTGCTTCGATCCCGAGACGATTATTCCTTTGTTTTGTCCGGAATGTCATCCCTTGGTAATATGTAGATGTTTAAACATCCAAGAAACTTTGAAAAAAAAAATCCTGATTGTCCGAAAGTGTGTGAATTCAGTACGCTTTGTGAATAACTGCTCAGTGTCATTATATTCTGTGATTGGGGCTCTGAGAATGTGTAAATTGTGTTTGACATGTGATTGACTCCTTTGATAATGCCTTTGACATCATGGGGATTTACGTATATGAATTGCCTTATGCTTTTGACGATTATTAGATAATGTGAAAAGACCCAATGGGGCAGGGGATTGAATATTGAGCTGAAATGTAAACCGTAAATTGTTGAATGAATTGAGACCACGTGTATTGTGTTGGAAATTGACTGCTTTGATGTTATTATACCTTACAATCAGTAAAATGGGGATATACGGACTATGTGCGTTGTATGGGTAATTGCCTCGATACTACCTTTGTTGGTTAGGGAATCAGTATCTGGATCCACTTTATATTTCTGTAGACTTTTGATTGACTTTGGATAACTGTGATAAGTCACTGAACTAAGTACCGAAGTGGATTGTGGATTACGGGATTGTTTGAGGTTGAAGTGAACTTCTGTGACAAGGAAATGGACCGAACTTCTATAGTAAGGTTGGCTGACACCTAAAATAAATAAGTTGGTGAGTTTGTGTCTGAATTCTGACAAGCCTCCAAGAGCCAATGGGGACTGAATTGTGATTCGGCGCTGCTTTCCATCCGAAAATCGAAGTGTAACTAGAAAGAACTTTTGGGAGAAATGCTCCAAATATGTGCAGTAGATTTTTTGGGGAGTTTGGGAGATCTATCCATTATCGGCAGACTTTGCTTACAACCATAGTCTACACTCTAGTTTTGGTGTGACACCATACGAGTCTTGTATGGAGGAAAAGTTGAGTCTCTGACTGATTGAGAACAGAGTGTTGCTTGATTTTGAAACTAAGTAGATAACTATCAAAAGGATTGGAACCATTGAATAAGAAGGTATTTCAAATTGTTTTGGCTAAAGGTAAATTAAGTTTGGAGGACCAAACTTCCTAAAGAGGGGAAGACTGTGATACCCCTGTTCTGTAATGTGTTAATTGGTCCTTAATTTGAGTATGATTATGTGTTTAGTATGATTTTGTGTGCCATTGTGTGAAAATATGTGGTTTTGAATTTCTATCTGTTCACCGTAGGAATATCTGTTTGATTTTCTGCTTCGGAATTAAATTGAAGGCCTTATCGGCCACAGAACTCGAAATTGATTGCGCCATTGTGATTGGCATAATTTTTAGAACCTACGGTGAAATTTAATTGAAAAATTGATTCAGACCAGATTAAGTTGATTTAATTGATGATTTAAGTGCCTAATTGTTTATAATATGAGCAAGAGTTGAATGGGTGCTTATTAGGAGCCTTTATACACTCAATTCCTCTCCCTTATATCATTTGGCTGATTCTAACTCAAGAAAAACAGGAGAGGGTCAGCTAGAGTGAGAGAGTGTAAGAAATTGGAGTTTTGGTCTCAAGCTTGGTGATTTTGAAGGCATCTTCAAGAATTTACTACATATTGGAAGAATTAAACTCCTAGGTGAGTAATCATTCCTTAGTTCATGAGTTTGAACTTGTGATATTGTGAATTAAAGATTGATTGGTGACCAAGAACAAGAGTTGTGATTTAATTGGTGAATTTGAAGTTAAAATGCACATGCATGTATAGAATCACCATGATTTTGCATAATCAAGCATGTAATAAGTTAAATGTGGAAACATGAGTGTTAAATCATACATGCAAGCATGTTTCATTGAGTCTCATGATAATGAACACCATTTGCATCATCTAGTTTGAGATTAAGGGTAATACATCACATGCATGAACAAATTATAAGGATAGGAGCTATGAACGCATGAAATTGTTATATTGATAATGAGTTTGGTGGAAAATGAGACATGCATGTGTTTGATCCTTGAAATTGAGCTCCATGATGTTGTGTTTTGGTGTTTATACCATGTTAGAACTAGTATATATGAGATTTGAGCCATAAACTGCAAGAATGTTGGTTTAAATGTCGAAATTGAACTCAAGAACACAATCTGGGAAACCCAGAATTTTTATGTCCGCTCGAGTGGGGTAATGGCCGCTCGAGCGTGAAAAACGTGCTCCCAGTACTTTTTGCAGACTTGGTGTCTGCTCGAGCGGGTAATTCACACTCGAGCGGGGGAGCTATTTAGATAGGCATTCCGCTCGAGTGCCCTATTCAACGCTCGAGCATATTTTACATGCAACCAGTACTTTTGCAGGACTTAAGGGTCCGCTCGAGCGGGGACCCTGTTTCTTGAAATTTTGAAAATGCATCCTGTGTTCTATTTTTCCGTTCCCTTTCACTTGTAAGCACTCTTAGGCATACATTGAGCATTGTAATTGAGTTAAAGAGATAAGAATGAAGCCTAAAGAGGAAAATGTGAATTTAGAACTGATTGAATTATTTGTGACCCATATGTGTTATGTGATGTGTAGGGTCAAGCTCCAGGGCAAATCCACAAGCCGATCACTGTGAGTAATATCTGAAATATGTTGTTGTCTAATTGCTTACTTCTACGTAAGTTTTGTAAAGTTTATTAATTTGAATGGTGGACACAGCTTGAAATGAACGTTCGAAAGGTCTAAGGACTGGTTTGATATGAAAGTTTGAAAGGTCTAAGGACCAGTTTGAAATGGAAGTTTGAAAGGTCGAAAGACCAATTTGATATGAAAGTTTGAAAGGTCTAAGGACCAGTTTGAAATGAAAGTTTAAAAGGTCGAAAGACCAGTTTGAAATGAAAGTTTGAAAGGTCGAAAGACCAGTTTGATACGAACGTTTGAAAGGTCTAAGGACCAGTTTGAAATGGAAGTTTGAAAGGCCTATGAGCCAGTTTGATATGAAAGGCCTATGAGCCAATTTGATATGAAAGGCCTATGAGCCAGTTTGAGATGAAAGGCCTATGAGCTAGTTTGATATGAAAGGCCTATGAGCCAGTTTGATACGAAAGGCCTGTGAGACAGTTTGATAATAAATATGGACCGAAGGCTGTTTGATAATAAATGTGGGCCGAAGGCCATTTGATAATAAATGTGGGCCGAAGGCCGTTTGATAATAAATATGGGCCGAAGGCCGTTTGATAATAAATGTGGGCTGAAGGCCGTTTGATAATGAATGTGGGCCGAAGGCCGATGGACATGAATGAATTGGGTCTGAGGCCGTATGATGTGTTTGGAACCTCAGTTACGTAACTTATATATGTTTATATATGTATGTATTAGTTAGAAATGCAAATTGAGCCCAAGGCCGTTTGATGTATATTGTTCCAATGTATATTCTTTATTTGATATTATTCACTGGGCTATCGCTCACGCTCATTCATGTGTTTGTAGGTGAGCCAAGAGGAGTCCAAACCCAGTCCCAGTGAAGTCTGTGAGGAACAACAAAGGTTTTGGAGAGTCAATCCTTGTGTCTCACGCACGAGTCCCATCTTCGCCCTTTTGTTATGTATTTATATTTTGTCATGTTGGCGAAGTTTTTGTATATGTCTGTATATAGTTTTCATGGGTTGACTTAGTTTTGGATGATCCTGTTTGTACAGAACTTATGTCACTATATTTCTATTGTGAGTTATTAACGTACATATGTATGGTTTGTTTTGATGTGCCATGTAAGCACAACTCCATGGACAAAGTTTTAAATTCTGCTTCCGTTTTGGCCCCTTTACTCTGATGAGTTAAGTCTGTTTTGGTTTGAGGCCGTAGGTAATCTTAGGATTACTGGCCGGTTATGTCCTTAACCCATGGGGGCGGGTTCGGGTCATGATAATATGTTTTGGAAATATGGAAACATTGTATATGTTGTATATGTTTTGCGAACACAGGTTTAATGTAAACGTTGCATATCTTTTGGAAATATGAATTGTACATTAAGTATTGAAAACTTGTTCATCATGTTGATGAGAATGGATGGTCGAAAAATGGGTCACGAAATTGGAATTGATTGATGATCATTATTGTAATTGGTTTAAGCATAACTGTAAAACTTGATTTGAAATTTCGGGGATGAAATTCCTTAAGGGGGGAGATTATAGCAATTCTGGTTTAGACTCGACCCACTCTACATTCTGGACTCGGGTTTCATGATTCTATATTGTTGTTCTTGCCTTTTTCCCTTTATTCCTCATTGAAATTGAGTATTGGAGTGCCTTAGTTGTGTTTGGAACAGGTTGGTTGCTAGTTGGTTCAAATTGTTATTATCTAGATTTTGGCCTCTTTGCTCAAGTGAAGCTTCTTGCACTCGAGCGAGCTTTGCGAACTCCCAGTATTTTTGCAGGCCTACAGAGATACTGGGAGGGTAGTGTTCTCTGCTCAAGCGAGACTTCTTGTGCTCGAGCTACGGTCTTCTATCTGTAAAAATTTTAGAAATGTGTATTCTGTGCTCGAGTAAAGCTTCTTACACTCGAGTGAGGTGACTTATTTGCGTCTGGTCGCTCTAGTGACAACTGTTGCGCTTGAGTGAGCTATGTGTATATCAGTTCGCCAAAACACCTTTTTACATCACTTTTTGACATCTTTTCTCTCAAAGCCCTAGACCGACTCCCTCTCTCTCTCTAGAGCACAACTTCTCTCTACAAATACACATAGATCAAAGATCTCTCTACCCTAATCTCTTTGATAAAAAGATAGAGCATTCCTAGAGCTCCATTTTGATCCGAATAAAGCTTGGTTTAGGCGCTTTTGAAGTTTCTCCCTTGCTTCCTTGGTTTTCTAAGTTTAAGGTAGGGACTTTCTACATATGAGTTTTAACTTAGTTATTCGTCGATGTGTAAGAAATATTGGAGCGTATGGTGATTTTGAACATACCTAGGGTTTTGGTTTAAAATCAAAAGAGGGGTTTTTTGAATGAATGTAATGGAAATGGTTATGGTAGTAGATATGAACTTACATTGTGTTAAAATAGTTGATTTTGGTGTTTGGGATGAACTTGGGAAAAAAGGGCGTTTTGTCCTAAAATGACTCAAATGATTATTTTGTATAAATAATGGAATTGGTATTGAGAGTGTGAAATTGGGAGGTTGCTTACATGAATGGTGTAGTGGGCTTGTTTAATCTCCCACCTATGAAAGTTTGGATAATTTATCTATTGTGAAGATTGTATATCTATTTAGAAATTGCGTGTGGATTAGGTGAATTGAAACTAATCACTTAGCCGTTGTCATTGAATATGATTATGAATTGTATACATTGTATATGTATGATATTTGGGAGGAGAAAGGGGATGTACTCCATATTTGGGAGAAAAAATGGGATGAACTCCATTAAATTAAGTTGGCATGTGTGTCCAGGGTGAAAGTGCTGAAAACCACGCGTATACATGGGTGCCGATTCCCGCAGATGAAATTTTCGTAAATTGGCAAGTACATGTAATGGTTTGTTAATTACATTGGTTGGAGGCCTATGGGGTGTATCATCTATTTGGTTGATTGAATGAGGTGAGTATAACTAATGAATTGAGATAAAATGGATTGAGATGTAAGTTTGGCATAACTTGGTTTTGGAAAAGAGTTGAAAAAGGATTTTGTCATTTAAGCATTGAACATCTACATTATACTTATATCTTTGTTAAGATTTATATATTGTGCTAGATTGTCTCTAATGGGCCTTGGCTCACCCTGCTTGAGAAAATCATTTTCAGGTGCTGGTGACATACCTCCTCCAAGGACTTAGCTTGGGAGGACTTGGGAGTTAAAGGCTCTGTTTTGTTATTTTGTATTTGATAGTTATATAAGCCTAGTGTTTTATATGTATGGAACTTAAGATTCTCTCTTTTGTTGTAACCAAGCATAGTCTTGGAAAGTTGTAAGCCTGTAGGGCATTTTTTAGGGTAGAGCTTATGAATGTACATCGCATGTATTACCTTTTTGTAATTTAACTCTAATTAATGAAAGTCTATTATTTTGTTTAAGTCACCTTGTATGAGTCATTCGCAGTTGAATATTTGTAATTATTTTTGGGACGTTACATTGTGTGAAGATTGTCTTGAAATTGTGAAAAGTCCTCTAGTTGGGGTAATGTATTATGAACTCTTCATTTTGCATGTGCATTATGCCTCGTGTAGTTGATAATTTATGATGATGGTATGACGGAATAAAATTGCAAGATTGTGGATTCCTTTGTTTTGTGTTTATGCCTTATTGTGTTGATAGCACAGTTGTAATTTCTATTAATTTTTATTATAGAAATGTTATGTTTATGTTGGTTGTGGAATAACTGTATGGGTGATGGGAGTTGTTCGGTGACGGTGGAGGTTCACCAATTGTCTTATGTTGAGAAACGAACTCGGAAGATGAATTTTTTCTTATGTTGTAACATCGGATAGCAATGTTGAACTATAATGTATTGGATTTAATTTAAGTACCAATAAAGGATTTCGATGGGTAGTTTATTTAATTTAATAAACGCTGAATTTAACAAAGTATGATAATGTGAATGATTCGGTGTTCTAAGTAGCACTTTATTTTATGATTGGAAGATGGTTGCAAAAATTTTATGAATTTACTTGGAAATCGAGAACGTATTTTGGTTGTCGAACCTTCAAAGAAAAGGAGAAAACGTGGAATTTTTTTTTATATGGTTGTGCAGTAAATAATGTCACCTTTTTGTGGGTGGTTTGTCTTGTGCTGCGATGTGTTCTTAATTTCGGAGACGAAATTTTCTAAGGTGGGGAGGTTGTAGCAATTGTGTCCTTTAAAACTTTTAGGAAGTGCATTTGAATCCTTTGTTTTATTTTGGAAATCTTTGGTGTTGTTGTATCTTGGTTTTCGAGGAGCACAAATTGATTTAAACTTGTTTGGATTGTTCGTTCACGTTTGTTTACGTTAAAAAAGTTGTTTGGGAACTTAGAAATCTTGTTCTAAGGTCGACACCAATCTTGGTGGTGTCGACACTTGCCCTTTGTTGTTGGCCTAAAGGGTCGACACCGGTCTGGAAATGGTTGACCTTGTCTATTGCTGAATCTGGAATTGGCTGTTGAAATTTAGGGTTAATACCAGGGGTGCCAAGGGTTAACCCTTGCCTGCTGCACACATTAGTGTCTCAACTTTTCTTCTTGAAGGGTCGACACCTCTGTCTGAAGGGTTGACCTCTGTGTGTAATTTTCAGATTTTTAGGTCAGTTTGAGTCCTACTTTTGGGGGGGTTTTGGCTTGTTCTTTTCATTTGACTTTAAGGCTATTGTTCTATTAGTGCTTATCCACTATAAATAGGTTCCAAAACACTTTTCTCCCATTACTTTTCTTTCTCTTTTCCTCTCAAACTGTGACTTCTCTCTTCTCTCTTTAAACTTAACCTTTTCATACTTAGATCTTCAGATCTACTCACCTAGAGCCATCTTTTCACCTTGGTCCTTTGGGAAAGGTTGTAGATCTTGTCAAGGGCTTTCTATTGGTCTGAGTAGTTTGTGGTTTCGTCGCCGGTGATTTTTTGGTTTTCTTCTCTTCGCTTCAAGAGGTAGGGATTTCTTGTTCCTCTTCAATACTTCGTCTATAGATAGATATGTGGCATAAAAGCCATGTATATTGGAGTTCTTTCTGAAAAATCATATGAGAGATATTTAGGGTTTGTTACTTGGGTGTTGGAAATCATTATATAAATTGTTGTTTGGGTTCTTTGGAGAGTAGTTTAGCATGTTGATGTTGAGAGGGAGAAAAAGATCTAATTTAATATTATAGACTCAATGAATTAAAGATGAGAGAAAGTTATGTAATATTTTATGCTTGATTATATGGATTGTGTAATTATGTTAAGTGATTGAAGGGTGGATTAACCATGGTATTAGAATTATTCTTGATTAATCATGTTAATTTGAGTTGAGCTATGGCTTTGATATTTATGGATTTTAATTTTCTAAAACAAAGGGAATGGATTTTGATTTTGCAAAACAAGGAGAATGAATTTAGTTTTGTAAATTAAAGAGGATGGATCTTGGATAAAGATTTGAACATGTTAACTTGGAAAACAAAAGAGTTTATTTTTATAAGAGAAAGAAACCATGGCATATTGTAAATCTAGAATTGATGCTTGGGGATGGATTTTAAAGCCTTTGAATATCGTTATTATCATTATTGTAGGGACTTAAGGTCAAGCAAACATCGAATTATTGTATTATATGTGTTTAAATATTTATGCTCAGAGGTTTTGTCCTTGGTCATCAATGGAGAATGATATTGTGATTATAACGCCCCAAAATAAATACAATAAATCCATCCCATAAACAGTAGTATAATTGAAACGACGCACTTTCATTAATCAGAGTTAATAAACAAAAGGTGACACATGTGATATACATTCATAAATAGCTCATCCTGAATCTACAGCATGTGTTACAGGTAATATAAGGAACGAAGGCTAAACCGATATTCATATGCCCTAAAGGCTTACATCATTCTAAGTCACTGCTTGGTTACAACAAAAATGGGTCTAACTCAACACAATTAAAGCCCTTGGCTATACAAAATGAATACAAAAAGAGAAGCTCTTCCTCAAAGTCCCTCCAAGCTACTATATTGGCGGAGGCATATCACCGACACCTGAAAATGGTTTTTCCCAAATAGGGTGAGCCAAAGCCAGTAAAAACAATCTAACACAATGTATGAATCTTAACAAATATATAAGTATGATATGCAAATCCAATGCTCATGATAAAATCATTTATAACTCTTTCACAAAACCGTGCAATGTCAAGCTTTATATCTTAATTCGTTTTATCTCAATTTATAAGCCATTCACCATTTCATTGAGACAACCAAGCTAAGGATACAACTCAGTGGGTCTCTAACTAACGCATCCATTATACAAATACTTGCATTTCGCCATTTTACGGTTCGTCTACAGGAATTGGTACCCATGTATACACGTAGTTTTCGGGACTTTAACCCTGGACACACAGGCTAACTTAATTCAATGGAGTCCATCCCATTTTTCTCCCAAACATGGAGTACATCCCTATTCTTCTCCCAAACATCATACATTTACAATGTATCAAAGACATAGTCATATTCAATGACAACAGATAAGAGATTAATTTCAATTCACCTAATCCTTATGTAATGTCTACAACAATCATAGGTATCCTTCACCGATAGCCCAAACAGGTATTTCTAAACAGATATACAATCTCCAAGATAGATAAATTATCCAAATTTCCATAGGTGAAAGGCAACACATATCCAACTCTACCATTTATATAAATATTCATCCAATTTCATATTTTCATTACCAATTTCATTCATTTATACAAAATAACTATTTGAGACATTGTAGGGCAAAATCCCCTTTTCTTCCAAAATCCATCCCGGGTATCAAAATTAATAAATTTATCAAAACATAACCTCACATCTACTCCCATAATCATTTTTAACACATATATTTGAAAACCCTTCTTTTGATTTTAAACCAAGCCCCAGGTTTGATCAAAATCATCTCAAATTTCAATATTCTTTACACATTAACAAACTCATAGAAGAGTGTAGAAAGTCCTACCTCGAGTTTAGAAGATAAGCAAAGCAAGGAGGAAACTTCAAAGACGCCGAAACCAAGTTTTGTTCGGACCAATGTGAAGCTCTTGAGACGCTCTACCTCTCTCCCAGAGACACTAGGGTAGAGAAACCAATGGATCTAGCTGAAAATGTAGAGAGAGAGAGAGAGAGTTTTAGAGAGATAGAGGCTTTATAATTAGGGTTTTGAGAGAAAAAAGATATGAAAAAGTGATGTAAAAAGGTGTTGCTGCGAACTGATATACGCACAGTCCGTTTGAGTGCAAGAAGTGATGCTCAAGTGTCAGACACAATAAATTGTTTCGCTCGAGTACAAGAAGTGACGCTCGACCTCAAATGCACACTCCTAGTAATTTTGCAGGCAACAAACCAACGCTCGAGCCCAAGAAAGGCCGCCCGAGCTGAGACTGCTCGAGCATAGAAAGCACCGCTCGAGCGTAGAATACACTCTTCCAGTAGTTTTATAGACCTACAAAAGTATTGAGGATTCATAAAGCCCGCTTGAGTGCAAAAAGTGTCGCTCGAGCGGAGGAGTAAAATTCTAGGCAACAAAAGTTTGAAAACCAAGCAACCATCCTGTTCCAAATGCAACCGTGTGGACGCGCCCCGAGGGACTTATGCTACCACAGTTCGGACTCGTTTTTGTCACGGTTCTAAATCTGAACCAAAGAGTCCAAATCCGGCAAATCGTTTTGAGAAAACAGATTTTTGAAAGAAGTGCCAAACATGGACTGCTTTGCCAGATATAGAGTCGCCACCTAAATATTTTTTAATGTGGGAATTTAGGAAACCCTGACTCGGTGCCAAAGGCCACGTGTTCGTCATCACCAAAGTTGCCTCGGCTCGAGAACTTGGGTACGATTGGGAAAGGTCAGCTATGAGCACCCCCTCTCGCCCGATCCGAAGATCGGCCTCTACTAACCATGATATCCGATTTTGAAAACGTTATGTATTCTTATTCCAGTTAATTAGCTAGAATTACTATGTGATGCGCACAACACAAAAGTATAGACTGGATCACCTAATTTGGAACGAAACATTGCATATCCGTTTGTTTGGAAAACGCTTTGGAATTTGCTACTCGCAAGTAGGCTAAAACACGGATTTCAATGAGTTGTTCCAACTCAAACAATCCAACCTTCACCCACAGGCATTCAGGTAGTTTATATCACATAAGGATCTAGCCACATGGTAAGCATGCTGTCATGTTAACATTCACACTCATGTGAGATGTTAAAGCATAAAATACTTACAATGTACTCCGAGCCAAAACAAAGAACATGTTAGCAATCATGCATGATCCAAGTCCATGTTAAGTGGCTAATGCAACGCATATAGAATGTCACTAGAATAGGCTCGGCTAATCTAAGGATGACATGTGAAATGCACAGATAGCATGTATTCAAGTTAGATTTGAAATACTTATGCAGTTAGCATGATGCGCCGAGCCCGGTGCATGCAATACTGATGAATGATGCACGCATGCATAGCATAAGGTATGCTAAATTAAACATGTCCTAATACTAACCATCAAAGCAGGTAAGTAAAAGGGAGAAAGAAGTGGGGGTTGGAAGACATGCACACATACACCCATATTTATTACAAATTTGCCCCCGCTCGGAGGGACCAAATAATAATACAATTAATTAACCTACAAGCTAATTAATTATTACAAACCAATTAAACTAGCTAAGCAAATTAACTAATCTAAGAAAGCAGTAAACAGCAGCCTCGGGAAGAGGGTCCAATGCATGTGCACTCAGTTCCGCTCGGAAAGTCACTGCCATGCACAAGATGCCTCTGCTTTGACTGTTTTGCTCCTCTGAAGACTCCACAAGTCCCAGGATATATTCTCTGCACACTGTGGAACACCACCGGCTAAGGGGATTGGCCACCGGCCATGGAGAATGACCACCGGCCACTGATTGAGATATCGGCCACTGATGGATGGCCGGTCGGCACTGAAGATGGCCGGCCGGCCAAATCTTCCTGCAGAAACTGATTTTGACAGTAGCAGAGGGCAAGACATAGCATGGAAATGCATTTCAAGCAATGTACGCACCAACCATACTCCTTATCATGTTCATGACTCAAAGGAGTATAGGTCTCGATTCTCGGACCACCAATCGCGCATTTCAATGCATGATGGCCCAAGTAACTAAGTGTGCATTTTAATTTCAAATGCAATGCAAACCAAATAAACAAACAAAGGGGCTTTCAACCTCTATCATGGCTTGATCAAGAGGTGAAAGATCCATGCAAATGCAATGCAACCTAAGTATGTAAACTAGGCATGCAACATGAGCAATGCAATGTGTATTTAGGCATGCAACCTAAACAAATAATCATGCAAGGAAAACAAGCATGCTATAACACATGGAGGACGGACTTAGACTAATTTAGGCAGCCCTCAAACAAGCCTAAAACAGTGGCCAAATGCCAAGGAAATGAAGGCTAATGTGCACACAAACATGCATGCAAATGGGCCAACACTTAAGCATAAAACAAGCAACTTTTAAGCACACTTAAAAGAGACTAAACATGGACAATTAGCATGCAATGTAAGCTCTGAAAAACATTTAGGAAATGATGCCAAATCAACCTACTAATGCAAGCTAAGCATGCAACCAAGCCCAAGTACTTGAGGCAAGTCAAGGAGACTTAAACCATGGCTAAGTCAACCAAGCCTCACGAGGCTAAGAGGACTTAAAACAAGTTCAAGGCAGACCTAGACAATGCTAAGGGAACACCTAGATGGCATCTAAGTGGCTTAAACATGCAAGCATACTCAAAGGCCTAAACAAGGGGCATAAGACAACAAGCTTTTAAAGCATCAACGGACTAACAAATGCAAGTATGCAAGCATGTTATAAGGACTGAAATTACATGGTAAGTGGTGCCAAACCACTGAAATGATGCAAGGATGGCATGCTCATGGTCAATGCATCGAGGCATGCAAAGTGGGATTACATGGTAGCCATACAAAGCAAAGCATGGATGACCCAAATGACCAAAAACAGACCTCAAGTACATCAAAACAAGCACAAAAGCTTCACAAAGCTTGGCCAAAACAAGTAAGCATAGTGGTCTAAATGCTAGATACATGTTAAGGCAATTTCATGGCACTACAAGACATGTATGCAAGGCAAGCATGGTGTGCCCAAACCAACTAAGAACAGAGCTATATTATGACATAATAAGCATAAAAATTAGTTAAGGCTTGGCCAACATGCACTTAAACATGGTGCTCATTAATGAGGCAAAAATGGCCCTTTTCAAGGACAACAAGGAGATGGGGTGGCCCTCTCCTTCTTGGGACCTCAAGGCACCATCCTCACCACTGAAATCCCTCAAGATTTCAGTGGTGAGGAGGCCCAAATACAATGATCCCGGAACTCACCAAAAATGCACAAAAATAAGGGCCAAACAAGCCTTAAGAGGGGTCAAACAACCTCAAAGCTTAAAACACCCTTAAACAGCTAAAACAAGACTTTTATATGTTATACACCAAGTCTAAAAACAGTTGTAAGATGGTCAAAAGTACTATGCAAAAATGGGGTATTTAAAGGTAAAGGACCTTACCCTTGTTGACCTCTTTCAAGAACAACACTCCAGCTGCTTCTTTGGCTCCAAACCAGTCTAAAAACTTCAAAAACAAGCCCCTAATGCCTCAGCAATCAAGGTAAGGTGTGATGGTGGGTGTTTGTGTGCAATACTAAGGCTAAACACACACAAATACAAGAGAGAGGAAGGTATAGATATAGGATAGAGACACAACTCAAACCCTAAAACCAGAGCTCTCTTAGAAAATGTTGTCTAACCCCAATGGAGGGAGAAGAGGCCTCCTCTTATAGGGCTTCAATCTTGCAAGCTTACAAGACAAGCTAGCCAAGAGGGAAATCCCTCCATACACGTGTATGGAGGGGAGCAAAATGCATGCCAGCTAGCACAAAATATCTACAAAAGCAGATGCACAATAGTCGGCCGGCCAAAAATGCAATTGACCAAAAAAAGATAGCCGGCCGGCCATCTATAGTGCCGGCCGGCCAAACATTTGGCCGGTGGCAACAAAACACAGCCGGTGGCCTCAAGCCATGGCCGGTGGAGTGTGGGGATGGCCCACAAGCCATTCCCTGCCCCTCCAAGGCAAAGCACAAGTGTTTGGTGCAAAACCAAACACAAAACAGTCGAGTCGAGAGATCCTGAGGCAAGGCGCATAGCCGAGACCTCCGGGAACTCAAGACGAACACAAACATGGATGATCACCTAGTGTTCAAGCGGTGACATCCAAGTCTTGAGGACGGTCAAAAATGGGGTGTCTACAAACCGCTACAATCCAATAGCCAAACAAAAGGAAGTATGAGGGAAAAAAGACATGAACAACCTTACAAAACCACTAAACCCGAGTCCAAGATACAAAAGGGTTGAGTTAAAATCGAAATCGCTATAATCTCTTCCCTTTAAGGAATTTCATCCCCGAAATTTCAAATAAAGTTTTAAACTATGTTTAAACCGATCACAATAAAGATAATTAATCAATTCCATCACCATGACCCATTCTCTGGTCACCCATTCTCACCAACTCGATACACAAGTTCCAACATTGAAAGCACAATTCACATTTTTCCATAACATATACAATGTTTACATTAAATCCGTGCTTTCAAAACACATACAACATATGCAATGTGTCCATATTCTCAAAACATATACAATGTTTTCATATTTCATTAACATAACTGTGGAGAAGTAGTTTGGAAATACTCTTTGGATCCAATGGGACGCTCGAGATCCACAGCTAATAACCTGAAAATGAATGAACACTCCGGTCGGGGGTGCCGAAATTAGCACTCCAACGGATAACTCAGTGTATACTCTCTTGGTTGCTTGTATCTGAAGTTAAACATACTAATTCTCACATACCTCTCTTTGGCTGATGCTCCTCAATTTATATTCTTTTCCTTGGGTCCTAGGTTTGGGCCCACCTTTGATCCATTGCATGTTTATTTATTTGACCTTTGTTCGGCTGGTTAGAATGCAGATTATCCTATTTGGCTCTATGGTCGACTAGATCAGAGCCAAATACAATTTCGTCTTGGGCTGTCCTAGTACCTTTATTCGGCCTTATTGAGCACGGAATATTCAGCTCCCACAATTGCCCCCCAAACATCCTACTAACTCCAGTTATTCAGCATGTTTGGTTTCGAACGACATGTCTACTACGAGTTTGAGAAGTCAAAGAAAGAACGGCGGCTAACCTCTTCCCAACGTGTGTCAGAGCACACGTTTTTTAGGCATTATTACATTTTTCGCCTCTTTGTACGCTCTTTTCATTTAATGCAATTTGAAACTATGTTGTCCCTTCGTGTGTAAGTTCTTTTTGAATACTCAAAGCTTCTGGTTTGCCTTTCGATATACCTCCATTTCGCAGCCTCTGCAACTTCCTCCTGTATCATTATCTTTTCTACCTCTTGTAAGTTTTCTTCTCCTTCACTTCGAATCCTATTTCCTCATTTATTTTTAGCTTCGTATAATCCTTAAGCTGGCTAGGATGGCAAAACATTTGAAAGAACTCCTCTCTGCAAACCGAATTTCCCACTTCCGACCCCATTATTCCATCCCCAACAACATCCATTTGTCACTCGTGGCAGACAACACCACTGATATGGAGAGGAATGATGAGAGTACAATCATCTTTCCTCTCCTATCGATTGCTGAGGGCAGAGTCTGTTTTCCACTTCACCCATTTTTAAGGGTCGTCCTTCGACACTAGGGTCTAATCCCTTCCCAGACTAACGTAAATTTTTTCCAAATCATAATGGGGATTATAGAGTTGAATCGACGCCTTAGGATTAACCTAGATACCTGCTATTTGGCATTGTTATGCCTTAGCCAAGTCTACTGGCCAGCTGGGACGCTATTTTCTCAGGGCCAAGGATACCGATCATCACTTAGTGACTATGCTTGCCAGCTCTGGCAAGCGTGTTGACGATGTAATGGTCGTTGTCGAAGGAAACTGGGAATTTGGCAAGGGTGAAGATCGCCTAGACCCCGTGCCAAGGCGAAAAGGCAAACTAGGTGGCCACATAGCTCATTTTCGTTATTTTTGTTTTTAATTATCATACATGCATTCGGCTTTCCTTCCTTGTACTAACCATTTTGTTTTCGTAGGTAGCAATTTGAAGAAAGTTTTGGTTTCAGCCGACGACGCCGTGCTCGCGGAAATTAAAATTGCTCTCCAGTTTTTTGCCGTCCAAGCCTTCAGAAACAAGGGAGGGCGGCCCATATTCTTCTGAGGTACGCGCCAACTTACGCAACGTTTTCGGGGGCAGACAACATTCTTGTTCCGAGGGGCGAGGAGCAGCTTACGGCCCTTATCTTCCCCAATTACAAAATCCTAAGGGAGTTTGGTTTGGAAGCCTCCGATTCTGAGCAAGTGGAAGAAGAAGTTGTCGAGGAGCCAAATCAATCGGAGGTCAAGGTAGACGAGGCTTTAAACTTGGCCTTTGAAGAAGCCGGCCTTAATTCATTCAACCCTCCGTCCACCTCAGGCCGAGGGGACACATCCTTTGAGGACATTTTTATAGACTTGGGAGACCTTCCCGGTGACTATCCTGAAAATATGGCTGGGGAGTCGCTCACGCAACTTGCTAGGAGAAAAAATGCCAAAAGGATGGCCGCCCGATCAGAAACTCCACCCATCGCAGTCGCTGAATCCTCTCTGCCTGTTATTGTAAAAGAAACGACTCAAACCGAAATGGCAGCGATTGAGCAGGCAGAATGAGGGGACAAGGAAGCTGAGCATAAGAGGGGAAAAATGCCCCGCCAAGCAAGAAACCGTCCAGGATGAGGACCAAAGCGACAAACGGCCACACATTGAGGAATTGGACTTGGTTGTTCCATTCACTGTTCAACCAAGGATAAGGAATATGCCGATTGCCTCTGATGTATCGGCTTTGAAGGACCCGGCTGTGGCCTTGAGTATAGCCTTTTCAATATCCTTGTCAGTTGACAGGGCTGCATTTCGGGTGGAGCCAGACCTAATGCTAATTGCTTTGGCCGCTCAGTCAGCCTTATTGGTACATCACTTGCCTTACCTGCAGTCTTCCGAAATACATATATATATTTTCTAACTATTTCCTTTTTTTGCAGACGATGGTTAGGATAGCTGAAATCGGCCGCCGTCAACATGACGCCATAGAACAGATTGGCTTTTTGAAAGTAGAAATTGACAATGAAAAGAACAAGGCTATGGCGGTCTCTCAAAGGGTCGATTCCGAGGCATCGCAAGCGGCGGAGGAACGTGCGAAAGCTGACTCCGAGGCCAAGCGAGCGAGGAATTTTGACCAACTGAGGCTTGCCTTCGAAGAGAGGGCAAAAGCAAGCGAAGATGCACTGAAGTTAGCTGAGGAGGTGATTGCCAAGCTGGAAGCCGACTTGGAGGAATCGAAGAAGGCAAAGAAAGTAGCTGACTCCGAGATTTCCAAAGCGTTCCAAGCTGGGAAGGACGCCACTTTGGATAACTATGTGGAAGAAGTGCCCAAGTTCGAGAATCAGGGATTCAAACACGGCTGGCTCAAAGCCCTCGCTACAGCGAATGTGACATTGGTGCAGCCGATTCCATACGAGCAGGTGGACATTGAGCTGCTAGCGTCTGACCCTGAGGATTGATTAGGGGATGTTTATGTTTTTGGTAGGCATCTGAGATGCATAGTTTTTGTAGGTTTTTGTTAGTAGATTTTCATTTCTTTACCAGTCAACAGTAGAGCATATTGCTAGGTTTGCTGCTCAATGCGGTGAATTTACTAACAATGACTATATGAAGTTGAGGTTATTCCCAAATTCTCTAACTTGGGGAGCATTTGTATGGTATATTAACCTTACACCTGGCTCTATCCAAACTTGGCAACAAATGGAAGAGGCATTTCATGCCCAATTCTTCCAATCGGAGCCAGAGGTTTCCATGGCAAACTTGGCAAGATTGAGTCAAAGGCCTGAAGAGAAGGCTACTCAGTTTATTGCCAGATTTAAAAGAGCACGAAACAAATGTAGGGTTATCCTACCAAAGCCAGAATTCGTGAGATTGGCTCAAAATGGCTTAGAGTTTTGGCTTCGAAAGAAGTTTGACTCAACTAAGTTCAGAGACTTAATGGAACTAACTTATAAGGTGTCTAGGTATGAAGCATTACTAGAGGAGGAACAAGATCGAAATAATGCATCGTACAAGACATATTATAGATATCCCAATTATGAGATTGATGCAGCAGAGATTGTGGGGAAAGAACCTGTGATCTGTGAGGCACTAATTCATAAGGATACAACAATTGACAAGCAGTTTAAAAAGAAAGACCTTCATAGGAAATACTCTTTCAATTTAACTAAGGCAAATGACATTTTTGATCATTTGCTTGCGGCCAACTTCCTTAAGTTACCAAAAGGAATCAAAATTCTATCTCCAGATGAACTTAAAGGAAAAGTATATTGTAAATGGCATAATTCTTGGTCTCACTCGACTAAAAACTGTATTGTTTTTCGAGACAAGATCCAAGAACAAATTCGAAAAGGAAGTTTAAAATTCCCAGCTAAAGCAGAAAAGGCCATGGGGATCGACAGTAATCCATTTCCAAAATTGGAGAGGTGGCAGCCAATGTCATTATGCCAAACTTCCAGAACTTGTCATTGAAAAAATTGGAAGAAGTCAATGTGCAGATGCATGTTGCCAACCAGACAACTATCAAGAAAGACACTGGAAATCTACCAGCTATTGGACAAAGTTTCTCACACCAGAGGGAAGACTCTGATGAAGAAGCACTAGATGACGATTCTTTAGAGGCAGCTGTAATGCAAAGGATGTGTCCCAGGTGCAGACTGAGCTACAAGTGGTTGAAAGGGCTTTCAATTGATGGGAAGCAATATTACAAGGATGTGCAGAGGCGTCCTAAACCAACCAATGCTTATAATAAAAGGCCATATCCATCTAGTGTTAGGCAGCAGCCATTAATGGTTGAACCAACAGCCGATATAATGCATTCTAAAGGCAAGAGGCCTTTATATGAGTCTAGGCCACCTAATTATTACATAATGGAGAGCAGTCATTCTGAAAGGGGAGTGGAGAAGGGTTCAATTTATGGGATCAAAGCCAGAGATTGGCCCCTTAGACCAGCCTCACGTAGGACAGAAAGTGGACACCTTCATCAAAGGCCTGAGTTAGGCCCAAAACATGAAGTTACGGCCAAGCAGTGGCCTTCACAGCCAGCTTTGAAGATGGCTTCGAAGAAAGAAAGAAGCAGTTCAACAGCAGGGTCAGTAAGTTCATGGGTACCTGGAGTTCCAGATTGGTTTGTGATGCAGAACAAACCTAGGGAAGTGTCTATCCAAAGAGATATTGTTGGAAACCAAGGTAAGATGGTCAAACCTCCTTTGGTGGCTCCAAACAATTGGGTATTGCTTAAACACCCAAAAACAAAGGAACCAGATATGGTCCCCGTAATTTCTAGATCACAAAGGAGGAAGATTCAGTGTAGGTACACTCAGTACCAGAAAGACCTGAAAGAAAGTGGAGAGAGTTCTTCATTGGTCCAGACAGAAGGAAAGAAGAATCCAAAGTTAGACCATACTCCAAAACCAACTCTACAAGGCAAAATGGGTTGCAGTAGAGAACAATTGGCCAAAGTTCACTCTGAACTAAAACCAGAGAGAAGTCCAGTTTAGCAGGATTGGAGAAGGCGTTGATGGAGAGTGATAGCGAGACAGAGAAAGAAGTTGGCCTAGGCCAAAAGAAAGAAATGGTTGAGGAAGAAATGTTTGAAGCCTTCATGGCTGAACAAACATTTTTTGTTGAAAAGCCAGTCGGAAAAGACCATTCGAATGAGTTTGTTAGTAATGAAGTGCTAGAATGCAGCATGGAGGATGCTTCTGAAGTAACTGAACAAGGTGGCCAAGAGGAGAAACAGGCATAGCCAGCCATCCAATTTGGCTCAGTGTTAGTGAATATGGTACACATACTACCGCATGAATTCCAAGCTGGAGATGAGAACCAAGAGGGGCAAGAAATTGACCCAATTCCAGTCTCTAGTGAAGACTCACAAGAGAGTATGGTGCAAGATGAATCTGGAATGGCTACCCCAATGGAAACTGAATATAAGAGTGAAGAAGAGGTGAGTATTAACCTCTCATATCCTTTTAAGCATCCCTCGAACTCTATGACATAGCATGTCAAGCCTTTGTATATCAAGGCCTTCTTTGATAGGATACAATTGAACCGAGTCTTGGTGGATAATGGGGCAGCGATGAACTTACTACCAAAATCTTCCTTGAAGAAACTAGGGAAAAAGAACCCCAGGTTAATCCCAACCAGCACAACCATTGCTGGTTTTGCTGGAGACAAACAGATGGCTCAGGGAATTCTGCCCATCAACCTGAGTGTGGGAACTAGGGACTGCATGACGGCATTCTTCGTTATCGACAGCAATGCTAAGTATAATGCTTTACTTGGTAGAGATTGGATTCACAATAACAAGTGTGTGCCTTCCTCTTTGCATCAGAAAATAATGATGGCCTTGGGCAATGGAGAGACAGAGGAAATTGATGCAGATCCTCAACCCTTCATAGCCTATGCAGCCTTCGCAGAGACCAAATTGTATATTGAAGGAGTGACACCACTCAGTATACTGAGGAAACCTGATGGCTCAGCCGAAGTGACGGCTGATGAGGAAGTGACACATCTGAAGCACTTAGTCCAGGAGAGTGCTAATGAAGAGGTTGTCGTTAAGGATGACAATGATGCGTGGTTGTAGGCAAAGAAATGAAGCCTAACATGCCAAGTCTTTGGCTCTAATTAAGTTCTCAATATTGGATGTAAAATCAATAGTCGAGAAAGTACAAGAGCAAGAGAAAGAAGCCATGATAATTGGCTGCAAGCAGGAGCAGTAACAGGCCAGAGTTTTGGCCCTTGATAAATACTGTGCATTAGACATTGAAACAAAATTCCAGGAGATACAAGAAGAAAAAGCCTTATGGACAGACTTTGTCTATGAGAAGAAGGGTAAAGATGTTGAATTAAAGAATCTGGGAGCAGAACAAAGCAAGAAGATTGCTTCGAAGGCAGAAGGGATAAAAGAAGAAGCTTCAGTAAGTTCTCAGACACAAGACCCGTTAGAAGAAGTAAATTTAGGTGAAGGTTCTATACAACAGCCCACCTATATAAGTGCTTGTTTGAATGCTCTGGGCAGGGACCAGTTGTTGGTTGTTCTGAAGAAATATAAAGATTGTTTTGCATGGTCTTATACTGAACTACCAGGATTGGATAGGTCATTAGTGGAACATAGGCTCCCTATGAGGCCTAATTTCAAGCCATATAAGCAAAAACCAAGAAGAATGACTCCAGAAGTGATTCAGAAAGTTAAGAAGGAAATTCTTAGACTACTCAAGGCAGGCTTTATTAGGACAGCCAGGTATGTTGAATGGCTATCCAATATTGTGCCTGTAGTTAAGAAGAATGGTAAAATGAGGGTATGCATTGATTTCAAAAACTTAAATCTAGCAACTTCAAAAGATGAGTATCCTATGCCTATAGTAGATTTGTTGGTAGATAGTTCAGCAGGGCATCAAATTTTATCAATGATGGATGGGCACTCTGGTTATAACCAAATCTGCATTGCAGAGGAGGATGTCCACAAGACAGCATTCAAATGTCCTGGGAATATTGGCACCTTCAAATGGGTTAAAATGCCATTTGGCCTGAAGAATGCTGGGGCTACATATCAGAGGGCTATAAACACTATCTTTCATGACCTCATTGAAGGGTATTTAGAGTGTTATATTGATGACATTGTAGTTAAATCCCAATCCATGGAGGAGCATCTGTTTCACTTAGAAGCAGCTTTTGAAAGAATGAAAAAGTTCAAGTTGAAACTCAATCCTCTTAAGTGTGCTTTTGGCGTATCATCTGGAAACTTCTTAGGCTATGTAGTACACAAGAAAGGAATATAGATTGACCAGAATAAAGCCAAAGCCATCATTGAAGCCAGACCTCCATCAAGTAAGAAAGAATTACAAAAGTTCTTTGGATAGGTTAATTTTTTTCGAAGATTCATTTCTAATACTGCATGGAAAACTAAAGTATTTTCTTCCTTATTAAGGCTAAAAGATGAAGAGGAATTTGTGTGGACAACAGAGCATCAAATTTCTTTCGAAGGTATCAAAGCCTACTTGGCCAACCCTCCAGTGCTGATGTCACCAAAGGGTGATAAGCCCTTGAAGTTGTACATAGCTGCAGTAGAAGATTCATTGGGAGCTTTCTTAGCCCAAGACAATGAAGAAGGCAAGGAGCAAGCTGTTTATTACCTTAGTAGGTTTTAAAATTCTTATGAATGTAAATACTCAGCTATAGAAAAGTTGTGCCTTGCATTGTATTTTGCTACAATGAAATTAAGATACTATCTTTTGCCTACAACTATCTTGGTAATTGCAACCACAGATTTGGTTAAGTATATGTTATCTAGACCTATGTTGAAGGGAAGAATTGGCAAATAGATACTAGCCTTATCAGAATTTCATTTAGAATATATTCCCCAAAAGGCAATAAAATGACAAGTTTTAGCTAATTTTTTGGCAGACCATCCATCTCAAACAGAAAGCCAAGAGATAATGGAACTTGGTATGGCTAGTGTTGAGCCATGGCAAATGTAGTTCGACGGATCAAAAGCCAACGGCCTAACTGGAATTGGTATAGTGATTAAGTCACCACGAGGAGTAGAAACCACACATGGTTTCAGAGTGGATGAAATTACTTGTTCTAATAATTAAGCTGAATATGAAGCCTTAATAGTGGGATTGGAAATTCTTATTGGATTACAAGTTCATGCAGTTGACATATTTGGAGATTCTCAATTGATGGTTAACCAAGTGAAAGGGATTTTCAAATGTCAAAGTATAAGCATGTTGCCATACTAAGTTGTTGAATTACATCTGCTTTCTCAATTTCAAATAGCAAATGTAACTCGTGTCTCAAGATTCTTGAATAATAGAGCTAATGATATGGCTCAGAAAGCTTCGAATTTCAAGAGAATGGATAATACTCAAAGGGACATAAGCCAAACAACATACCAGAAATTAATACCACCCTTAAATAAAAGGAATGTGGTCCTGGAAGTCATTTATAATGACTTACAAGAACAAGATTGGAGGCATCCAATAATGTAGTACTTAGCTGGCCCATCTTCGAAGGCCAGCAGGAAAATTAAATTGCAATCTATGCAATACATGATATATGGTAATGCTCTCTACAAAAGGGGGGGAGATGGTTTATTGCTGAAATGTTTAGGCCCAAAAGAAGCATTGACAGCTATGGTTGAGGTTCATGAAGGCATCTGTGGTGCTCATCAGCCTGGTGTGAAGATGAGATGGTTGCTTCGAAGGCATTCCTACTATTGGCCAACTATCCTTAAAGACTGCATAGAATATGTAAGAGGTTGCCAAGCATGTCAAAAGCATGGCACAATAAGGCATGTGCCCATAACTGACCTGCATGCGGTAGTGAAGCCTTGGCCATTTAGAGGATGGGCCATGGATATGATGGGGAAAACGCACCCACCCTCTTCGAAGCATCATTGTTTCATTTTAGTGGCCACTGATTACTTCACTAAGTAGGTCGAAGCTAAGTCATACAAGGCTGTAGACCAGATTGAGGTCATTGGGTTCATTAAGGATTTAATCCATAGATTTGGTATCCCGCAGACTATAACTGTTGATAATGGGACTGTGTTCGATGGGAAAATAGTAAAGTCTTTTGTGGCAGAGTTTGGAATTAGCCTTGTTAATTCCACCCCCTATTATGCACAAGCCAATAGTCAAGTTGAATCATCCAATAAGTCCTTGAAAAAAGGAATACAAAAGGTTGTGAAAGACAATCCTAGGGATTGGCATAACTTGTTTGTTGGATGTATTGTGGGCTTATAGAATTTTTCCAAGGTCAAGCACAGGAGTCACTCCTTATACCTTAGTATATGGGCATGATGCAGTGTTACCTGTGGAAATTAGTGTTAAGTCCTTGAGGGTAAGATGCCAAGACCAGTTAAATCCTGAGCAATACCATCAGAGTATGTGCTTGAATTAGAAAGCATAGATGAAGCTAGAATTCTGGCATTAAATAGCATTCTTTTCCAAAAGAAGAAAGCAGCCAAAAACTATAATAAAAAAAGTCAAACACATTGGCTTTGATGAAGGTGATTTAGTATGGAAAACAATACTCCCAATAGGGATTAAAAGCCATAAGTTTGGCAAATGGTCACCTAACTGGGAAGGACCATATCAAGTTCATAGAGTTATGCCTTTTGGAGCATACCATTTGAGAAATTTGAATAGATATGTTCATCCCAAAAAGATTAATGGCAGATATTTGAAACCTTATTTTCCAACTATATGGGAAACACAAGGAATAGAATAAATGTTAAAGAACATGAGAATATTCAAATGACAAATAAGAATTTGCTTTTCATAAAGAGTTGAATACATTCTGCCATAAATTGGCCCAAAAGTCATTACAATGCCTCAGTCATTCTTTTACAACAGATGTTCTATTCTTAAATGATGAAAACAACTGGATGGCTGTGGTCATTTCTTGCTTTCGATCAGCCAGTCCTTGATTGGTAATCAGCAACTTGGTGTCAGTTTGGACTAAGGCTTGATTAACTGTAGATAGCTCCTCCTCAAGTTGAGCTTTCATCTCCAGTAGTTGAGTTCAAAATTGGGAGACAGAGGAATGTTGTTCCTTTAGCTCTGATACTTTAGTATGTACTTTGAAAACAAAGCTCTGGTCTCTCACTAATTTCTCCTCTGCAGCCTTGGCAGTGTGGCAAATGTTGATGTAAAAGTCGATGGTGGCTGCCGCCTGAGATAAATGACTTGAGACAGTCATGCTGGATTGCTCAACAATCTTGCAGCACTAAAGGAAGCCATTTCTTATTATAGGTCTCTCTAAGGCCTCGAAAGGAATCCTCGAAAAAGATGTCAACAGCTCCAGACAGCTGTCCAAGTCCATCAGATGTGAAGAAGGCTTACTACTGGAGGAAGAGCTCTCAAAAATTTCTAGTAGGGAATCAGCAAAAACTAATGGCTCAGTCTCATCACTAGCCATTGGAGAGGTGGAAGGCATGTCAAAGAGACTAGCTAGTCTTGCTTCGAAGATGTCTACTTCGTCCGTGGACATGAAAGGTGCAGAAAGAGCTTTGGTGGAAGGCACGAAGGACTGTATAGGGATAGGGGAATGGGTGGAGCATCTTCAGTAGTCTCTGTAGTTCTAGCTACCAATAAGTCAAGGGAAGAGGGGCTGGAACTAGGTAGAGATGATAAACCATGGGTTAGAAGGCTACTAGTACCCTCTATAGAAGAATCAGCTACCGTAAAAAAGGAAGTAGCAGCTGGAGTTCCTTAGGAGGGGAAGGAAAAGTAAGGCTTGAAAGAGAATTAAATTGAGAAAAATCAAAAGACAAATAGGGAAGACATGGAGTTAAGCCAGAAGGAAAAGGAGCAGGAATACTTGGCCTCAAGAAGGGTATAGAATATATAGGGCCTGGAAGTGGAAGAATTATTTGAATGGTCTCCACATCTTGAAGTTGTTCCACTTCGACTGAAACTGAGGGAGTCCTCATTGGAAGAATAGGCTCAGTAGTTGTTGCTGCAAAAGAAGAAGTACAAAATAATATCAAGTCTCAATACCAAGAATTTGACAAGGAAAAAGAATAGAGACATGAAAGAGGTTACTTGTTTCAGAAGTGGTAACAACAATGAAAGAGCTGTGAAGGGAATAGTGTTTAGCAGTATGTTGCCTTCTTGCAGTTTCTCTTTGGATTGCAGCAGCAGCAGAAGCTTCATCTCTTAACAGTTGTTGCTGATGCCTTTTTTCAGCTCTCTGAAAAACAATTATGGCCTTAGAATGTTCTTGCTCTACTGCCTTGGCAACTGCCTCATGAGTAGGGTCTTCAACCAAATCGGAAGGAGAGACAGCCATCTTCCTTCTCTTTTTTCTCTGTATTGGTATTTCCTATTTTTTCTCAATCTCCCTCTCTTCAATCTGGGATTCAGATTCCTCAGACGTGAGTTCCTCTTCTACTACTCTAGCAGTTGCCTCATTTTTAGTGAGGTCTTCAACCAAATCAGAAGAAGAGACATTCATCTTCTTTCTTCTTAGTAAGGGTGTCTCTTGCTCTTGATCTGTTTCTTCTTCTTCTGTTGCCTGAGCTTCAGGTGCTTCCTTTTCAGGATCAAGTAAAACTTTCCTTTTCTTCTTTTGTTGTTTGCTCCTGAAAAGATTTAAAGCTTGGGTCTTCTGAGGAAAATCTCCCTGTGAAGCACCCGCACCACCTTCACAAAAAGAAGAACTAAAGACAAGGCTAAAAAAAAACATTATAAAGAAGGAAAAAAAGGAGAAAAAACAAGGGTATATACATTTCTTCGAGGCAGCCCGAGCAACTCTAGGAGGAGTTGAAGCAGCAGGAGCAGACTGTGTGGTGGCAGGCACAGGAACTGAAGTGGTAAGAGCAGTGGGAGAAGTGACAACTCCAGCTCCTTTGGGCTTGGATTGGGGCACATCCAACACCATTAATAAGTCTTGAGGAGGAATGGCCAAGTATACCTCCATATTGGTCACCCACCAGTTTTGGCACCTCTTCAATAGGCTACCTTAAGGAATGGAAGGGAGATATTCAAACTCGATCAAGTCCTGTATAAACTTAGAAGTTGCTTCTTCTAGTCTGGACCTTCAAACCTTTAAATCCCTGCTGATGAGACTTAAATTGGTGTTACTGCAGAGAGGTATTGGGACCCCTTGTGAGAAGCCAAATGTCTAGTGAATTAAGTAGGACAATAGGGCACAGCAATGCATTTGTAAGCTCTGGGGTTCATAGTCCCAATGAATAACTCCCTGGGGATCAGAATAGAAGCCCATATATCCATGTGAGGAGCTGAAGCACAAAACCTATCACTTAGAAAAATTTTCAACCAAGATAGGCCAATAGTGATGGGTTCGAAGGGACGGAAGCTGTAAGAAGGAAGGGAAGCTGAAAGTTGGTGGAAGAAAGAGAAGTAAAAAGCAAAGGTAGAAGGATAAAGTGAAGCGTTGGCTAGCCTCATGCCATGAGTAGGAGGGTTTGGCTCAAAAAACTTAAGGCACTTAGATTGTAACTCAGTAAAATAAGCAAAAAGCCAAAGCTGAAGCATCCAAAATGGACCCCCTTGATTGGCGTCCAAGGGTTTCTCAAAAAAAAAGAGAACAAGCTCTATATACATGACCTAGAACGTATGGAGTGTAGACACCCCATTTTTGACCGTCCTCAAGACTTGGACGTCACCGTTTGAATGCCCGGTGATCATCCATGTTTGTGTTCGTTTGAGTTCCTGGAGGTCTCGACTACGTGCCTTGCCTCAGGATCTCCGAACTCGACTGTTTAGTGTCTGGTTTTACACCAAACACTTGTGTTTTGCCTTGAAAGGGCAGGGAATGCCTTGTGAGGCATCCCCACACATCACCGGCAGTGGCTAGAGGCCACCGGCCAAGGTTTTGTTGCCACCGGCAATGTATATTGCCGGTCGGCACTCTTTGTTGCCGGTCGGCAGTGAATTTTGTCAAAATGACACTTTTTGCTAGCCGATCACTGTTCATCTACTTTTGGTAGATATTTTGTGCCAGCTGTGATAGCTGGCACCCACCTTTGCCCCCCTCCATACACGTGTATGGAGGGATTTCACTCTTGCCAAGCTTGTTTTGTAAGCCTTGCAAGAGTGAATATCTATAAGAGGAGTCCTCTTCCTCCTCTTCTAGGGTTAGACAACATCTTGAGAGGAGCTCTGGTTTTAGCTTTAGGACATATATCTATCCTATATCTATACCTTCCTCTCTTTGTAGTTTTGTGTGTGTTTTGTCTCACTATTGCACACAAACACATAGTGTTACACCTTTTCTTGGTTCCTTGAAGGATCAGAGGTTGTTCTTGAAGTCTTTAGGTGGTTTTGAGCTTGGAGAACCAGCTGGAGCTTCATTTTTGAAGAGGTCTACAAGGGTGAGACACTAGTCCCTTTTTACCCCATTTTTGTACACCACTTTCGCCTATCTTAGAACTATTTTTGTGCTTAGTGTATAATACAAAAAAGTTCTATTTTTAAGCCCTCTTGATTGTTTATTAAGGGTGTTTTGTGGTTTGGAGGAGTTTGACCCCTCTTAAGCCTTGTAAGGCCCCTTTTTGTGCCATTTTTTGTGAGCTCCGAGACTTTGGTGTTTAGGCCTCCTCACCATTGAAATCTTGAGGGATTTCAGTGGTGAGGATGGTGCTTTGAAGTCTCAAGAAGGAGAGGGCCACCCCCTCTCCTTGTTGTCCTTGAAAAGGACCATTTTTGGCCTCTTGAGGGAGCACCATGTTTGAATGTTTGTTGATCATGCCATGGCTGTATTTTATGCTTATATTGCCATGATATAACTTTTTATTAGGTTGGTTTTGGTACACCATGCATGCCTTGCATAGATGCCTTGTAATGCCATGTTTAGGCCTTAACATGTCTTAGGTTGTAAACCCTCATTCAAGCATGTTTTTTAGACTTAGACTTGTGAAGGTTTTATGTTTATTTTGTCATGCTTAAGGTCTGTCCTTGACTGTTTTGGTCGACCTAGGCTCCCATTGTATGGTCCTTTTGCATTTTGGCTTGTTAGCCTTAAGCTTTGGACAATGTTGCATGCATAGCTTATCTTGTTTGCTTGGTTTGGCACCATGTTCTTGCATGATTTTCAGAGCTTTCTATGCCTGATAATTGTCCATGTCTAGGCTCTTTTAAGTGTGCTTAAAGGTTTCTTGTTTATGCTTAAGTGTTAGGCCTTGACATGTGCATGTGTGTATGTGTGCTTGGTCTCACCTCTTGAGCTTTCGGCCACTGTTTTAGGCCTATTTAGAGCTGCCTAAATCATGTTTAAGATTGTCCCTTCATTGGTTGCATATGCTTCTTGTGTGTTGTAGCATATTGGTGAGTTGTTGCATGTTAGGACTTGCATGATTGAATGAAGTCACATGCTTGTTTGCATGCTTGAACATCCATATTGCATCTTGCATGCTTGTTGGTTAACATTGATAGTTCATGTCTTGTATGCTTATTTGCATCATCCATATTGCATGCTAGCTATCATGCCTAGGTTGCATTGCATCTTATACGCATGGCTTGGACCCTTGAAGTGAGTGTGATAGAGGTTGGCCCTCCTATGTGCTTATTTGGCTTGCATTGCATTTGAAATTGAAGTTGCACACTTGGTTCTTTGGGCCATCATGCATGGAAATGCGTGATTGGTGGTCCGAGAATCGAGGCATATCCTCCTTTGAGTCATAAACATGATAAGGAGTGTGTTTGGTGCATACATGGCTTGAATTGCATCGCCATGCAAGACTTTGTCCTCTGCTGTTGTCAAACAGGTTCTGCAGGAATTCATTGCCGATCGACTTCATAGAGTGCCGACCGGCAATCAATTGGGGGCCGATGGATCCATTTTGTGTCGATGGCCACATTCTACTGCCGGTGGCAATTCTACTCAGCCGGTGGTGTTCCCCAGTGTCCAGGGAAGCATTCCTGAGACTTTGGCAGTCTTCAGAGGGGAATAGCAGGGAAAACAGAGGCAGTCTATGCATGGTAGTGCACTTCCGAACAGGACCCGAGCATGCATTGCATTGGACCCGCTTCCCGAGGACTTTACTGCTTTCCTTAGCTTAGTTAAATTTGTAAATTAATTAAGTGGTCTGTAATAATTAATTAGCTTGCGTAGTTAATTAATTTGTATTATTATTTCGGACCCTCCAGGCGAGGGCAAATCTGTAATAAGTGTGGGTGAGTGTGTGCATGTCTTCCAACCCCCACTTCTTTCTTCCCTTTTACTTACCTGCTTTGATGGTTAGTATTAGGACATGTTTACTTTAGCATACCTCATGTTATGCATACGTGCATCATTCATCAGTATTGCATGCACCGGGCTCGGCGCATCATGCTAGTTGCATTATATTTCAAATCAAATTTGAATACATGGTACCTGTGCATTTCATATGCCATTTTAGGATTAGCCGAGCCTATTCTAGTGACATTTTGTATGCGGTGCATTAGTCGCTTTAACATGAACTAGGACATGCATGTTTGCTAACTAGTTTATTGTTTTGGCACAGAGTACGATGTAAGTATTTACGCTTTAGCATCTCACATGCGTGTGAATGTTAACATGACAGTATGCTTACCATGCGGCTAAGTGCTTATATGAGATAAACTGCCTAAATTTCTGTGGGTGAAGGTTGGATTGTTTGAGTTGGAATAACTCATTGAAATCTGTGTTTTAGCCCACTTGCGAGTAGCAAATTCCGAAACATTTTCAAAACAAACGGATATGCAATGCTTATTTCCAAATTAGGCAATCTAGTCTATATTTGTTTGCTGTGAGCATAACATAGTAATTCTAGGCTGATAACCGGAATAAGGACACATAACGCTTTCAAAATCGGATATCACGATTAGTAGAGGCCGGTCTTTGGACCGGGCGAGAGGGGGTGCTCATAGCTGACCTTCCCCGATCGTACCCAAGTTCCCGAGCCGAGGCAACTTTGGTGATGACGGACACGTGGCCTTTGGCACCGAGTCAGGGTTTCCTAAATTCCCCCTTTAAAAATATTTAGGTGGCGACTCTATATCTGGCAAAGCAGTCCATGTTTGGCACTTCTTTTCAAAAATCTATTTTTCTCAAAACGATTTGCCGGATTTGGACTCTTTGGTTCAGATTAAGAACTGACACAAAAGGGAGTCCGAACTGTAGAGTGAGGCCCAAGGGCGCGTCTAAATGGAGCTAAGGCCACCTTTTTCTGAAGGACAATGGTTTTGGCAAGAGGAGCAAATTTAGGTATAATTCTTTAAGAAGAGGTGCAGAAAAGGAATTTGCAAAGCCAATATCGTATGAAATAAAAGAATTCCCTGCCCTTCCTTCTATTCTCAGCCTTGACAAAGTCACTATAGGATGAGTTAAGGGAGAGGAGAGAAAAATGAGATTGGTAGGTCAGGATAATCTGGTCCAATGGGGGTACCAATGGGGGACAATCCTAATAGATGGCAAATATCAAGAACAGTAGGGGCCATCATCCCACATCTGAATTGAAAGAAATTAAAGGCAGAATTCCAAAAGCAAAGGGTAGCAGGTATTAAGAAAGGGTCCTCTGAGATAGTGAACCTGGATAGTTAGAGGGCGTCAAGAAGGTAGAGCTCTTGAAGATCCAAAGTCCTATCAGGGACAACCCGATCATACCATTCTTGCCACTCCAGTCTCACTGTGGGCCAGCATCGGTGGGGACGGTTCATCCTCCAGTTTCCCAGTTAGGACCACCTTCGTAAAGAAGACAATGGTCTTCTAGACGTGGATATAAAGCTGGAAGCTCAGTAATGATCTCCTTGAAGATAGGCCCAAGCACATAGTCTTGTTGCTCATGACGTTGAGGGATGAAAATGCGTCTGTCGATAGCGCTTTTCTCACCAGCTTTGTACTTTTCACATTCTGCCTCAATGATCCTTTTCAGGGTTACAGACGGACTCGCACGCTCTACGACTGGTACTTTCAATGAAGAAGAAGCCATTGATAGAAAGCTTTCTCAGAGGACGAAGTTGGGAAAGAGAGTAGAGGGAAGTAGAAGGTCGGTAGAAATAAAGGGTTTTGGCGATAGACAAATAGGTGAATTCCGAGCACGAAATAAAAGGGGTTTTAAGACTTTTTGTGTCTGACATATACCTGGTCGTGTGACATGGACGGAATTCACAGAAGGTACTAAAAATACGGGTGCGAAAGGTGTCCCTCAATGTTGATAGTTTTGGAGGGAAACATATCTCAAATACTGTATTTTTGAAGAATACTGATATCAGCTTCAAAAATACAGCATTTGGCTTCGAAGTCAAATTTTGACGCCAAAGTCAAAGAACAACAGCTTCGAAACTGAGAAGCTAGCTTCGAAGCACATTCCATACCTAAGGATGTAAGAGTGCTCAAGTATTTGTTTATTTCAAAGGGATTAAAGACATGTTTTAGGTTTCTTAATGAAAGTAATGTCCTTCGAAGCAAAACTTAAAATCCCTTAAGGTTGGGAATTGGTGTTCGAAACATCAAAACCAATAGTTAGTTTATACATATATGGAAAAGATTGTCTTTTCAGACTAAAACAGTGCAGCCCTCGAAAGAAGCTTCCATATTTTGAAAGTATGGACTATTGTTCAAAGAAAAAATGGTCAATTTAAAACTGATTGATCGTACTAACCATGACCATATTTTGGTTATGATTAAAACATGCTTTAAGGGGCAAAACTGTTGAATTCGAAGCACTGATTCTAAATGAAAATCAGCAAAAACTGTCAACTTTATTCCATAAATTGGAAAAGTTCATGTTGGTTTTTTTTTTTAGTGTTTCATTTAAAACGATTGAATCCAGATTTGAAGGATAAGATTGTTCAGTTCGAAGCCCTGAATTTGCTTTTAAAGACAAATGGAGACAAGATCAAACAATGCCAAACAAAGAGAAAAGTCTTAGTTGTATTAAAGCAAAAGCAATTACATCGAATGGCCCTCTTTGGGTACAAATTCAAGTTCATAAAAGTAAGGAATAGAATAAATAATAAGATCATGAAATTTTGTCCAACTATGATCAACGAATTTCTGTTCTTTCTTTATTCTATCCTCTATTTCTTCTAGGATTGGCTGCATAAGTTGATGTGCTCTCACTTCATAAAAGAGCTCTTCAGCCTTTATTTTGAATGTTGTTTCTCTCAATCATTTTTCCAACTCGTCCATATCCAAGTCATCCCAGTACACAGAGTCTTTATTCTTGAAGTTATCGAATTCTTCAATGAAGTTCTCTGCTTCGTACTGGGCATGAACTCGAAGGGATGAGAGTTGGTCCAAAGATTGATTGGTGACCACAGAGGTTCAATGCCAGTGAAGAAGCAAGGGGAGTTGGTCCAAAAACATGTGAAGCTCTGCTTGGGCGAGGGGGTTGAGGACGTGACCCCGAGTCAAAATATCACAAGCCCATCGAAGGTTCTTGAGAGGAACATCATCCTCAAGAACATTGAAAGGCAAGTGAGAGAAGGCCGCAAGCAGAAGTTGGGCTTGCTTCCGCTTAGCTGGAGTAGGGGAAGGTGGAGGCTTGTAAGGAGGAAAGACCTTATCCGCAGAGAGGGCAAGCCTCAGTCTCTCTGTCCAACAAGGATTTGGCGGAGAATAAGGTATGGAAGCTTCCACTTCAGGAGAAGGAGCAAGGGCAGAAGAAACAAGGGCATTAATATAATCGAGCCAGTCAGAAGAGCAAAGCTTTGCCTTCTGGGCTAAGAACGATGGGTTGTACCCTTGTGCCTCTTCTGGGCGTCGAGTAGCGTGCACTATCTTTGTAAGCATGGAGGATGTGTACCATGCTACAAGCAGATTGTCCTCCAAACTGCGTCGTCAGTTGATGGGCACGTAAGGGTAAACCACCAAGCTTCGTGCATAGGAAGGGAACTCTAAAGGATCAGTGAACTCGACGAAGTGATGGTTAATTCGCTCCCTTAAATCACAGGCCTCAGGTTCTGACCAGCTTGCCCAGTCAGAAGCCCCAGAGGAGGAGGAAGCCACAACCTTATCCCATGCAGAGGGTTGTGAAGAAGAACTTCCCATGTCCATATTTGCAACTTTCTGAATCAAAAGATTAAGGACAATGTGTTCATAGTCCAAGGGTTGATAATTTGCAAAGGCTTCCATGACTTAAATATAGAAAGGTGGGTAAATGTGGTTAATTAATGCATGGAGGTTCTTTCGAGGAGGAACAGCATCATCAGATGACTCTTCGTGTGCTCGATCAATGGAGGAAAAAATTGATTCAGCCATAAAAAATGTATCAGTCTGTTCGAATACTAAGGTGGTGGGGGTGTTCAAAAGATTGAAGGAGAGTTTAATGCAAATGATGAATGACAGTTGCATTTCCGGAAGAATGCAAAGTCCATCCACGTTCTAAGACCTGGATAAAAGACCTTGATCCACTAATATCACCAAGTATTGGGTATATTAGTGCGGGGGGTAATGTTGGCTACATATTTTGTATAAGCCAATTACAATTCGACGCGTGACAGAATAAGGATAATACAGGAAGACTATTCAAGTCTTCGATCATGATCGTACACGTGGCAGTTAGTATTGGTTAATACAAGATCTGAGTAGCATTGGATCAGCAAAGAGATACAAAGTGATGTGGCTTCAACGGTTACTCACATTCAAATTCAAATTTAGGAGGGAAGCCTAACTGCAAGTGATGGCATAATGGAGCTAATTATAAGGCAACATGGTCAGCAATCATGGAGGAGCAGTTCGACGGTTGGAAATGCAATTCGATGGTCATACTTGAGAAGTATAAATAGCAGAGAAGGCCCCAGAAAAAGCTCCCAGACTCAGATCTAAAAAACCAGTCTTTTCTACTTTATTTCATTTCTAGTTTTACCTTTCCAGTTTTACATTTACATTTTTACATTTCCAGTTCTTTACATTTCTGTACTTTAAAATTCCTGCACTACACTTCGTTCATAGGAGTAGTTTCAAGTAGATTGTTGCTGTAAACCTCTGCGAGACTGAGTTTGGATCATTGTAAGTTTTTCATTCTAATGAAATGCTTCAATTGTTCTTCATTTAATTGTTATTTGCTTAATTCTCTTAAATCAATCCACCAGTAAAAGTCCTCTTCATTGAGGCTGAAAGAACTAAAACACAATCGTCTGATAATTGGTTGATAATTAATTTTCTGTAAGGACTGATTGATCATTGCTGGCACGCTCGCAATTACAAAAATAACCTTCGAAAGCCAAAAAGCCAACAACTTGCAACACAACTCAAATCAGATCCAAATTTTTAGTTGATGCGATTGAGTTGTATTTAGCGCAAAAACAAAATTTTGGTAGCATGCTTTTCAATTATACTGGTCAGCTTGCCTCGCTGTTGAATTTCTTTTTTTCTTTTTTTTGTGTTTTAATTTTTTAGAATTGATAAGAGACATAATTATAAATAATGGTAAGGAGAGATCTGTCGGTATTGGTAGGAGTAATAAACGAATCGAACGAGACGAATAGTTAATTATTTAAGTTTGGGCTGATAATTTTAACGAGTTTTAAAATTTGCTCAAGTTTGATTTGTTAAACTTTCGAGCCGATATCAAACAAGTTTTTATCGAACGAGCTCAAGTAGTTTGATATTTTATGTAATTTTAAGTTTACTAAACCAAGCCAAACGATGACCAATTGACTTTTCAAATTTGGTTTGAAAATCTTAATGAACTCTAAAACTGTGTTTGGTTGGGAGATTTGGGAAAGGATTTGGAAAGAGAAAGGAAAAAAATAGATGAAATATTAATAAAATATACTTACATTTCACTTATTTCGTACACCTTTTCTTCTTCCTTTTGCAAATTTCTTCCCAAATCTCCCAACTAAACACAACACAAAATGTGTTCAAGTTTGACTTGTTTATTTAACGAATCGAACTCAAATGAATTTTTAATAAGCCGAACACGAGTTGAGCGCAAACTATTTGATTCATTTATCACCCTTAGGTATCGGCCAGTGATTCATGCAAAAAAAAGCTTGTTATTAGCCGAACTAGTTTTGTTGACTATCAATCAATTATAGACTAATAGATATCGGAATTTTTTTTTAAAAAAATTAATTAATAATTAAGTAATTATATACTCACAATTGGAAAATTACATATCGTGTGGTTTTAGAGTTTTAAAAATAGTTTTTGAATTTTTAATTCGTATTTTTTTTAGTTTTTAGTATTTTTTAAAAATATTTTAATCAAAATTTTACATTTTAGATTTACTTAATTTAGATACATACAAAATTTATATATGAAAAAAAAATCTTTTAAAAATTTCCTCAATATAAAAAAATAAAAAAATACAAAAAATAATACATTTTTTGGATTTTTTATGTTTAATGAATTCTTTAAATTTCTTTACATATATTTTACTCTTTAAATACATTTAAATTAGATGCATTTATATATAATAAAAAAAATACTTAGAATAATAAAATACAAAAAATAAAAAATTTAAAAACTTCAAAACCAAACTATACAACCCAAGTGTTGCAAAACTGCGAGAATGATCTCGCGTTTCTACAAATTAAAGATACAATAATATTTTAGAGTTTTAATTTGAAAGTTTTAATATAACTTTAATGATATGGGAAGTAATAATGTGAAGGTGGAATCTACACTCCTCTCTCTATCTATCTCTCTCTTTCTTTCATCTCACTAAAACTCGATTTAAAACTCTCAAATTAAAATTATGTATCATTACTCATATACACTTATCCATGAAAACATTTCAATCTACCAAATAAATAAACAAACACATCAAGATCAACAATATTGTCAGAAATATTCAGCTGCCGTGCTCATTTGAAATGGTCTTTTTTTTTTTTTTTTTTTTTGGACATAGAAGCCAACCGAACATATTTACCATGATTTTTAAATAGTGTAGACCTATCAAACTCAGGCGTAAGGTTTAGAACTTAAATTTAGAGGACTTAAAGATGTATCGAGAATTGAGCGTTATGCACGTCAATTTTTGTAAAGAGATACAAGTATTAGCTAATATTATTTTATTTGATTATTTATTATTTGTATATCTTGCCCCTTTTAATTATTAAAATGTATTAGTTTCACCTTTTAAAAGGAGAAAAATGTAACACTTCGTATTTTGAGGTATTAATATTTAGTGAGTGGTATTGGTAGTTTATTATGATAATTTAGTGGTGAGATTTTTAGATAATAATCTAATTTTAAATTATTTATTTATATTTATCTCATCTCTTTTATATCTATCGTATTGTTATTTAATAAATCAATTTACCATTCCCCATCATGTGAGAAGAAGAAAAAAAAAATATAAACAAACAAACCGTGGGTTACAAACTGTGGGCAACAACCCATAGTTCTTTGACATGGCACCAAACCCACCATTCCACCACCTCATCATTCTATTTATTTTTAATTTTTTAATCTTTTCTTTCTCTCCTTTAATCCTTTATAAACTAACAAAGTGAGGGGTTCCTCACATTTCCTTCTTCTTCTTCATTCATTTTCTCCATCGGCTCTCCCTCTCTCATAAATTATATAAAGTAGAAATATTAAGTTTAGATATGGGAGTATTTAGAGTGAAAATGAGTATTTTATAAAATAAATAAATAAAGTGAGAGTTGTAGATTTTATTAAATTATACATATTTTATGTTTTAGAAGTTTGATAAAAGCTATTTCTGATCCATGGAGCAAATTCAGATTTATGGTGATGGAATTAATTATTTTTAGGTAAATTCGGGTTGTATACAATATGCTCTATTTAAATCTCTTTGCAAAGAGTTCTCTTATTTTAAATTACCCTCAATTTGTAATCTACTTGATTATTGTGGTAAAAACATTTGTTGTCGAATCGTTGATATTCTGATCATTTGGTAAAATTCTCTACAAATATTTCAGTATTAAAATTGTGATTTGTCTGACTGAATGACATGGAAATACTCCGTACATGAATCAAGTGAATCTTATTAATTGTTTACACCAATATGCCCGGATAAGCATGGAGCTTGGGTGAGGTGAGTGAATAAATGAATTTATTCACTGGTCATGTACTGAGTAGGACCAGGTATTTGGTCCTAGATAAATTATAGTTGATTTGTTGTGCAATTTGGTAAATTGCTTGTTTATCGTATCGTTGATTTAATGTCATAAATTGTTGGATTCCTGTTAATTTATTCTGTATCCGAGCCTTATATTCCTGTCGTATTGTATACTTCCGAATTAATTTATTTTTCAGGTGCGGAACAGATTTTAGCAGAGCTCAAAATTGAGATTAGAAAGATTTATTAATACAGAGATTTGGGATCCCCCACTTTAATTATTAAATATGGAGATAGTTGTAATATTATTTATTTTGGAGGTAATTGTGCTGTAGAATATTTGGAGGATATTGTACCATTTGGAGACAATTTTGTAGTTGTAATTTTTGGGAGCAAAACTTGTAATTTTTTTAAGGCTATTTTAGTGTATTTAACGACCCGGGAGTGGGGCGTCACAAAATGGTATCAGAGCGTAGGGATTAGGTCTTACATGAGATCTGTTGGGTGGTGAGTATTATTGAAAAAAAAAGAAAGAAAAGGTTCATATTTAAGGTGAAAAAAAATAAAAATAAAACCATCTTTATATCAGAGTGTATAACGTGTTATTTAGAGTTTTAGTTGAGAATAAATTTTGGAGCATTACGGATTGGAATTTGGAGGACGAAATTATTTTAAGGGAGATAGATTGTAACACCTTGTATTTTGAGGTATTAATATTTAGTGAGTGGTATTGGTGGTTTATTATGATAATTTAGTGGTGAGATTTTTAGATAATAATCTAATTTTAAATTATTATTTATATTTATCTCATCTCTTTTATATCTATCATATTGTTATTTAATAAATCAATTTATCATTCCCCATCATGTGAGAGAAGAAAAAAAATACAAACAAACAAACCGTGGGTTGCAAACTGTGGGCAACAACCCACAGTTCTTTGACATGGCACCAAACCCACCATTCCACCACCTCATCATTCCATTTACTTTTAATTTTTTTAATCTTTTCTTTCTCTCCTTTAATCCTTTATAAACTAACAAAGTGAGGGGTTCCTCACATTCCCTTCTTCTTTCATTCATTCTCTCCATCGGCTCTCCCCCTCTCATAAATTGTGTAGAGTAGAATATTAAGTTTAGATACAAGTGTTTAGAGTGAAAATGAGTATTTTATAAAATAAATAAATAAAGTGAGAGTTGTAGATTTTATTAAATTATACATACTTTATGTTTTAGAAGTTTGATCAAAGCTATTTTGGAGATCCATGGAGCAATTTCAGATTTATGGTGATGGAATTAATTATTTTTAGGTAAATTCAGATTGTATACAATATGCTCTATTTAAATCTCTTTGCAAAAAGTTCTCTTATTTTAAATTATCCTCAATTTGTAATCTACTTGATTATTGTGGTAAAATCACTTGTTATCAATTGTTGATATTCTGATCATTTGGTAAAATTCTCTACAAATATTTCAGTATTAAAATGGTGATTTGTCTGACTGAATGACATAGAAATACTTCGTACATGGATCAAGTGAATCTTATTAATTGTTTACACTAATATGCCGGATAAGCATGGAGCTTGGGTGAGATGGGTGAATAAATGAATTTATTCACTGGTCATGTACTGAGTAGGATCGGGTATTTGGTCCTAGATAAATTATAGTTGATTTGTTGTGCAATTTGGTAAATTGCTTGATTATCGTATCGTTGATTTAATGTCATAAATTGTTAGATTCCTGTTAATTTATTCTGTATCCGAGCCTTGTATTCATGTCGTATTGTATACTTCCCGAATTAATTTATTTTTCAGGTGCGGAACAGATTTTAGCAGAGCTCGAAATTGAGATTAGAAAGACTTATTAATACAGAGATTTGGGATCCCCCACTTTAATTATTGAATATGGAGATAGTTGTAATATTATTTATTTTGGAGGTAATTGTGCTATAGAATATTTGGAGGATATTGTACCATTTGGAGACAATTTTGCAGTTATTATTTTTGGGAGCAAAACTTGTAATTTTTTTAAGGCTATTTTAGTGTATTTAACGACCCGGGAGTGGGGCGTCACAAAATGGTATCAGAGCGTAGGGATTAGGTCTTACATGAGATCTGTTGGGTGGTGAGTATTATTGAAAAAAAAAAAAGAAAAGGTTCATATTTAAGGTGAAAAAAATAAAAATAAAACCATCTTTATATCAGAGTGTATAACGTGTTATTTAGAGTTTTAGTTGAGAATAAATTTTGGAGCATTACGGATTGGAATTTGGAGGACGAAATTATTTTAAGGGAGATAGATTGTAACACCTTGTATTTTGAGGTATTAATATTTAGTGAGTGGTATTGGTGGTTTATTATGATAATTTAGTGGTGAGATTTTTAGATAATAATCTAATTTTAAATTATTTATTTATATTTATCTCATCTCTTTTATATCTATCATATTGTTATTTAATAAATCAATTTATCATTCCCCATCATGTGAGAAGAAGAAAAAAAAATACAAACAAACAAACCGTGGGTTGCAAACTGTGGGCAACAACCCACAGTTCTTTGACATGGCACCAAACCCACCATTCCACCACCTCATCATTCCATTTACTTTTAATTTTTTTAATCTTTTCTTTCTCTCCTTTAATCCTTTATAAACTAACAAAGTGAGGGGTTCCTCACATTCCCTTCTTCTTTCATTCATTCTCTCCATCGGCTCTCCCCCTCTCATAAATTGTGTAGAGTAGAAATATTAAGTTTAGATACAAGTGTTTAGAGTGAAAATGAGTATTTTATAAAATAAATAAATAAAGTGAGAGTTGTAGATTTTATTAAATTATACATACTTTATGTTTTAGAAGTTTGATCAAAGCTATTTTTGGAGATCCATGGAGCAATTTCAGATTTATGGTGATGGAATTAATTATTTTTAGGTAAATTCAGATTGTATACAATATGCTCTATTTAAATCTCTTTGCAAAAAGTTCTCTTATTTTAAATTATCCTCAATTTGTAATCTACTTGATTATTGTGGTAAAATCACTTGTTATCAAATTGTTGATATTCTGATCATTTGGTAAAATTCTCTACAAATATTTCAGTATTAAAATGGTGATTTGTCTGACTGAATGACATAGAAATACTTCGTACATGGATCAAGTGAATCTTATTAATTGTTTACACTAATATGCCGGATAAGCATGGAGCTTGGGTGAGATGGGTGAATAAATGAATTTATTCACTGGTCATGTACTGAGTAGGATCGGGTATTTGGTCCTAGATAAATTATAGTTGATTTGTTGTGCAATTTGGTAAATTGCTTGATTATCGTATCGTTGATTTAATGTCATAAATTGTTAGATTCCTGTTAATTTATTCTGTATCCGAGCCTTGTATTCATGTCGTATTGTATACTTCCCGAATTAATTTATTTTTCAGGTGCGGAACAGATTTTAGCAGAGCTCGAAATTGAGATTAGAAAGACTTATTAATACAGAGATTTGGGATCCCCCACTTTAATTATTGAATATGGAGATAGTTGTAATATTATTTATTTTGGAGGTAATTGTGCTATAGAATATTTGGAGGATATTGTACCATTTGGAGACAATTTTGCAGTTATTATTTTTGGGAGCAAAACTTGTAATTTTTTTTAAGGCTATTTTAGTGTATTTAACGACCCGGGAGTGGGGCGTCACAAAAAAATAGTTAAAGAGTCAAACTATACAGATTCATAAATGAGGCAGATAAATTGATATTTGTAAATAATTTAGGAAGTCTTTGTATAATTAACTATTTTTTTAATCATTGATTAAAAAAAAGAGTTTTATAACAATCAAATTGATCATAACAAATGAAAATTCCACAAATCAATTATAAATCAATATAAATCGAACTGAATGAAATATATGCAATTTTTATTTTAACTAATACATGAGGATATATCAATTTTAGAAAAACAAAACTCCGATACATATGTCGAATATGATAGATAACGACCAGTCTTTAAAATTTGGATTAAATACACTTAGCACCGTTGAACTTTCAATATTATCTCAATTTGATCCCTTCATTTTCAAATGTGATAGTTAATATCTTATATTTTAAATCAAGTTGTAATGTTATTTTTTCATCAATCTATTGTTAATGAGGCTAACAAAAATTAAAAGTGATCAGACCAAAATAAAATGATAGTTAAAGTGTAATGATTAAAGTGGGATTTTGATATAAGTGTAAGGTACTAATGAGATGAAAAAAAATGTCAAGTTTAGATCACATAACAAGTTTCGTCAGCCTTATTAACGGTAGATTGACGAAAAGATGACATTCCATTTGACTTAAAACACAGAAGAGTAATTGTCTCAATTAAAAGTGAAGATATTAAAGTAAAATTACAATAAATAAATTTTATCAACCTTATTAATGGTAGATTGATGAAATAATGATGTTGTAATTTGATTTAAATAAAATATAAAAGACTAACTGTCATAATTAAAAGTGAAAGTATCCAAAAAAAAAATTTATAATAAATAGGTAGGGGTGCTCTATGTACTATGCATCTATAATATAAAGAATAAAGATTGGGACCTCTTTTCCCCCACCCTCTTTGACCCCCTTTCTTTTTTAATTGGTTACTTTTTCTTTTCTTTTTTTTCTTTTTCTTTTTTCTCTTTTCCTCCAATCACCACCCGTCACGTGTGTGTGAGGTAATAAGGGTTAAAGTTTGAGGAGATCTAAATCACTGCTGTAATATAAAATCTGAACAGCCCAGAAAATCTTGGAGCATATGCCCCAAAAAAAAAATTGCATTTGGACTATTGATCCCAAGCTGCTGACAAATTAAAGGTATGTATGGCATTATGCAAAAAAAAAAAAAAAAAGTGCATTTGGACTCTTGATCCTAGGCCTAGGTATGGCATTATGTTATTATATAAATTAAATTATAAAAAATGCTTGGACTTTTTTTTTTTTTTTTTTTGAAATTCTCACAACTCTCTTTGAATTTTAATTATTAATACACTACAAAAAAATTGACTTTTTGCGACGGTAAAATACTGTCGCTAATACTCCTAATGCCGTCGCAAAATTTGCGACGGCAAAATGACTTTTTGCGATGGCAAGAGGGGGTCACAAATGGAGGGGTTGCAAAAGAGTTTTTGCGACGGCAGTTTTGCCTTTTGCGATGGCACTGTGCAGTCGCTAATAATGTTTAAAATTTCTTGACTTTTTGCGACGGCACTATTTACCGTCGCTAAAAATGTTATTTGAGACGGCAAAAAATACCGTCGCTAATAGTCTTTTTTGTAACGGCAAAAACACTGTTTTTGCGACGGTGTGGTGCCGTCGCAAAAAGTATTAAAAATATGAAAATTTTTATTTTTTTGCGACAGTGTAATGCCGTCGCAAAAAGTATTAAAAAAATAATAAAATTTCTATTTTAAATAATAAAATTTCTATGTTTTGCGACAGTTTAGTACCGTCGCAAAAAGTAAAACCTGTAACAAAATCAATAAAAATAATAAAATTTTCTGCTTTTTGCGACAGTGAAGTCCCGTCACAAAAAAGAAAAAAAATCCTTCGATAAAATTATTAAAAATATTAAAATTTCTCCATAATAATTACATAATAATATAAAAATTCTGTATAAAAATAACTTCTTCATAATAAAATATTCTTCCATTCATAATTACACATCAACAAAATTATCCCACTACATAATGTTCCATAATTATCCTCCGATAAAATTTAAAAATATAAAAGAAATGAAAAAAATAAACACAATATAAATGAATATAAATTGCTTTTTTCTCCATTTATAAATTCACGATTCAAACAAAGCAAGAGTTCACAAAGGTAACCAATGATCACTTCTGTTACTTAACTCAGTTTTAATAAAAATCTCAGAATGGGGAATTATCCTTGGATTTACATGCGGCCTCCACCTCACCATCTCCATATGCTGCAAAATTATCCTCAAAATCTCCATTTGGAGATAATTCACCCTCCTCTCTTTCAATTTTGAAGTGCCCAATCACCTCATTTGAAGAGAAACTGGCCTTGTACAACCGCCCTGTAGCATCAAAGATGATCAAAGATCTTACATTAATAAACAATAAATCAATATAAAGATCAAGACCATCAATATCCCAATCACAATATTGTCATTCATAAGCAATCCAGCTTGTATCAATAGGCCAAGAGAGTGTCCTACTGTCAGGACTTGATGGAAACTTGCGGATTAATAGCATTTCAACAATCTTAAGTTATAAAGTCAGTGTTTCGGTGAAAGAAATATCTAACTTTCTGGCTTAATACCTATTCAGTTGAAACTAGAAAGATCAAGGCAATATCATGTGATTAATGAGTGATCACAAAAGATATATGTGTGTGTGTGTGTGTGTGTGTGTGTGTGTGTGTGTGTGTGTAGAATTAGTTGCAGAGTTAGAAACTACTCAATTGGTGTGTAAACAAGAAGTGATGGGGAAGGGAAGTTCAGGGATTCAAATATTTTCTAGGCTTTAGGCCAGAGGGTCATTCACCAATATATTTTTTTTTTTAATAAGAAAAATTCAGCCTAGAGACTGTAAACTTGATTTCACAATCTCCCTCTTTTTTCAGTGTTAAAATTACTTAAAATATATATATATATACCAAATGAAAAATAGCGAAACTTAACCTACACCAACCCTCGGAAATCCTTAAATATAATCCGATGCCAGTTCCTGAAAATTTAAGCCTTAGTTATTTTATCTGTAACTCTTACCTTGATATCTACCAACTGCATTTGTTTGCCCAATTTGATGTAATTAAGTACTTCATTGAAATAGGTAGGAAAGAAAGACATCAAAGTAAAATACAAGTAGCCAAGACCAACAGCGCTCGACCGATTAGAGTTACCCTACTCAATAACCAAAGAATGCCAATTTCATGAAATTATTGCTGGAAACTATACTCATCCATACCTCCAATGAAGGTAAAATTTCATCAATTGGACCCATTTCAGCCACACCCTCAACAGTAGCATTGCCATGTCTCGTAGGAGTAGCACCAAGCCCTAGCAATAAAAAGTGCATCTCAGCATCCCAGCCATCAATGTGAGAAAAATGAAACCAAAAGACTGACTGGAAGTAATCCAGAGAACAGAAGGAATGGAATAAACAGCTTATACAACATTCAAGACTATTATGCAAACCTGATGTGTTTTCTGTGTTCGCCCTGCCATGATAGTCATCTTCTCCAGCAACTGGGGATGCCTTTGAGTTGGCTAACAGCTCACTGGAATTAACTTGTACCCCAGACGTTTCATCAGCGACAGTAGCAGTACTCTGAAGATTTCCAAGTCGAGGGATGTTGCATAAAACATCACTTTTACATGCATTATGATCTACATCCTGAAGACCATCTTCCTTCATCCCATTACCACCAGTTACCAACCCAGCTTGACAGGAACTTAATTGCTCAGGTGGATTACTTTCATCTCCATTTTTGGAAGGATTTGAATCCTTGGTAGTAATGACAGTTGCACCACCAACTGGACTGCCATTACTTTCTCCAACACTAGCTGCACCACTTTGTGAAATTTGATTTTTAGCCTTTACAACATCTTCTGTGTCCTCTGCCCCCTGAGGCCGACAAGGAACCCCAATAATCGGTTCCAGGAAGACATTAATAGGGCTAAGAACAGATCAGAATGTAAAATATAATAGGGCTAACAACAGATCAGAATGTAAAATATAAATTCAGTATCATTCTGGTTCACTTTTCCGTTGAATAGGATCATACAATTAAAGACTATTTACAAAAGAAAATAAGGACTTATAAAATATCTAGATGTGAAACTATTCATAGAATCAATGAAAATGCAAGCTTCCCCAGAGCCCTTCATTGGCTTCCAGAGAAAAAGTCTCCGTTCACCTCAGAATGGGGAAAGAAAGCAATCCAGTGATACAAAAAATAAATAAATTACAGAAAAAGAAAAAGAAAGAAGAAAAAGGATTACACACCTTCTCTACTCGCACAATAAGAAAAAAGCAGAAAAGAATAAAAGAAAAAAAGCCTTATGGAAGGATTTATTTGAAAGCTCCTTCACGTCCCTTATCCAACTATCCTTCTTTTTTTTCATTCTTCCACTTACCCTTTTCGGGGAATACCCAATCTACGCCAAACAAACCAAAGGAGAACAATTCTTTTCGGGGATTCATTTGAAAGCTCCTTCATGTCCCTTTTTTCATAAGTAATTTTTTTAGTATAAGAAGGGCACCACAAAATCACGGCCCTTGTACATAGGATATATACAAAAAAGACCCAAGTGTGTCAACTGGAGCATTTAAATCTCCCAAAAGTTCCACAAAATGAATAAAGAAAAAGAAGAGGTGAAGAAATTGTACCATGTCTCGGTGCTCACCTAAGGAAGCTGACTCATGATGCTCAAAATCACGAGGAACGAACCCAAACCCTGGGATTCTCGCAAATATGTCATGTACATCAGGTTCAACAACAACATTCATTTTCTCTTGGAGATACAAGAAAGAGGCAACCTGCACTTTGGACACAGAGCATACTCTTAAAATGGCCACACATGAAACATATGAATAACTATACAACTACACATAATTTCTGATGAAGGAATCAGAAGAATCTCAGAATATCCTCCAAACTTTCAAGGATTCAAAACCAACATCCCTCCAAAAACAAGAACATTTTATTTCGAACCTATTTTTAATTTTTTGTCTCCAATGTACAGGTTCACATCTGAAAAGTGATATGTAGTCCACTAAACAGCATTAAGAATAAGAAAATAATCAATTAAGCTTTAGTATATAAAGAACCTCAAAGTACCAGGATGGCAAAGGAAGACTACTTCTCATGCCCATGAATCTGAAGACAGGGTAGGAAACAATCATAACTGGTAGATTGACACAAAAATGATACAGCAGTAGGCGAGATGCACTTGCAAATGTGTTGGTGTCTTTCGGATTAAATGTCACTTGCATTAGAGCATCTCCAACCCATCTTTCAAAACTCCAAATATGAAGGATCCTTCCTAATTTTGAGCTCCAACCCATCCTTCATTTCTTCCTCCCAAATGAAGGAAGATGGATTGATGCTTCAAATATGAAGGCAGGATGAAAAAATGAAGGAGACCTCCAAAACACTATTCACTTTATATTTCTTATTATATTTGAAATAACTTTTAATGTGTTTATTTAATTTTTATAAAATTAAAATCAATAAAAAAGTATAAATCATACCTTTAAAATGAGTATAATATTAAATATATTTTACAAAAATTTTAAAATTAAATATTTATTAATAAACAAAAATTACTTTTTGATTAGAATTTGAATGAAGGAAATGAAGGTTTGTGGTTGGAGTTTGAATGAATAGTGACCTCCTCTATATTTACTTTTTGAATAAAAAATATTATTTCCATCCTCTTGAGAAGAGGATGTGGTTGGGGATAAGACTTCCTAAGATCTTCGTTCCTTTTAATGTTTTATTAATATATCGTTTCCCATGATTAAAAAAAAAAATAGGTATTCTTGGGGAAATAAATAAGATTGCAGACCGAAAATGGTGTCTCCTCTGTTTCTTTCTTTTCAGATAAAGAGTTCGTAAAGCTGCACTCAATTTAGGCCAAGTTTGGCATCTACTAAATAATATAAAAAGTCAAAAAGTTACTATCCTATTTAAGTCACATCATCCTATTTAAATCACATCACCTCTCTAACACATCACATCACATCAAACCCAACCCAAACCCAACTCATATAAGCCAATAAACCAAAAAGTACACTTTTTTAAAACATCCCAAACTAACCCTTAGTCTAGCAATTTATCTTTTCTTCATTCTTCTTTCTTTTGCGATGTAGAAACAAATGTGATGAATATTGAATGGTTACAAAAACCTATATACACACAAGAGGAATACTAACCTAGGATCAATTTAGAAGGGCTTCTGGTTCTTGATTGATTGATTTAAAGTAAACTTATTTTAATGGTGTATCAATTAGAAAGAGCAATAATGATCACCTATAAATGTTGTTACTTGTTATCATTGATAATTATGGTCAAATTATGCTCAACGGTAAAAGCTGCTATACTGATATGGAGTATGGTTTGGGTGTTGCTGAATAAAGTTTTGATTGGTGTTTGGGATGTGCTGGTGTATTCTAAAATATTCCACATTTACATTAACTTTTATGTTATATAATTTTTCCATTTAATACATAACCTCCCTACCAGTTAAGAAATTTAGCTTCTACCATTTATAAATATAAAATGATAAATTTTAATTAAGAAAATTTAATAAAAAAAATTATGGTACACACATTTATTATCCGCCCTAATTAGAAAATTTAATTAAGAAAAATTAATATAAAAAAATTTATGATACACACGTATTATATGACCTAATTAGAAAATTTAATATAACAAAAAAGTTTTGTAGTACTACAATTTCTAAGTTACCAGCTCCACTCAAATCAATTTTAGGCAAGTGTGTTTCTTGCTTTCCATATGACACAAATCTCCAACCATGAGTGGAGCTAACCATCCTCACCACATGGTAGTTCTTTACCAACATCCTAATTATGGGATGAGAATCATATGTTTTTGCTTGGGATATCCAAAAGAAATTGTAATTGGACTTTGCACAAATCGCCCAGTAGAACTATGATTTGTTTTATACACTAGTGTATCATGGTGTTTCCTAATCCTCATACACTAAGCTACCTTTTTTCTGATAGATCTTCTAGTTGGACAGAAACTTGTAAACCCATTGATTGGGGTGTTGCCACAATAGTGACCAATGGACAGACAATCATGCTAAAAAAAAGGGTTCAATTCAAAGCATAAGCACACATACACAAGGTACAAGAAAGAAATAATCACTTACAAAAAATTAAACTATTCTGCCAATCTCTCACATCTTAAAATCCCAAATCACCCAAAAAGGTGATGAAAGTAAAATTTCTGGTTTTGCACAAGGCCCGCAACAGGTTTCCAGAAAACACAAAGGCGTCAGATAGCCACAATCATAGGATGGAAAGGAAAAATCAAACATCAGTTGGTGAGGCAATATATATACAGGAAATTCCCAGGGAAATTTTCAAACTGTTCGCTCGCTCTTGTGCTTTTGCAGACTTAGTATCACAAAAGTAAGCTCCACTCCCGCATTTAGGAGTTAGTTGCCCTTAACCTTATCTCAAGAGTCGTGTGAAAATTGGTATTAATCAATTAAAAAAAATTACCTTTATAAGATGGATTGGTTAAAGCTTCATATATTAGATTCACCATGTCGTCCAAATGAATCCAGGAAAACCTACACAACCAAGAGCAGAATGAATTTCTGAAATTAGGGCCAGTGTAACAATATATTAGGACCAAGTTTAAATCAACATCAATAAATGCCTAAATATCTTTACCAGATTGTTGAGAATCAAAAGAAACAAACGAAAAAATGACATTTTAAAGTTTTTGGTCACCATTTTGGAAATAAATGTGCTGCTTTTTGAGAATGAATTCCAAGTAGCTTGTGTAGCATACAAGATTGTGTAACAAATCCTAGGGAGAACAGAAATTAAGTGTAATACCATTGTCTTCCAGAACCCAAAGGTCCACCAGCAAACATCATGAATAGAGGGATCATTTTGGCTGCACAGGATCAAAGAAAAGAACAATTTGTTTAGGGCAGACTAAAAATGCAAATTGAGTAATTTTTAGTTAAAAGTATCAAAATTTTAAAATATGTATGTTTTGGTGATTCTGAGCAGATTCAACCAAACAATTGTAGCAGCACTTTTTAGGATTCTTAATTAGATAACAACTAGAGATGAATGTCATCTAATTATTTTTGTGGTTTCCTTCCATTTATTTAGAGCATTTGAGGAGATATAAATCTAAATTTGCCATATGGATCTTTTAAGTTGACAATCTTTAGCCTCTCACACTCCATTTTTGTCATCTTGTCTCTCACAAGGGGAGTGTAAGAGACTAAAAGCAGTGTGAATATCATGTTCCAAAAATATACAAATAAAAAGACATCATTGTGAAGTTGACTTTGCAAGCCCAAAATGAAGAAAAAGGACTCGGAAGACAAAACAAAATCATACCTAGAGCACCACCATCTTTACCAAGGACCACACCAATGTGAATAAGTGCTAACCTAACATTCTTGTTGACCCTGAGGGCTGACACTTCCCATTCTCTACAAACCTGGCAAGAGATATTGTGTTGATAAAATGCAAGATCAAACACACCAAAAGTGCAAGACTAATAGCTCAAATTTAGATATGATAGTTTACTTTAGATTATCTTATCCATATTATTATAGAATATAAGAACACATCTGCAAGCTCTTAAGACTGTTACGAATGAATGTTCTTGCACTCTCCCATAGCTCTGGTCTAGTTACGAGGCTTCAAATTATTTTGAAACAAGAAAACAAACAAAAAACAACACTACAAGTCTACAATATTTAACCTATTTTCTGACATGACTTTTAAAGTAAAGAAAGCTTCGATTAAAAATAGAAAACTCACCCCTTTTGACAAATAGATTTTTCTTTGCCATCTCTGTGTGCAAAACAGACTTTGATTCCTCATCAAACACCATCTCCTAAACCACAAAACCAAACCCAATAATAATTTAGTACAACAGAGATCGATTAATCAAAACAAATAATATAGGTAAAGATTGTGAAGATGAGAACCTGAAGGGCATCTTTGGCAGCAATGGCAAAAGGAGGAGTAGTGAAGAGAGCGAAACCCATAGGATGTTCACCTTTGCAGTTAACCTGCGAAGCCTCGTAACGAGGTAACCATCTGAGAAGGTTCTGGAGTTCTCTCTCCTTCACGTCCTCGGGGAGGCCCGATATGAAGATCGTTTGAACCTAGAAACCATCTAATGGATCTACTAATGATTTGAAAATGAATCGATCGAATTGATGAGATGAAATTGAAAATGTACCTCGTCGTTGGAGAGGCGATTAGGGTTTTCCATGGGCATGGAATGGTGGTGAAGAGGAGGAGCAGCCGTGGGAGTAGGAGGAGGTGGAGGAACAGTCGCCGGCGGCCACAGCGGATGGTAGGGGTGGATTTTTGATCGTTCGAACCTAGAAACCAAACACAGTGATGAATCTAATGGATCTACTAATGATTGAAAATGAATCGATCGAATTGATGAGATGAAATTGATAATGTACCTCGTCGTTGGAGAGGCGATTAGGGTTTTCCATGGGCATGGAATGGTGGTGAAGAGGAGGAACAGCCACGAGAGTAGGAGGAGGAACAGCCGCTGGTGGCCATTGCAGATGGTAAGGGTGGATTTTTGATAGGGTTTTTTTTTGGGGGGGGGGGGAGGGGAGGGGAGGGGGAGGGGTAGAGGGAAAAACGAGCGCGAAGGGAAAAATAAAGCTGAGCACTCAGATTGCGTTTTTTTTTGTTTTTTTTTTTTTTTGCGACGGTTGTTCATGCCGTTGCAAAAACTTGTTTTTTGTGACAGGAAGTAGTGCCGTCGCTTAAACCCGATTTATTGGCGACGGTAAGTGATGTCGTCGCAAAAACTCACTTTTTGCGACGGGAATAGTGCCGTCGCAAATACTTCCATGTTATATGCCCCTTTTTCTTGTAGTGATATATGTGTGGGATCCACTCATATATGTACGAAGCCTATATCATCAATGATTGAGATCTAAAAAAAATTGTAAGAACCTTTAAAAAAAAGATCTCAATAATTGTTATTGCAAAATAAGTGCAAGTAGGGAGGAACTACACTAGAGTAGGAGGGGTCATGACATCCTCAAGTTCGGTATAAACCCTCGTACAGTATATATTAAAAATTATTTGATGTAATTTATTTGAATTATTTATAATTTTTTTAAAAAAATTGTATTAAATTATTTGGTATAATTTTTACTTTCAGATTGTTAAGTAAAAATAACTTAAATAAATTCATAAAAAAAAATTTATTTAGAAGTTGGAGACAAGATGCTTTTGATTTTTATTTTTTGATTAAAATAATTTAAATAAAGTGGAAAAAAAAATTATCTTGAAGTTAGAGGCAAGGCGCTTTTGATTTTTATTTTCTTATGATCAACTTTTAACTCATAATAACCTGAATCAAATCAACATTTCGCATCCTGTAAATAACTCCAAAGCAGTTTTCAAAATTGATCCATACTTTGTCATTCAACGAATCACTCAAAAATTTTAATGTAAAATTGTACACACATAGTGTGCACCGCCTCTAATTATATATCCAGTAAAAATCATGTCATTGACATGTTCTATTCTATTACAACAAATTAAAAGTTTAAAGATAAAAATTGATGGACTAAATTATTTTTTAAGAACGAAATATTTTAGTTGTCAAAGGTATCATTCCTATATTTTTAACAACATTGGACATGTAATAATGAATTACTACCCAAGACCAAAGTTTTCATCTCAAAAAATAAACCTATTGGCTCCATATTGTGTTTGTCTCTAAGGCCCCGTTTATTTTCAGAGGTAGAATGGCGAAGATTCATAGTAAGGGGATTGTTCATGAGGGGATTGATAGTAAAGGGATTAAGTAAAATTGTATTTGTTTTGATGATAGTTGTTAGTGTAGGGATTGTTAAATTATTTTTATATAAAATAATAAAAAAAAATACAAAAACATTAAACATTAATGTTCAAAAAAAAATGCCCAACATGTAAAAAATAAAAAAAATTCTAATTCGCATACTATTTCTCTAATACCACCTCCACATCTTCCATCCCAATCCGTCTTTCAAGGCCCAACCTAATCTCCTCTTCCATCTCAATCACTTTCCCAAATTTACAAACAAACATAACATTAAATAGGTCCCACCTCTATCCTAATCTCATCCCTCCCTCTATATTCCAAAACAAACGGGACCTAAAAATGTATTAATTAATGACATTTTTTAAATTTTGTCATTAAAGATTATAATTATTGGCTTTTGAAGGATAGTCTTTTCATAACAACTCAATAATTTTGTCATTAAAGATTATAATATTTTTGGAATGAAATTCACTTTTGTGGACGAATAATTTTGCTCACTAAACCCTTAAAGGTTGTTGTGCTCCCACAACTTTTAAAATCTCTCTAAAGCAAATCTCTTAAAATCAATGTTTATAATTGTCATGTTATTTTAAATTTGAAATATTTTCTTAACAATTTTTTAATTTAAAATAAAGATATGTTAATATGAATATATTCATTCCATTCCATTCATCTAATGGAGACGATTTCAATCCATTTTTCATCAAACAATTTTTTTATTTTTTATATTTGGTAACACTATGTAAAATGATTTACACTTGGACTTTATTGTGTACCCAATCTTACAAGTGGTGTACAATGATAGGAGCACATAAATTCTATAATTTTTTTTTTTTTTTTGAACTGAAAATTCTATAAATTTGAAACCCAAGAAAAAAATACCAAACTGAAAATATAAGAAATAATAATGGACAATATGATAAAATCTAAACATCAAGTAGTGCTTTTCTTTAATCAGCAAAAAAAGTTTTTATATTGTTGTAAAACAAATGTGTACCTACAGAGTACATCAAATATATCAATTGACGTTTTGAAATCTCTTTTGGTAAGAGTTTAGAAGATTCAGAAGGAAAATGATCACTTGGCGGGGTGATGTTATGGTACATTTGAATGTACCATACATCGAGTTATGAGGTTATGTGATTTTATATTATAACTAATATCATATAGATCATAATCATTATCATATTGACTCATAACTTAGTTATATTTAATTATCCGTACATACCATATTATCTGATAACCACCTCATAACTAAATTATTTTAATAATTTAATTTCAATTGGCAACCGGTGTAACCGGTTACCAAAATGACGACAAAGGAAATCAATCAAGGGGTCCCAAGTCAGTTGGCCTCCCTCTCTTGCTCTTGCTCTTCTCTTCTCCTTCTTCTTCTCTTTTGCCATAGCCAACGCTTCAGCCATTGCCGATGACCACCAGCCCCGTCGGCATCGGGGCCACCATTCTCTCAGTGTTGACATCTTCACAATCTCTCACTCTCTCGACGTCAAGAACTAGTTGCTTTCATTCTAATCGAATCTTTCTGAGAGATCTTTTCTGTAGCTCAGGTTTGTTTCTAACTCTAAACTTCATTTACATTAGGGCTTTTGATTTCAAAACCTTAACCCTTATTGAATATCTGATATTAAGTTTGGTTCTCAAAATTTTTAATCCAATTATTGGCTCTTTCTCTATCTCTCTTTGATTCCATTTATAATCAGCAATGTCATTGATCACATGCCTAAATCATCCTCTATTTCTTTTGTTTCTCTATCTTTCTCTATTTATTGGGAATTTATTAGCTCTTTGTTTTTTTTTTTATAGTTTTTTTTTACATTTTAATTTTTTTAAAAACCAATAAAATTTTATTGGTTTTTAAGCTACAAAATTTCTTTGTTATCTGTAAATTAGGTGACACTCATGTCTCTCTTGATTAGTTTTAGAGAGAGAGAGAGAGTGCGACACTACAGAGACTTCTTGATTTATTATTCTCTCTCCAAGGTTGGTTGACTAGTGTCAGGGTTTAGTCGGTTTTGAGGGAATCAAATCAATTAGGTCTAGAGACAAAGAAAATAAAGGTTGACCAATCTTAGAGAAAATACAGATTAACAATTTCTTTAATGACAGGTCTCACTGTCTAATTGTATATGGCTAAGATTATTTTCTATGATTACTTAGTACTGTGTCCTTGGAGAGCTTGCTTGTTAATGGTTATCAATACATTTGTGAGTGTGTTTATACACTTTTGCATATCAAATGGGGTGAATGAAAGTTGGGTCTCATGATGTTTACTAAGAGTTTGACAGTTAAAGGTCTCTTTCATCACATTTATAGAATTAGTTTCATAGCGATGTATGTGTGTCCTAATCTTCATGGTTAAAGATTAATTTACTTGGTTTATTGGTATATTTTAAGGTTTGTTTTATAACATTTTCCATTGGTTTTTGTTCACTATTTGATGAGAGATTAATATGTAAAGATGATCCCAAAGAAAGGCATTTGTAGATTCCATAACTTATAAGAGATTTACAAAAAAAACAAAACAAAACAAAAAACAAATACATCATGAGACCCAAAACCAATCATTTATTTTGAGTTACAGATGCAAATCAAATTCTTGGTGCAAATGCTAATAACGTTTGGTTTATCCGTTTCTTTGTACTACCAACTAATTATTTGCTATTGAAGCTTGCAATTGATGTAATGCTACAAGTCACTCTGTTATTTGTATGACTCTTAATATAGGTGCATTTTATTTTGGAATGAATAATATTTACATTGTTACCTACTAAGTTTTCGGTTAACTAGTGATGTAGCTACCTGTACTAAATCTAGTATTTTACACTCTACAGTCACTGGCATAGCATGTGAACACAATTAATGCTTACTTTTTTGATATATTTAGCTTCTATGTATTCTTTCTCAGATAGTTCACATTGTGGCACCAAGTATATTATTTGGCAATATTCTTTTGTGTTAAAGTTGTTTGCAACTGCAATTTTATTGATCTCTTAAAATTTAAGTGTAGTGGCTAGGGTCACAATGTAACGCCCCAACTCTTCAAATGTCATCGATATTGTCCATTTTGGGCCACGCTTGCACGGATTTGTTCTTTCCAGTGGATCACCCATCACATAACTACTCCAGCCTAAGCATGCTTAATTGGGGAGTTCTGCTAGGTATTTCACCACCCGGGAAAAGGCCTCGATGCTATATAAGGGTCCAGGTTTTTACTTTTATAACCTAGGAACGCCCCCTCCATTCCTGATGTGAGACACCGGGACCTTACAATCAATCCCCCTTAAGGCTGCACGTCCCCATGCAGTAGCCTGCTAGCTCACAAGTCCGCCCACATGCACCGAGAGACGCCAGGGGCCCACACTGGTACTCCAGCGAGTCGGCTCTAATACCATTTGTAAAGCCCTAACCATTCACATGTCATCGATATTGTCTGTTTTTGGGCTATGCCTGCATGGATTTGTTCTTTCTAGTGGGTCACCCATCCCAAAATTACTCTAGCCTAAGCACGCTTAATTGGGGAATTCTACTAGGGATTTCACCACCCGAGAAAAGGCCTCGATACTATATAAGGGTCTAGGTTTTTACTTTTATAACCCAAAAACTCCCCTTTCATTCCCGATGTGGGACACTGGGACCTTACATACAAGATTCTATAATCCATATAAAACTGAATTACTAGAATCAGTAGATCATGACTGGCCAGGTCATCTTTGGTCTTTTTGCCTTTGCGTTACGTGGATTTTGTGACTTTGCATAGTTGTGTATCTCAATGGTTTTGCTAAGTGCTCAATTTAAGCTATTTGGATTGATTAATATTCGGTATATGTAATTTGGATTTGCTAGTTACTGTCAAATTACTATATTTTTGTGAGTTGCCTTGTTTTGATGAGGTTTTGGTGTTCCATTGACTGTTATTGAAGTGGAGTTAGGCTACATGTTGGTCATCCTCTTGGATATACTACCACAGATATTCTTGCTAGATTCAAATGTGCAGGGCTTTAATGTTTTGCACCCGATGTGATGGGATGGGATGGGATGCATTTGGATTAGGATTTATCGATACACATCATCATTTTCAACAAAATAAAGAAAATAAAATAAATATATATATATACAAATAAAACCAACAATAATTTTAACTGAATAATGTGTAAAAGAAAATTAAAATTTGGTTTGGAATTTTCAAAAGTAGTTTTTTGAGTTTTTAATTTGTATATCGAGACCTTTTGATTGTTCCCTGTTTATTTGCCTGTATTATTTTTGGAGAAACTCAGTTGTCTTCAATCTTCTCTTCCAAACTAACCAGCCCAAGAACTACACACTGGGGGGGAATAAACTTTACCTATACCAATTTACTGGTTAAGAGTGGTGGGCCAGAACTTGCTCGGATGAATGTATATGTTGACGCCACCGTGAACACACCTGTGCTTGAGACTGCCCAGAGCAGATTATCAACCTGATTTGGCCTAGTTACAAGAGCTGGTGCTAACAAAGTTTTGATCCTTAAAACTTCCACCTTTTCCCAATCATAAAGCTACCTTCTAAACTGAAACTCCCAATCTCCTGCACTTTATTTATGTTAGGTAAAATAAATGATTTCCTACAAGTAAATCAATCAATGAGAATAAAAACCAATGCGGAAAAATTAAATCAACAACGACACAAGAATTTTTATGTGGTTCCCTCAATGTGGGGTACGTCCACGAGATCGAAATCTGATTCCACTATCAACCAAAACGTTTCCAAACGATTACAAACGAGACACAAGTAAATCAATCAATAAGAATAAAAACCAATGCGGAAAAATTAAATCAACAACAACACAAGAATTTTTATGTGGTTCCCTCAATGTGAGGTATATCCACGGGATCAAAATCCGATTCCACTATCAACTAAAAAGTTTCCAAACGATTACAAACGAGACACGAATAATCTCACAAACCACCCTTAGGTGAATTCCAAATAATCACAAATAATCAAGAGAAAAGACCTCACCAAATAAATAAACAAAAGTCTTCAAAACAGAGTTGTAAAAGACCCAAAAATAACAACCCAAATCAACCAAACATGCACACTGACAATGCTTTAAAGCATCCAAAGATTGAAACCAAGAAAGACTTCCAAGCATGAGTTCGAAAAAGCACTCCCACCGAATTGCACTTGAAGCAGCTACCAACGTGGGAGAACATAAACAATACATATATATTGTTGATTCTAGGGCTTTTATTCAAACTGTAATTTCTACCAAACAAATTATTAAATACTCATTGGGCTTCCAAAAGTTAGATATAATATATAAAATATATTATAACCAAACCAAACCAAACCAAATTAAAATTCTTTTAATAAACCAATTGGGCCCCATACTCTACTAAGGAGGTATACCCAACAATTCTCCCCCTACTGACTTAGGTGGAGACATCAACCATACCTGCTAAAGTTCGACACTTCAAATATTTGTCCTTCAACAAAGTCTTTCTTTGAAGAAGAACTATCTCTTGATTTGTCATGGCTTTGATCACGACCATGAGAAGTCTTATTCCTCCCCCTTGTTTTGCTTCGACCTCTCACAACAAATGCTTCTGAATGAGAGGAACCCGTTGATTTCTTCTAGTTTCTTCATTCAAGAAGCTACTAGTGACTTGGCTCATTGTGACAACTCCATCGGGCGTCGAATTACTAACTATCACAACCAAAGTGTCCTAACTTTCGGGCAAAGAACTAAGTAGCATCAAAGCCTGCAACTCATCATCAAAACAATTTTCATAAAAGCAAGTTGGTTAACAATACTCTTTATTTCTTTCAAATGTTTCGGAATAGGGCTACCCTCTTTATATTTTAAATTAACTAACTTACGAAATAGAAAAGCTTTATTTGTGGCTGATCTTCTATCGTAAAGCCTTCTAATTTTTTTTTTCCATAAATCATGTGCTGAAGTTTCAGTAGCCACATGATGAAACACACTGTCATCAATTCATTGACGGATAATATCAACGACTTTTTGATTAAGCCTCTTCCATTCATCATCTTTCATACCCTCGGGTTTTCCACTATCACCCTCAACAAGTCCATACAAATGTTTACAAAATAATAGGTCATCCATTATAGTTTTCCAAGTTACCCAATTGCTTCCATTGAAGCTAGACATACGAACCACATTTCCTTCCATTGATTTACACAAATAAATAAATCCAAATAAACTGTAAGCTCTGATACCAGATGTTAGGGAATTCATATATTTTCCCTAACAATTTAATCACTGACATTGCGTTCAAGGACACCCCTTTATCCACAACCAATCTATATAGGATAGGAAACTCTTCTTTCAGGCACCTGTTAACACACCATCAGTCAGATGAGAATTAACTCTTGTTTGACAATTATCTAAGTAAAACCTCAGTAGGATATTACTCTGGTTTGCGATGGACACAATGTCATTCCACACTCTGGAGAAATTGTTGGTAAAGTCTATATTTGGCATCCAACTACCCACCTCCAATTTGTATTTGCTGCAAATAATTCTTCTCCATAGTGCGCCTTTCTCTACACCAAACGTCCACCACCATTTAATCAACAAGCATGTGTTAAAGGTGCTTGATCATATGTATCAAGAAGGGTAATATTGAATTTTTTTTTTAATGTTCAATTTCTGTTAATTCGTAGTTATTGGTTTCTCTATTTCTCAAAGGTATTTTGATGTGATTTTTCTTGTTATGATTTCTTTTAATTGATTTTTTAAAGTGAATTCAAGCGTTGGAGTGATTTTGCTACAGGTGACTAATCCACATTAGAAATGTTATGTGTGTTGATGGTTGGTTCTTTCATTCTAAACTGGATGATTAATCTTTTTTTTTATTATTTAAATAAAACTAGGATGATTACTCTTTTGTACCAAAAATGTTCATTCACCATTTCTTGGAGCTTTGAAATTTGATAAAGTGAAAAGGTTAATCAGTTATAATACTAATTTAGAAACATTCTTTTATTAAAGGTTGTCCCATTGTAACTCACTATACATGTGTGATTTTGGCGTGAATATCTTTGCTTATGTTGTGCACAACATTTTTATATTATAAATTTGCTATTTATACTTTAATTATGAAGTTTGCTAAGAGATATTTTACGTGTGAAGTTTGCTAAACTGTAATTTGCTATTTCGACTTATGTGTGAAGTTTTATATTGCAATGAAATTGTTGTCATTTTCAATTGATGCATTACAATTGATTTTTTGTAGTAGTGAAATTGTTATCATTTTGAATTGATTTATTTTAATTGATTTTTGTAGAGTATGTGATGTCAACATTATTTAAAGGAACATGCATACACTACTATCTAAATATATGATCAACCTTAAATTAAAACCGAGAATGTGTATGGATTACATGTCAAAAGAAGTCAACACACTATTTAATAACTCAAACCCTCACTTCAACCACCAATAGTCCTGCTGTGACCTCTAAATCAATAGAATTACCATCGAGACACCAACTCGATCACCGAAGAGCTTGAACAACAAATCATATACTAATTCTTAGAGCGCCAAGAAATGAGTTGATATGATTCTATGATATGAACTCGAGCAAAACAATGAAAGCAACAAACACCATATTATAGATACAAAAGCAAAAACACAAACACTTGGGGTATATGATATCATTCGCAGCATCAAGTCCTCTGATTGAAACCAAAAACAAATTCAATCCCTCCAAATTAATGAAAACAACAAAGAAAGAAAATTTGAGAGAATTGAAAACAAATACAATGATGTATATGAATTGATTAAAAGAGACTAACCTATTCATGTGGGTTAGAGTTCGATTGTGCTAGAAACCCCCCCCCCTCCCTCCCCTCCTCCCAAAAAAAAAAATGAAAAAGATCTTTCATGAGTCCCATAATAATGCACTCATCATTTGAAAACCTATTAAAGTTTAAGCTGCAGAATAATTAAACAAGTCAACCTTCTTTTCCATCTAGTTAATTTGCCCCTAATCTTCTCCAACACAGATCTCCAAGTGGCTTTTCTGCTTATATTAGCCCCTAGAGGTAACCCCAAATATTGTAGGGGCAAATTTTTCACTTTGCAATTCAATAATTAAGCAAAATCATTGAAGGAATCCTCTGCTACACCCACTCCATACTAAATAAGGTAATGTTTTCTATTAATTTTGAAAATTAAGAAATTATTATTATTTTTTCCTCTGTATTTTTTCTCACAAAAAAAAAAAGCTACATTAATTATCTTTTTTTTTTTGTGGAGAGAGGTTTTGACCTTCGATTTTTCTAAAATGGGTGTTCTAAACGAAAAGGATAGAGTTGGTTCAGAAAATGAGAAAAAGTGCTTGCGTGCAAGAGGAGCCTTCACTATGAGAAAGAATAGTGGGTTTGCATAGGATGCCTTCTTGGATAATAGCTTCAATGCTGCCATGCATGAAAGGCTTAAGTGTGAGATAGAAGAGAGAGGCTTTAGTGCGAAATTGAAGCAATGGTTTAGAGATTGTCTTCTTGAGTCATGACTTCAATACTTGTGAGAGAGGAGTAGCCTCAAGTGCGAGAGAGAAATGAAGGTTTGTAGAGAGTGTCTTCTTAGGTCATGACTTTCAGTGTCCATGTACGTGAAAATGAGTGATAAAGGTCAGAGTATGTCTCTTGGCGTCATGGTTTCAGTGCTCCGAAGCACAAAACCATGGCATTTTAATGAAGAGAAATAATTAATGATAAATATTTTTGTCTCCTTAAATACAAGAACATAGAATTTATTATTGGTGACGAAATATTTTTATCCTCAATAACTTAACCTTATGAGACGGAAAAATATATTCGTCGCACAATCATAATCTGTGTTACACAAGCAAAATTTATTAGTGACGAAATATTTTTGTCTCCCATAACTTATTCTTCCAAGACAAAACTATATTTGTCGTCCATTTAATAGAAAGATGAAATGACATTGTCTGCATGATGGAGTGTTTACCGGTGACGAAATATTTTCGTCTTCCATAACTTATCCTTCCCAGGAAAAACTATATGCGTCACCTAGTAAATGGAAATATGCAACGACATCATTTAATGGGTAGGGAATTTATTGGTGATGAATCACATTCGTTGCAAAAAAAAAAAATAAAATAAAGAAAAAAATAAAAATAATTGCGACAAAAATGTTCATCTCCAATGAGCTAAAATAATTCGTGGCAATGCAAATGAAATTGGCGCCTCATTTTTGCAGACGAAATTTTGTTTTCATCTTCTATGCTTTTGAGAAAAATTAAAACAAATGACAAAATTAACATTTCACCATCTTTGGGTGTGTGTGTGTGTGTTTTTAGAAAAAAGAGGCAGCCTTGCTGGTAAGAGGAATAGAATGAGCAGAGTTCTTCAAGGTTAGTCTGTGAGTGTGTTCAAATATGTATCAAATTGGTGCTTTATACACTTTCTTGCTTAGGATTGATGTGAAAATGTTCAGCTCATCTTCAATTTATTCATATGGATTAACATCATATAAACTTTGAATTTGTTAGAAAGAATCTTGAATTTTCTTTACTTTATGACTGTTACCCACTTTTCAATTTTTTTTGTTGAATTATGTAGATTAAATTGCCATTGGAACTATGCAATTTTTTAAATGGCAATGATTATGTTTTAAATTTTGATTTGTTAGTAGATCCCTTTGTGGAGACTTGCTAAATACAAGAGATCTAGATTGTTGGGGTACAACAAGACAGTGAATCATGCCTCCAGTGGTGTATTATTATCTGGGGTCGCTATCAATTTGATAGATTTTTTATTTTTTTTGTTGTTGATATAGATCAAAAGGATAGTGTTTCTGAGGGAAAAAATCTAGTTATGAATGTTGTTGCTGGTTTGGCAAAATTGTTAAAATGTTGCAAAACCATATTACAAAACTTGGGTTCAGTCTAAGTTATCATTTTGTAATTATACAATGCAGATGATTGAGTGAGTTCATTTAATCTAAAGCATTATGCACAATTTTCTCTAAATAATCTTTCTTTATTAGCTTTGGTTGGTCCACTAATTTCAAGGATGATCCACAGGTGGAAATCATTTCCAAAGAAATTTTTTTGCAGTAGTAGAAAATAAGAGAACTTTAAATTCAATGACAAAACCGAAAGATACCTTACCCGCCAACAAAATCGTGATCCTCACGTGCCCTCCAACAACATTTTGGTAAAGAAAAAATAGTTAAGTTTTGGCAAGAAAATTAATGTGGCAACAGATATCTTTGCCAAACTTTTATCGAAATTTGATTCACGATTTGGCTGACATTTTTTGGAAAGACATTTGACTCACCATTAGAGGAGTGATTTTGTGAACTGAAACTAATTTTTTGACTTTGGCAAGACATTTGATAGAACTATTGCAATTGCTCTGATTTAGGTTATGCAGGTTTGGCCAAGTGGTCAATCCAAAAGTAATACTCCCTAGGTAAATGCATTAAGTTCTGGAAAAAAAAAAATTTAAAAAGAAAAAATGTATAGGACTAATTTATAGAAAACTAGCTAATAATGGCACTTCTCAATATAAAGACTGGTTGGTGCAATTTATTATTCTTTATTTTCAAATCTATGTTTCAACTATTTGGTGCAGTTTTACTTGCAACTTATTCTAGAATAATAATCCATTAAGTTGAAATAAATAAATTTTCTCCAAAGTGGACATAAGTATTTTTAGATTTTATTTATTATCGTTTATTCAACTTACAAAAAGATGCAAAAATCTAACCCAAACCAAACTAATCACAATTTATTATTAACTCCATTGAATTCAAGTACTCCCTCAAACTAATCCCAAGCCACAAACCCACTCAATTTAACATCGAAAATTCAATATTGTTTGTTCACTACTAAGAATACAAGTTTTGAGCTCAACATTTGTGGACAATCTACTATGCTACTAATGTTTGTTGTTCACATGATGCAGTTCATATCAAGACACCACTTGCCATCCAGTCATATCAAGACATCACTTGCAACAAAGACCTATGAACTACAGCAAAAGGAAATGAAATATTAGAAACTGATTTATAGAAATTTAGCAATCGAAACAAAGGAAAGAAAATAATCAAAGCGGTTCATTCATACTAGTAGAGATCAGAGAAACAAGGGAGGAACAAAATGGTTTCTCTTTGACTTAAATGTGTGTTCTCATTCTTGTAGTCTAGTTTTTTTTTTTTCCTATGAAATTAGTCAAGTATAGAAATGGTAAGCCAAGTGTAAAACTTGTTAAAGTTTTTAAAAAAATCATTACCTAAACTAGCAGATGTCAAAAATCCATATCGAACAAGACTTCCTTTTTGCTGAACTCATTTGTTTCTAACCTTGTATTTCTACCTTTCTGAGCAAAAAAATTCAGCAATAATCTCACCTAGTTAACTATATGAACAATTTAATAAAATTGAGTAGATAGGAAAAGAAGAAGAAATTCTCTCACCCACTCCTCATTATTCCAACAAAGTATTAATAACAGTAAGGAAGCAGTTCATATGTGATATTCAGATGGACAATATGACCTTCAACATTAGGAACCAACCATCCAATACAATTATTTTATTTTCTTTCCAAATAGAAGGAATTAATAGATTAACCCCCCAAAAAAAGTTTTAAAAAAATAAATATACCTTAGAAGCTCCAATCTATAAATTCCTGCCATCTATCTTTTAAACACCATCTAACAAACCTTAAAATTCAAACCAAATTTCTATTTCTACAGTTAAAAAGAAACAAATGCAACACATATAACCACTAACTTGCTTTAGCAGAAACTCATTAGCAACAAGTTCCAACACCAACTTAGCCTTAAAACTAGCCATTTATATTTCACAAATTTCTTTGATGATAAATAATTTATCCTCTAGACTAAACAGCATGACTCAACTGAACTGGAGAGGAGACATATCCACATCCGTATGTCATTCACATCCTTGCCGAAGAAGTTATGATTTATTGCATGTAGCTAGCCTCTTTTCTATTGAATGACTTTGTCAGTGGTTTTCCTGCATATTTCAAGTAAACCAACATTGTTAAAAATTTCATAAAGAAATCAAGTAGCTAGCAATAAGAAAAATTTTAAACCATGACGGACATGAGAAACTTGCCCATAATTCGTACAAATTAGAGAGAAAATTATATGGAGGATAGCTCTAATGCACACTACTCCTTTAAAGAATACAGAATTTCAAAGTAGATTAAAATGGCAAAATTTACAGACAAAACTTGTTAACTAAAAACCATAAATTATTTAAATCATATTTGGTATTTTCTGCCGAGAGTGATGGGTGCCTAAGAGGAACAATTAGATAGATGCATTATTGGACACTGTTAATAAGTCCACACTAGATAGATGCATTATTGGACACTGTTAATAAGTCCACACTCAAATTTGTCATGTGAAACTCTTGAAAGAGCCACAAACTACTTTGACCAAAACGAAATTGACAAATAAAAAGTCAAAACAAAGAAGTCATAGTCAACAATGCTTTGAAATCTATGACCAACAATTTAATTCAAAAAAATAGGCATTTGTCTAACCTACAGTCACTGCAGTCATTCAAGCTTAACCTGGTAGAGGCAACAATAATGATCAAACTGAGAAAGAATACACACAGACATATAGACATATAGGAGCTAAACTTGCTAAAGAATGATGCCCTTCATAAATAAAAGTTTTCGACACACACACACACACACATATACACAAGTAAATCAGCAACAAATTGTAGAAAATGTAATAATTTGGAAACAAAAGAACAGAAACAATAGCAAACCATTCAAAATTTCAATCAGAAATCAAAGAATGTAACCTATTTAAATCCACAACCCAAAAAAAAAAAAAAAACAAAGAAAAAAAAAAACCTAAACAATTACAATAAATATCACAATGTTTATCTATTGTGACCATTCAAGTATCTTGAAGTCCTGAGTAATTTCATGGACAAGCCTCTTGAATGGAAGCTTCTAGATCAGGAGCTCAGTACTCTTTTGGTACCTGCAAATTTCACTACACATCAATTAAGATAACAAAGAATCTGAAAAATACAAGAATTGTTATAAACATAGTAAACCATAATTTAGGCTTTAATGCAGTGAGTAGAGAAGAACCTACTTGCCTAAAGAGGTGACTTCCTAGTTGTAAGAAGGGCTACTAAAAGAATTTGTTTATTTAGAAGAACAGCAAAAATCAGTGAACTCAACACTATCATGAACAACCAAAGACAAAGGCATGATATCTGCTTCAAAAACTATGAAATATAGCGGCTAAGGATCTGCAGACCATCATTTAAAAACTAATGTTGTGAAGCCACAATCTAACAAAAGCAAAGTTACTATTGAAGCAACACCATATATAACATTTTTTTATATGATATTTTGAGAGGAAAATCTAAAAAATAGCAAAGTAACCACTGAAGCAACATTGCTAAACTCTAGTATTTTGTTGTTATTCATTACTAAAATATAGCAATAACCATCTGTTTGCAATTGAATCATTAGAGATGCTATTAGGTAATAGCAGGAACATTGCTTCAAGCCAACAATTTAGAAACCTTCAAGCTTCACAAACATTGGAGTTTAAAAAAATTTGCTAGTTAACAAAATACAATACTCTATTTGTCCACCATGAATGTAATTAGTACATTTATATTTTTTCACAAATGCTCATCAAATATAACCAAACACCTGCATTCATATTTTAAGCTAAATCAGTACCTTCTTTTCTTTTCTTTTCTTTTCTTTTTTATATATTTCATATTTTTTACAAATATATACATATATATATATATATATATTTATCTTTTAACCAAACGCCCTACACTAAAGTTTTAACCAAACAACCTACATTTACATTTTAACCAAAAAACTTACAAATATTTTAAGTTAAATCAAAACATTTATATTTTTTTCCACAAATGCTCATCAAATATAAGAATTTTTCAACCCCTCACAACTTCACAATAAATAGAATCAAGTCAGTAAAAAAACTAAAAAAGAAACAGGATGAGATAGAGAGCCAAAACCATAGGGAGAGAGCCAAAAGCAAAGATAGCATAGGAGAGAGAGAGAGAGAGAGAGAGCAAAGAGAAAGAAAAAGAAAACTACCAAATCGGTGAGCGGTGAGGCGATCTAAGAGGAGACGATCGACGGTGACTAGTAGGGCTAGTGGTGGCGCCGACGATCGGCAACACTAGCCGTAATGACAATCGGCAACACTAGCCGCGACAGCGGCGATTGGCAACGCTAACAGCGGCAGAGGCGAAGGCGGAGGCAAGGTGAGGAGTAGCGAGTGGGTGTAGACACCCCATTTTTGACCGTCCTCAAGACTTGGACGTCATCATTTGAACACCTGATGATTTTGCTCGCTCCCTGAGGGTCTCGATCGAGCACCTTGCCTTGGAGCCTCTTATCTTGTTTGTTTTGTGCTTGGTTGTGGGCCAAGAGCTTTTTTCTTGCTTCTAGAGGGAGAGGGTGGCATGTCGGCCATCTCCTTAGCCTGCCGGCCATGACTTGTGCCTACCGGCCACCAGTGGTGGGCGGTCGGCTACATTGATGGCTGGTCGGCCACCAATGATGGCTGACGACTATTTTTCTCCTTTTTCAGATATTTCTTTGCCAGCTGTGCCAACTGTTGTTCACTGATGCTCATGTCCATATACATGTATAGCGGGATGAAAGCAAGCCTTTGGCTTGAATTTCTATATAATGGGGGGTCTCTCCCCCATTTGGGAGGTTAGAAATTTTGAAGAGCAAAATTTCACTCTCTCTCTCTAGAACTCTCTCTCTCTCTCTCTCTCTCCCTATTTTGTGCTTGAAAGTGAGTTTTCTTTACACATTTGCACTAAGACCCTTGACCAAACACCTTCACCTTGGAGCTGAGGTTCTTGGAGGCCTTGTTTGAGCTTCTAAAAGTGCTTTTAGCTCAGAATCTTTGCTGTTTTGTTGTTGTGCTTCAAGGGTAAGGACTTGTACCTTTTAAGTTTTGCTTTAGTTACTTGTTTGGCCATCTTTCCATGTTATTTTGAGGCTGGTTTTAACCACTAAAAAAACTCTATTTTTAAGATTTTAAAATGATGGTTTGAGTCTTGTTTAGTTAGGGGATGGTTTCATCCCTTTGCTCTTTGGCTTCTAAAGCCTTTTGAGCCATCTTTCAAAGCTTTTGCAACCCCGTTTTCTTGTCCTTTCAACCACTAAATTCCAGGGGAATTTTAGTGGTAAAAAGTTGGTTTTGAGGTCCAAAGTAGAAGGGGGTGGTCTCCCCTCCTTGTATCTTGTTTGCATGTGTAGATGGCCTAAGATGTGAGCATATTTTTCTACCTCTTTATGACTTGATCTCAACATGTTTTAGCTACTAATTTAGCCTACTTTAGCTCTGTTTTGGGTGGTCTTGGTCATATGAGCTTAGTCTTGCATGGTTGTAGTGTAAATGGCTTCACTAACTTTGTGTTTCAAGGCCTCTAACATGCTTTCGTGAAATGATTGCATGATATAGCATCATTTAATATGTGATTTCAGTGCATATACCTCTGTCACGCTCTCACATCTTTCACTCTTTTATTACTTTTGAGGGTTGTGTATTATGCCTTGTTTGTGGGCTAACATGTGTGCAAGTTTTCCTAGTCTTTTTGTGCTTCAATTTTAGCATGTTTTAGCCACTAATTGGGCATGGTTAAGCTCTGTCCAGAGCTGATTTGGTCATTTAAGCTTGATATTGCATGCTTCTAGTGTAGTGCTCTTCACTAGTTTTGCATTTTTGGCTTTTGAACATGTTGTGCATGAGTTGCTTGCATGTTGTAGTGCTAATTTTCATGCCATTTCAGCACCTAAAAAAAGTCTGTAGCCTCCCTTATTTCTTCTTTTTTCCATTTGTTTTGAGGATTGGTTAACCTATGATTGTGTTTAGGCTTGAGATAGAGCTTGTGCTCAATGGCTTTAACTCTCTTTGGAGGGTTCCTCCTAGCCAAAGGCATGATCTCTCTCATGTCTTAAACCATCCTTTGGTTGATACCTCTCTCATTAGAGGACAATCATCTTGGACAATTTGACTAAGGAATGACTTGGTAATCTAAAATGTGTAAACAAAATCAATCAAGTAAAATATGAACAAGATAATCATATTTTGTTGCATTGCATGTGTTTGGATCGGATGTTAATCCAAACATAAGAAATGTGGGACATTTCATACTCAAAGTGATGAAACGTGTCACATTTCTTGGTCGTCGTCACCCTTGATCATGCATGATAGGGTGCTGGCTGTTTGAGTCTTATATGTGCATTCATTAAGCTTGTACAAGCTTGGTTCTTTGGTCATCATGCATGAAAATGCTTAGTTGATGGCTTGAAAGCCAAGTGCTACACTCCTTTGAGCTTGAGAAATGATGAGGAGGTTGGCAATACACACATACCTTGAAAAATACATTGCTTTGCCTCTGCTGCTCTCTGTTGCAGTAAAAATAGAATTTTGGAAAACGGGTCACCGACCGGCCACTTAAGGTAGCCGACCGGCCAGTGTTTGTGGCCGACAGCCACCTTTTGTGGCCAACCGGCCACCAGTCCATTTTTAGTGCAAAAGTGTTCTTGTTTTGGAACAGTAGCAGTCTGGAAATTGGTACAGTTTCCAGTGATCAAGGAAGGTGCAAACAGAGACAACCAAAAGCAAGGCAATCGATTTTCGGGAGAAAGCAATCGAGCATGCATGTCTCCCTCGCCCGCGAGGCCAATTCATTGCTTTATTAGCTAATTGTAGTTGATTATTACATGTGTTGTAATTAATTAATTCAAGTGTTGTAATATTTTAATTAGCTTAGCATAGCTAATTATTCAATTGTGTTGTAATCAATTAGCTTAGAATAGTTAATTAGTTTCGTTTTGTAATAATTAGCCTAGCTTATTTATTCGGACCCTCCTTCACGAGGGCATAATGTTGTAATAAGCGTGCGTGCGTGCGTGTGTGCATGTCTTCCAACTCCACGTCTTTCTCCCTTTTATTTACCCGTTTTCGATGGTTAGATTAGGGATTATATTTCAATTAGCATATCTTATGCTTGCATGTTTACATCATACTGCATAGTCATTTCGATACACTTTCTTGAATACGTGTTCTAAAGCATGTTATCAAAGTGTTTCATATGCCATATTAGATAGTCGAGCCTATTAATTGCATTGTTGCATGTGTTGCATTAGGCATTTTGTATAGTTAGAGTCATGCATATTTCTAACTAGCTTTTGTTTTGGTTTGGAGTACACTGTAAGTTTTACGCTTCAGCATGCTTGCATGATGTAGACATCCCATTTTTGACCGCCCTTAAGACTTGGGCGCTACTGATCGTTTACTTGGTGGTGAAAGATGTGCAGGGCAAATGTTCGATTTCTTCAGCAAGGAAAGCGTCAAATCCCAACCTCACACCCATTTTTGGACCAAAACTATTTTGACTAAATGATTTTGAGACCTTAAAACCCTCTCTTTCAAAATATCTTTTGAAAAAGTTCCTATGATGTTTCGACACTCGCATTTTGTTAAATGTCGCACTTTTCGGTAAACTGAGCAAGGACAAAGTGGAAATCAATGAAAGAGAGGTGAAATCTCTGAAAAATCTTTCAAAACACCTTGTTTCGGTTTTGGAGTTGAAGAAAAGAGGAGAGGAGGCAAGAAAACTAGTTGAGGAGAAGTTCGGCATGAATCCGGATAGGATCAAAACTAAGCGGCTTCACTAAAATGAGCATAACTTTTTGCACAGTTGGAATTTTGATGTGAGGATGCTACTATTGGAAATCTTACTTCTGGGGCTTTAATTTTGACACAAGAATGACCTAAAAAGGAGTCCAGATGAAGGAGTTATGCCCATTTGAAGTTGGACCTGGAAAGCAGATTTTCTCTGCTGGCCACTGGTGAAGGGTGCCGGCCATTGATGGTCCTTGCCGGCCAAAAATGATGTAATCAATGATCCCTTGCCGGCCAACGATGAAAAAACTCATTTTTCCTCTCATTTTTGCTATATGTGAAGACCATATCTATCATATTGGGAGGTTAGCAAGTTTGGGAGTCTCTCTCTCTAAAATCCCTCTCTCTCTACAAAATTTTCAGAGTAAAATATCTGCCTCTCTCTCTAAAGTTCACTCTCTTTTGCCCTTTTGTGCATGAAAGCTTAGATACACCATACTTTTGCATACACATCCTTGATCAAACTTGACCACCATTGGGCTGAGATTCCTTGGGACCTTGTTTGAGCTCTAGAAGAAGGATTGAGCTTGGTTTGGTGCCTCTTTTGTGCCTAAGTGCTACTGTGCTTCAAAGGTATAAGACTTACCTTCTTTAAGCTTGTTTTGCATGCTTGTTTTGCCACCTTTTCAAACTGCTTTTGGCCAGGTTTTCAACTACAAAAAACTCTAATTTTGAGGTCCTAAAATGGTTGTTTAAGCCTTGTTTGGTTAAGGGGTGTTTCCTCCATTTTGCTCCTTGGCTTGTAAAGCCTTTTGGAGCCATCTTTCAAGCTTTTCAAACAATCTCTTTTTGGCCTTAAAACAACTGAATTCCAGAGGAATTTTTGTGGTGGAAAGCTTGTTTTGAGGCCCAGAATAGGAAAGGATAGCCTCCCCTCCTTGTCTCTCTATGCCATGCCTTGATAGCATTACAAAGTAGCATGTTTTTATGGCTTATGTTAGTTTAGTTCAAGCATGTTTTTGGCTATATTTTAACATGTTTAAACTCTATTTTTGGCTGGTTTAGTCACTTGTTCCTTGCATCTTGCACTTGTAGTGTAATTTTGCTCACTAGCCTAGAGTGCTTGATGGTTTAGCATATTATTCTAGCATGTGTTGGTTCCATTCCAGCATGTTTTTGGCCTTGTTTTAGCATGCTTTAGCTCTATTTTTGAGTGGTCTTAGTCCTTTGGGACTTGCTTTGTATAGCTATGGTGTAAATAGCCTTTACTAGCCTTGTGTTTTGAGGCCATTAGCATGTTGTGCTTGTGTTGATTGCATGTTTTGGCATCATTTAGCATGTGATTTCAGTGCTTATAACTCCATCACATACTCACATATATCACTCTTTCATTGTGTTTAAGAGTTGTGCCTTTATGCCTTGTTTGTGAGCCAATACATGAGCATGCTTTTCATGCTTTTCATGCTACTATCTCAGCACATTTTGGCCACTGTTTTGGCATGTTTGAGGTCTATCTAGGGCTGGTTTGATCATTTGAGCATTGTATTGCATGGTGTAGATGCGCCCGTGGGCCTCATGCTACAGTTCGGACTCGATTTGTGTCACGGTTCTTAATCTTGAACCGAAGAGTCCAAGTCTGGCAAATCGTTTTGAGAAAACAGATTTTTGAAGAAGTGCCAAACATGGACTGCTTCGCCAGATACAGAGTCGCCACCTAAATATTTTATTTTGGAGAATTTAGGAAACCCTGACTCGGTGCCAAAGGCCACGTGTCCGTCATCACCAAAGTTGCCTCGACTCGGGAACTTGGGTACGATTAGGGAAGGTCAGCTATGAGCACCCCCTCTCGCCCGATCCGAAGATCGGCCTCTACTAACCATGATATCCGTTTTTGAAAACGTTATGTGTTCTTATCCCCGTTAATTAGCCTAGAATTACTAAGTGATGCGCACAACACAAAAGTATAGACTAGTTCGCCTAATTTGGAAACAAGCATTGCATATCCGTTTATTTGGAAAACGTTTTGGAATTTGCTACTCGCAAGTAGGCTAAAATACGGATTTCAAGGAGTTGTTCCAACTCAAACAATCCAACCTTCACCCACAGGCATTCAAGCAGTTATATCACATAAACAACTAGCCTCATGGTAAGCATGCTGTCATGGTAGCATTCACACGCATGCGGTATGCTAAAGCATAAAATACTTACATCGTACTCCGTGCCAAAACAAGAACATGTTAGCAATCAATGCATGATCCAAGTCCATGTTAAGTGCCTAATGCATCGCATACAAAATGTCACTAGAATAGGCTCGGCTAATCTAAGGATGACATGTGAAATGTACAAGTAGCATGTATTCAAATTTGTTTTGAAATATAATGCAATTAGCATGATACGCCGAGCCCGGTGCATGCAATACTGATGAATGATGCATGCATGCATAGCATAGGATATGCTAAAGTAAACATGCCCTAATACTAACCATCAAAGCAGGTAAGTAAAAGGGAGAAAGAAGTGGGGGTTGGAAGACATGCACACACTCACCCACACTTATTACAAACTTGCCCTCGCTCGGAGGGACCAAAAGAATAATACAATTTAACTAAGTAACAAGCTAATTAAATATTACAGACCAATTAAATTAATTAAGCAAATTAATTAATCTAAGAAAGCAATAAACAGCAGCCTCGGGGAGAGGGCTCGATGCATGCGCGCTCGGTTTCGCCCGGAAATCCACTGTCATGCTCAAGATGCCTCTGTTTTCCCTGCTCTGCTCCTCTGATGACTACCAAAGTCTCAGGGTTTGCTCTATGGATGCCAAGGAACACCACCGGCTGAAGGAGAACACCACCGGCCATGTAGAATGGTCACCGGCCACAAACTTGATCCATCGGCCAACAATGGTGGCCGATCGGCACTAAATGTGGCCGGCCGGACAAAAGTTCCTGCAGAATCTGGTTTGACAGCAGCAGAGGGCAATACTTGGCGTGGCAATGCATTTCAAGCAATGTATGCACCAATCATATCCCTTATCATGTTTATGACTCAAAGGGACATGAGCCTCGATTCTCGGACCACCAATCACGCATTTCCATGCATGATGGCCCAAAGAATCAAGTATGCATTTTCGATTTCAAATGAAATGCAAACCAAATAAACACACAAGGAGGCCCAACCTCTATCATACTCATTTCAAGAGGTCTAGCATGCATGCTTATGCAACGCAATCCTAAGCATGTTGGCTAGCATGCAACATGGAAATGCAAAGAAGCATACAAAACATGCAAGGCATGAGACAATGCAACCAACAAGCATGCAAGGTACAATGTGGGTGTTTAAGCATGCAAGCAAGCATGTGACTTCATTCAATCACGCAAGTTCAAACATGCAACAACTCACCAATATGCTACAACATACAAGGAGCATATCAACAAACAAAGAGATGGACTTAAGGCAGCCCTAACTAGGCCTAAAACAGTGGCCAAGATGCTAAGGAATGAGGGCTAATTGACACACAAACATGCATGAAAACATGGACCAACATTCAAGCATAAAGAGCAACTTCTAAGCACACTTAAGAAGATGCAAACATGGACAATTAGCATGCAATGGAAAGCTCTAAAATCATGCTAAAATGGTGCCAAACCAAATGAACAAGACAAGCATAGCATGAAATGTGGTCCAAGGTCAAAGGCTAACAAGCCAAAATGCAAAGGGGCTATGCAATGCATGTCTTGGTCGACCAAAACAGCCAAGGACAGACCTTAAACATGGCAAGACAAGCACAAAAGCTTCACAAAGCTAGGCCTAAAACATGCTTGAACAAGGGTTAAAACCTAGATGCATGTTAAGGCAACAAAATGGCATTACAAGGCATGTATGCTAAGCAAGCATGGTGTACCAAAACCAACTAAAAACGGAGGCATATTATGACATAATAAGCACAAATATCAGCTAAGGCGTGGCCAACATACACTTACACTAGATGCTTCCTCAAGAGGCAAAAATAGCCTTTTTCAAGGACAACAAGGAGAGGGGGTGGCCCTCTCCTTCCTAGGACCTCAAGGCACCATCCTCACCTCTGAAATCCCTCAAGATTTCAGTGGTGAGGAGGCCCAAACACTATGGTCCCGGAGCTCACACAAAATAGCACAAAACAAGGGCCAAACAAGGCTTAAGAGGGGTCAAGCAACCTCAAACCACAAAACACTCTTAACAAACTATTTAGAGGCCTTAAAAACAGAACTTTTATGTGTTATATGCAAAGCCAAAAAACAGTTTCAAGATAGGTAGAAAAGCTTTACAAAAATGGGGAATAAAGGGACAAGCTTCTTACCCTTGAAGACCCTCTTCAACAATGGAGCTCCAGCAGCTTCTTTAGGTTGGAACCAGCTCCAAAACTCTAAAAACAACCCTCAAGGGCCTCAGCTCCAAGAGATGGTGTGATGGTGGGTGTTTGTGAGCAAAAATGAGACAAAACACACACTAGAGAGAGATATAGAGATAGGATATGAACCAAACCCTAACCCTAGAACTCAAACCCTAAAAATGGATGTCTAATATGTCTAACCTCTCATGCAAGAGAGAAGGAGCTCCTCTTATAGAGCTTTTTGGTCTTGTAAGCTTACAAGACAAGCTTCTAAAGAGAGAGATCCCTCCATACACGTGTATAGTGGAGCCAAATGCATGCTAACTGTGAGAAAATATCTGCAAAAGCAGATGCACAGTAATCGGTCGGCAAAAAATACAAATGACCAAAAAAAAATAGCCAGCCGGCCATCTATAGTGCCGGCCGGCCAAACATTTGGCCAGTGGCAACAAAACACAGCCGATGGCCTCAAGCCATGACCGGTGGAGTGTGGGGATGGCCCACAAGCCATTCCCTGCCCCTCCAAGGCAAAGCACAAGTGTTTGGTGCAAAACCAGACACGAAACAGTTGAGTCAAGAGATCCTGAGGCAAGGTGCGTAGCCGAGACCTCCGGGAACTCAAGACGAACACAAACATGGATGATCACCGAGTGTTCAAGCGGTGACGTCCAAGTCTTGAGGACGGTCAAAAATGGGGTGTCTACACATGGTCCCTGTGTTGTGTTCTTCACTAGTTTTAATGCTTAAGTCTCTTAACATGTTGTACATGAGTTGTTTGCATGTTAGAGTCTTGTTTTTCATGCCATTTCAGCACTGAAATTCAGCCATCTCCCTCACTTCTTCATCTTTTGATTTGTTTTGAGGCTTGGTGAGTCTTAAAGTTGTGCTTAAGCCATGGGATTGAGGCTTATGCTTAAATGGATTTAACCCTCTCTTGAGGGTTCCTCCTAGTCAAAGGCATGGTCTCTCCCATGTCTTAAGTCATCTTTTGATTGACCTTCCTCTCATTAGAGGACTTTTATATTTGGACAAATCAATTAAGGAATGGTTTGGTAACTTAAAATGTGTAAATAAGAATTAAATCAAGTAAAACATGTCAAGATAAGCATGTTGCATTTGCATTGCATTGTGTTCAATCGGATGTTATATTGAACATAAGGTGAATTGGTCCATTTCATACTCAAAGTGATGAAAATGAGCCAATTCCCTTTGTCTCCATTGCCTTTGATCTTTCATGATAAGGTGATGGTCCTAGAGTCTTGTTTGTCTTGCATTTATTGAATTTGTGCAAGTTGGATCTTTGGCCATCATGCATTGTATGCTTGGTTGATGGTTTTGGATCCAATAGTGCCTCTCCCTTGATGTCTTGAGATGATAAGGAGTGGCATAGTACATACATGTCCTTGGGAAACCCTCCATTTTCCTCTATTTTGTGCTCTGTTGCAGTTTGGTGTCACAGCACACCAGTGGCCGGCACCCTTTCATTGTTGGCCGGCAGAGGCCCACTCTTGGCCGACAAGTGGCCGGCGGCAAGCCCCCATGGCCGGCAGGCTACTGGTGCACTCCCCAGCATTGTTTTGGTATGGTTCAGCAGAAGGTTCTTGAAGACACCCTGCAAACAGAGCCTCTAAAGAGTTAACCGGAGAGCTTTTCGGGGCAAAAAACCGGATGCGTGCATGCATGTCCAATATCTTCAAACAGAGCCGAGCCAGCATAGTTTGGTGCTTTACTTTTTAGTTAACATTTCAATTTGTAATTTAATTAATTTGTTAATTAATTAAGTGTTGTAATAATTAAGTAACTTAGTTTAGCTATTTCTTTATTGTTTTGTAATAATTAGTCTAATTAGCTTAATTAGATTAGTTGATTAGCTTAGCTTAGATTAGCTTAGCATATTCATTCGGACCCTCCTTCGCGAGGGCACAATGTTGTAATAAGTGTGCGTGTGTGTGTGCATGTCTTCCAATCCCACTTCTTTCTCCATTTTATTTAACTACTTTCGATGGTTAGATTAGGGCATATTTTGATTAGCATACCTTATGCTTTGCATGTTTGCATCATTCATTTGTATTGCATGCACCAGGCTCGGCGCATCATTCAAACTGCATTGTATTTCAATATTTATTTGAATACATGTTATCAAGTGTTGCATTCATATGCCATCTTAGATAGCCGAGCCTATTTAGTTGCATTATTGCATGTATTGCATTAGGCATCTTAACATAGCTAGGATCATGCATTGATTTTTAACAAGCTTTTGTTTTGGCTTGGAGTACACTGTAAGTGTTTACGCTTTAGCATCCTTGCATGAGTGTGAGTGTTTCCATGATAGCATGCTTGCTATGAGGCTACTTGCTTAACTGATAAACTGCATGAATGCCTGTGGGTGAAGGCTTGATTGCCAGAATTGGAACAACTCGATGATTGTGAGTTTTAAGCCCACTTTGCGAAGTGGCAAAATCATGTTTTAAAGCCCACTTGAGTGTGGCAAATCCGTGCTTTAACCTACTTGCGAGTAACACTTTCAAACCATTTTAAAAAACAAACATGAATTGTTTTATTCCAATTCTCGTGATTAAGTCTATACTTGTATGTTGTGCGCATCACATAGTAAGTTAGGTTAATAACCGAAATAAGAAGACATGAGGTTTATAAAACAACATATCATGTTTAGTAGAGGCCGATCCTTTGATCGGGCGAGCGAGGGTGCTCATTTCAGGACCTTCCCCTCTCGTACCCAAGTTCCCGAGCCGAGGCAACTTTGGTGATAACGGACACGTGGACTTTGGCACGAGTCAAGGTTTTCTAAATTTTTCAAAAATAAAATATTAAGGTGGCGACTCTGTAATCTAGCAAAGCAGTCCATGTTTGGCGCTTTTTGATTCAAAATCGATTTTCCAAAATGATTTGTCGGATTTAGACTCTTTGGTGTTTATCAGTCTCACATTGCACTTTGTGAGATTAGATTCAGAACCATGATAGGAGTCCGAACTGTAGGACCAATTTGAGCTCTCCGAAAGGGGGCCCAAAGAAAGTCAAGTCTACAGTTTCTGGCGACTCTGCTGGGGATTTAGAGAACTTGACTCGAACTCGTGATATGTTCTTTTATCTACACTTATGTGTTTCTTTGCATTTGCATTTGCATTGGTATTGGTGCGCCTAAGTCACTATGATAACCATGTTCCGTATTATGCTAATTAATCTTAATTATGATTGCGATTATGTGTTTAATATAATTTTGAGTGCCATTTATATGAATATATGTGGTTTTAAATTTCTATATGTTCACCGTAGGGAAAATCTGTTTGATTTTCTGCTTTAGAATTTAAATTGAAATCCTTATCGGCCACAGAAACTGAAATTGATTACGCCATTGGAATTAGCGTAATTTTTAGAGCCTACAGTGAAATTTAATTAGAAATTGATTCGGATCAAAATAATTAGATTCAGAATGATTAATTAAGATCAATTACTTAGCCTTAATTAATTAGATTGGCTAAGCCTATAAATAGGCTTATATGCACTCAATTTCTTCCCTTGAATTCAATTTGGCCGAGATTACACTCTAGAGAGAGAGAGAGTGCCGAATTTATAGAGAGAGGGAGCTCAAGATAGAGAATTGACCAAGGAGCTTGGTGATCTTGAAGATTAACTCAAGATTTAACTACATTTGTGAAGATTGGAGCCTTTAGGTGAGTAATTTGATATGAATTCATGTATTTGAGTTGTAATCACATGAACTCAAGATAAATTGAGTTGATTTTGATTAATTTGAAGTCAATGAATGAATGCATGTAAGAAATTACGATGAATTTGGATAAACTAACATGTAGCATGCTAATTATGAAAATTTGAGTGTTGGATCATACATGCAAGCATGGTTTTGTTGAGCTTCATGAGTATAAACATCACTTGTGCCATTTGGATTGGCATTGGAGTCTATATTACACATGCATGTATAATTCATGAAGTTATGGAGTTTGGTGATATGTATATTGAAGTTTAATCATGAAGCTATGTATTTTGAGAGCTAATTTGAGAATTAGATCATAATTTTGAACAATTGGCCTCATATTGGTTATGTTCTCATATTATGTGATGTGTTTCTATGTAATTGTGTCCAAAACCTGAGTTTTGAAACCTTGGACATTGAGTTTGAACTTCAAGAACAATTCTAGAAATTCCAGAATTTGGCTTGTCCGCTCGAGCGAGGACGTAGCTGCTCGAGCATGAAATATTAGTTCCCAAAACTTTTGCAGTCATTGATGTCCACTCGAGCGGTAAGGGTTAAGCTCGAGCGTCTGTACACGTAATTTTGACTCTCAGCATGAGCGACCAAAGTTGAGCTCGAGCGCAAAAGTGAGGCAACCAGTACTTTTGCAGACCAAAGGGGTCCGCTCAAGCGGATAAATCTGCGCTCGAGCGGGAAGCCCTGTTTCAGAAATTTTATAGGTGTATTATATGACTTGTTTTCCATTCTCTTTCACTTCTAAGCACTCTTAGGCATGCATTGAGCATTGTAAATGAATTAAGAAAGAAGATAAGAAAGGAGCCTAAGAGGAATGAGTAAATTAAGAACATATTGAATTGCTTGTGACCCATTATGTGTTATGATTTATGTAGGGTTGAGCACAAGGACGAATCCACCGGCAGAACACTATGAGTAATATCTTTGAAAAGATATTTAAAGTATATTGTTTGTCCAATTGTTTGCTTTTATTTGAGTTTCATAAGCTTGCTGATTTGAACGGTGGACAATATCTGTTATGCCATGTGATTGGGCCAAAGGCCGTTTGATACGAATGATTGGGCCAAAGGCCGTTTGACATGAATGATTAGGCCAAAGGCCGTCGGACATGAATGAAATGGGCCAGAGGCCATTTGTTATGCTCAGGTTTAAAGCTGTCAAGCATGCTAAATAAAATCATAAATGGGCCCAAGGCCGTCTGATTATGTATATCTATTTCGAACTTCATTCATGTATCTTCTTTATTTGATATTATTCACTAGGCTTTCGCTGACTCTCATTCATGTTAGGGGTGTGCAGCGGATGGCCCGACCAGCCACACCCGCCCGACCCGGCCTGACCCGACGAGTTTTGGTTGGATGCGTGGCATGTGGCGGACGGATACGGATCCATATTTTCTATTTTCTCGGGTTCGGGTCGGGCCGCGGATAATCCGCCAATTTCATCTGTTCACCCGACCCGTCCGCCCTCACTTATTTCCCCCATTTTCACCCGTGTTGCCTCCTCTATTTTTTTTTTCATTTCACGTTTTGTAGCCCTAGGTTCTTCAACTTCAACATGTCTCTGTCTCTCTCAACTCTCTCTCTCTCTCACTACCCATCGTCGGACGATCTACATACACGGCGTCGGTGATCGATCTACACGGCGTCGGCGATCGATCTAGATTCTACACTACTGACTGAGGAATCTCTCTCTCTCGCTCTCTCTCTCTCCATTTCTTCGAACTTTCGGCACACCTTTTTTTTCTTCCATCTCCCTAGATGTGTATATATGTATGAGACAGGTCTCAACTCTGAAAAAATCTCCATATTTCAAGGCAAAATCTAAGTGGGTTTATTTAACAAATTCTCGAACTTTCTTTGGAATCGAAATCGCAATCGAAAATGGACTCCGATTCGTCGATTACTCGTCTCGCTGCTGCTGTTTCTAGGCGCTACCATTCTCGATCTGGTCAGTTTCAATGCCACTCACTTTCCGTTTGTTTCCCGAGAAAATCGTAAAAAAAAAATTAAAAAAAAGAAGTTGCAATATCTTTAATTTTATACACTTGGAACCTGTAAATGGGGACTTGGGTTTTTTTATTTTATTTTTTCAGCATGTGAAATTGGGTTTATGTGATATGCAGATCTGTATAACGAAAGAGAAGCCATTGATGGTGATGAGGAGTCGCGATCGGAGTTTCTTTGCCCGTTTTGTGCTGAAGATTTTGATATGGTCGGTCTTTGCTGTCATATCGATGAAGATCATGCCGTTGCAGCGAAGAATGGGGTAATGATTTTTTTTTTTAAATTTTTGGTGGAAATAAATAACTTTATCTGTGAATTGACACTTACATATATTGTAAGTGATTTTGAGGTCAAATATGTTGTTCTTTTGTTTGGGGCTTAGTCAAAAGCAGAAAAAAAAAATTGAGTTTTATTTTATTTTATTTTCTAAAATTTACTTTGGTTTTACATGTTCCTATTCTCTGTTTGTTGAAGCATAATTACTTATAAAGAGCTATTATTTTGTTGCCAAGTATTGTATCATATCCTTTTTGATAAGTAAAGTAAAAAACGTTAAACCATGATAAAGAGATGAATTAACAAGGGTGTTATGTCCCCTCATAATTACCAAATGAAGGTATAGGTATTTTTTAGAGACATTTAAGTAATTACATAATCGTTTCCTTCGAAAATACTGCTTTGCAAGATTCAATTAGAGAAGTTGGCATCCTGTTTTTTCAGTTAATGGGCAGCACCCATAACTTGATAATTTGTTGAGTATCTTTCAGACATTCATATACATACATCTATACAAAAGAAGCATCTGGACGATTTTAATGCAAGCATCGTAAATAGATATTGTCGATTGATCATGACTCCAAAAAATTGTCAGTTACAAAATGCAGAACCACATTTGGTAACCCGAAAAAGATTAGATATTTACGGTTACAATTGTTGGTAAAAATAATTATATGTGAGTTTAGTACATTCTAATTTTATTATATGTTAGTCCTTAATGCTTCTGTGGAAGCATTTTTAGGCACCCATTAATCAGTATTGCCCTTGGGTCATTAGGATTTTGATCACTGATAGAACTTGTTGGATCACTGGCAATGAGGGTATATTTTTATCTTTTGTAGTAGTGATATTGACTTTGATGCCCTTCTCCCTCGTAGATATCAAAGGAGTAATCAGCTGTTCAATTTTGAATTTCCCATGACATGTTTAATAAGCATATGTTAATATCGTTCATGGTGGAACCCATTCCAATCAACTCCCTTGATGCATTTGCCAAACCAGTTTATGTGTTCTTGATCTATGCTGTTCTTTTGTTTTTCCCACCAGTTCTTTGCTAATCAAAAGAAGTTAGTATGTTGTACATCAGGTATTTTTATTTGAGAATAGTTACCAATGACTTTAGTTGCCGAATTATTTTTGAATACCAGTTAAGACACAATTGCCTAGATCGAGTATAAGAAACTTTCCTAGTAGTTTTTGTGCTAGGAGGTGATCTTGCTCTATGCTTCTTTTTTTTTTCCCCATCTATCCTTCACTAATATTTTTTGACCAACTGATTCTGTAATTTTATCTTGTTTGAAGCTTTAGATAATTTTCAGCTGAGTATGTCATTCTGTTTTGATCCACCTGGTTTTTGTATATGAATAATAGATGCATTTATTTGTTAAGCTTATCTATAACCAATTTACCATGACAGAAAAAGCATCCAACAATCTCCATTATCAGTGAAGGATCAAGAAGAGAAAGCTGAGGTATCATCCCTCTCCCAGTCTCACATAGCCCCTGCGTTTCAGTCACCTAGTTTATGGCATTTTTCGGGTTCGGGTGGGTGGCGGTTTTTTTTTTTTGTTTTTTGTTTTTTGTTGAAAATTTGTAAAATTTCAAACCGCCAAACCGATTCGTATCCATCCGCCAATCCGCCAAATCCGCATCCGCCGGATTGGCGGACAGATGCGGATTGATTTTCTCCAATCCGCCAATCTGGCGGACGGATGGCGGATTAGAGGTTTCGTGGCCGTAACCGATCCGCGCCCACCCCTAATTCATGTGTATGTAAGTGAGCTAAGAGATACCCAAACCCAGCCCCGGTGAAGTATGTGAGAACGTCTCACGCACGAGACTCGTTTTTGCCCTTCTATTCTTTTGTTATGCTATAAATTTTGCAATGTTGGCGAAAACGTTGGATCACTTTTGTATATGAGTTTGGCTTGGTTGACTAAGACTTGAATGATCCTGTGTGTATAAACTTTAAGTTATTTTCCTTTTAGTGTGAGTTATGAACAAATACATATATTTGATGTTTGATGTGCCATGTAAGCATAGCTCTATCGACAATTTTTAAGTTTGCTTCCGTTTGGCCCCTTAACTCTGATGATATATGTTTATTTGGTTTGAGGCTATAGATAATCCCTGGATTACTGACCGGTTATGACCTTAATCCATAGGGGCAGGTTCGGGTCATGACAGCCATAGTGTTTGCCATCTGCTATTCCTGAATGGTTTGCCGAAGGCTTGCTTGGAAAAGCGTGCCATAAGGTTGACCGGTTGCGGGCTCTGCCATGATGGGAACACAAACCTTGGATCTAGACTACCGCTGTACCGTTTGATCCTCCTTTCACTTCTCGGTGTTAGGAGCGAGAGGTATATTAGGTGGTCTTGCTGAGGCACCCTTTTTGACCAATTAACCTAGTTGCATATCAGAAGCCTTAGAGACTGTTCCAAACTAAGACAGGTTGCTCACCCGAATGCAGGATTGTTTGAAGCCACATGTGTGTGTAGTGAACCCCTAGTTCTTGACGAAATTAAGACAGGGAAACCCTACCCCATCATAGGGGTGTTTTGGCTCTCACTTTCTTGATATGTGCTTTTAGGGTGTGTCTCTACAGGAATGTATGTATCAGTTGCAAGTCTGGGTATCAGTTTGAGAGTATCAGTTTTGAGGCAGAAATTTGGGGAGACAGAAATCAGTGTTTGAGTATAGATTGTCCAGCTTATGATTTCAACTGTGTGTTGTCTCTATCTAAGCCGAGGTGTTGTGCGTTTGCTGATTGTTGTTTCCTTCTTTCTATATTTTTCTTTTTGCAAGGTAGTGTTTCACAATTGTTTCCGACGAGGCATATACCCCCCGAGCACTCTGGACCAGAATTAGGAGGATTCACCGATCTGAGGATCTTATTGGAGGACAACCAATGTTGGCTTCACTACCCCCGATTACGAGACGGAAGGCAACCATGCATAGATCACCGGTACAATAGTTGCCAGTTCGGCGGTCATTATGTACCTCACCTGTACGCAGTTGGGCCCAGTCTTTCGCTTCCACCTCAGACAAAGAGTATACACCTGTTCAGACAAATTAACATCCCTCAGATAGTATGGAGGATATGATGCATCAACTCCAACAGACTATAGAGGCCATGCAGCGGGATGCTACCCGCCAAGTGGAAATTATCGCTCGTCAAACAAAGGTTGTAGCCCAGCAGGCTAAAGTAATTGCTAAGCTTCAACAGCAGCAGTAGCCACAACAAGCCGAAACTTCTGTTTCGCACCCACCCCACCTAGGGTTCCAATACCGGGGATACAGCTAATGTCCAGAAGAATATGGACATCCCAGCAGGGCCAATCCCACCACAGACTTCCAAAGCACCGGCCTACCTAACTGATACACCGTTTGAGTTTGAGGTCAATCCTACTGCTTTGAAAGTAAGCAAGCTTGAAAAGCTGTTCAAACGAGCTCAGGGAGTCAACTCGATCCCAGATATAGAGGACGGCTACACAGATTCAACGGTGACATTGCCAAATAGATTTAAAATGCCTCACATAGATCGCTTCGACGGTTCAGGTGATCCCATGGTCCATTTGAGGCTGTTTTCAGTTATTCTGCGGCCGATGGGCCTAACTAAAATGCAGAAGCTATCCCTTTTTAGCCCAACCTTGTCGGGTATTGCGGCTATCTGGTATGCTAAACTGGAGGATTCCGTGAAAAGGAGTTGGGAAGAGATGGCTGAGGCCTTCATCACCCAATATTCTTACAATACTCAAATTGAGGTCACAACTCGTGATCTCGAGGCTACTCGGCAAGAACCAAAGGAGGGCTTCTTAGACTTCGTCACTCGGTGGAGGGCCAAGGCCTCCATGATGACCACCAGGCCAGCTGAGAATGACCAAATAAGAATGGTCATGCGTAACCTGCAATCGAAGTTGTTGCAGAAGATGATTGTCTTCCCTCTCCCCACCTTTCCTGATCTGCATGAGATAGGGGTACAGATAGAAGATGCTATGAAATAGGGTCTGATTGACCATGAAAAGGAGCAACCCAAGTGGGCGTTTACACGCAGTTCGAATGCGGCTACGAGTAGCAATGCAGCTACGAGGACTTCTAACGTTAGTATGGTCACCACCACACCAAAAACAGCCACACCCTTTACCGGCACATCTAGAGCCACCTCATAACCTGCAAAGTACCCACCCCGGGGCCAGAGGACTTTCATCCCACTCTACATGTCTCTGTCCAAAGCCTTGGGGGTTCTAATCAGAAAAAGGCATCTAAAGCCCCTAGAACCACGCCCATTGCCAAATCCCCTCCCTCCTACACACAACCCGGCCAAGTATTATGCCTTCCACTAGCAGCATGGTCATGACACCGACCTCTGCTTTAGACTCCGTCATGAGATCCAGGATCTCAGTGACAATAAAGTGATAGCGCTTCCTGAGAAGCCAAACGTCACTACAAAACCTCTCCCACCACATAATCAACCCCCTCCTTCTCCTAGGCAAGTTAACCTTATCCAAACAATGGCCATCCCATGCGACCCCAGCATATACATCACTCCATTCCACCTACCTAAGCTGGCGCTGTTCATCCCAGAAAGCACAGATTTATGCATGATGAGCGCGTCCATACCCCAACCCGAACTAGTGGTGGTGGCTGTAGTGGAAGAACGTATGCCTAAAGGCTCTGCAAACTTAACTGAGGAAGCATACAACCCTTGCTGTTACATTGTGCCAACAGATCAGGCCAAGCCGAGGGTGGAATTGCTGATGGGGATGGAGGTAAATGTAGTCCGGGAGGACGGGCCAAGCCAGGGGCTGGATGATTTGGCTGAGCTTGAGGTGGATATCAGCAACTTGCAGTTCTTTGATGAACAAGATCTGGGGGATGTGCAGATCTGTTGGTTTGAAATGAATGGGTCAACGGATAATACAGAGTGGCTTAGTGATGAGTTGGATTTTGATGAGGGGTCTCAACCGAAGTAGGAACAGTCAGAAATAGGAACATCTGCAATGGCCAAAACGGTCGACAACAAGGGTAAGTTGCTAGAGAGCACCAGTACAAAGAATTTTGCTCGGGAATTGAGCAGTGTGTGTATAGCTAACATAGAATAGGAGGTTGCGCTGAAGTGGTTCGAACAAGAGAGAATTGATAATGATCCAGAGGCTAGAAAAGCCAAGGGCCCTGCGGGGCCAGAATGTGTTGTGAACACGGGAATAGTTACGGTGGAACCGGACAGTTGTTTGTCGGTTGCTGTGGGAATGTAGTGGGAAGACGATGATTTGCATCTCGCCCATACTGATGAGGACTGGGGACAAAATTTACCAGATGATACCTGGTATACCGAGGAAGTTGATCACATGACTCGGAGTAGGCGGTATTTTAAGCCCCAACATTTGGACCAACCGGAAGCATCAGGGAAAGACAAAGAAGCAGAGAAACAGAAAGATAAACTGCTAAAGGAGGAAGCTGTACTAAAGCAGCTGAAGAAGATTCAGGAAGATATCTCCATTTGGAGATTACTCATGGGCTCACGGGTGCATAAACAAGCCGTCCTATCAGCAATGGACAGGGCTAAGCTCTCTATTGACCCAACCCCCGAGCAGTAAGTGGGACTGGTGTTCCCGGGTGGCACCTCACCGACTTTGACATTCACAGATAGAGAATTGCCGCCTAAGGGCTCTGAGCACAACAAGCCATTATACATCTTTGTGGAGTGTAAGAAGAAGTCGATACCAGTTGTCTTGGTTGACACGGGATCTGCAATTAATGTGTGTCCGTCGCGTACGGCCTATGCTATCGGTTTGAAGTCGGAAAATTTCACACCAACAGCCCAGGTGATTCGAGCTTATGACAACACAAGTTGGGAAGTGATGGGGACAGTTCGGGTTAGAACTCAGGTTGGCCCGACACAACAGGACATCGAATTTCATGTCTTGGATGTTCCAACCATCTTTAATTTACTCCTTGGACGGTTGTGGCTACACCAAGTGAAAGTTGTCTCTTCCACACTGCATCAGATGCTCAAGTACCCCCCATGGGAGGGGGTAGCTATTGTTTTTGGGAACTCTTCCATACATTCGCCGCCGAAGGTTTCTACACTGGTCTTGGAAATTGAACACGGCGAGGAGGATGTCTTTTTGTCGGGATTCACTTTGGCCGAGGCCCGGGTAGTGCAAGATATTCTGGCTGTTGATGAGGGATTGTATGTCAGTGCACAATTCGTCTACCTCATGAATAAGCTTCAACATGTACTCGAAATGGGATTGGGAATGAGCGGCCGGAAGGGCGTCCCTGCATTGGCTGAAGTGCCACACAACCCTTATACCTTTGGTTTAGGTTACACGCCTACCAAATAGGATTGGGCAAGGAAGGGAAAGGAAATGGCCAGAAGAGCCAAGGCTAAGCAAGCCAGGAAGCACTATGAGTTGGTATATAGACCTATTTAAGGAACCCTGAACGGCCGTTTTGTCCGGGAGGGGGAAGATTTCCCGTTTTGCGGCTTTCCAGAGCCATGGTTGAATTCTGAGAAGCGGCGCTTTCCCGGCTTTGAGATCTTTTTCGACCTTCAGTTGCAAGGGGATGAAGTTGTAGAAGAGCAGACTGACCTACCAGCTGAGGCTAAACAGTGCAAAGAGGATAAGTCCGATGGCACAGAACTTGAGATAGGTGCAGCGCTGGCTTGTCTCCTCTCAGATCCTCAGATCACACCGGAGTGCTTGGGGGGTGACTTCTCTGTTTCCATGATTGGAGATCAATCAGTTGTGAGCCCTTCCTCCGACATTCTAGATGCATTTATCACACTGTAGACACCCCATTTTTGACCGCCCTCAAGACTTGGGCATTACTGATTTTGCTCGGTTGTGAGAGATGTGCAGGGCACAGGTTCAGTTTCTTCGGCAAGAAGAGAGGCAAATCTTTCCAAACACTTTGTCTAGGGGTTTGGAGTTGAAGAAAAGGGGAAAGGAGAGGAGAAAACTGGTTTGGGAGAAGATCGGCAGAGATCCGGGTAGAAGCGAGTCGAGCAGCCCTCGCTGAATCAAGCCTGTTCATCGGCATGCTTGGATTTAAACTATGAGGCCACCACCATTGGAAATAAGACTTCCGGGGCTTCACTTTTGGTTCAAGAATCTCCTACATCCAAGTCCGGGTGGAGGAGATATGTTGGGTTGAAGCAGGGGATCATCCCGGTTGGATCGAGTCTGCGCGACTTCACGGAAAAGGGCATAACTTTTTGCATAGGAGGAATTTTGATGCAAGGTTTGCGCCATTGGAAAGCTAACTTCCGGGGCTTCGATTTGCATACCCACCGGCCATGTTTTGACCAAGGAATCATCCATCGGCACTCTATTTAGCCGACCGGCAGAAAAGAGTGCCGACCGGCACTTTATTTTGGCCGATGATCAAACCTTCTGGCCGACCTGAACCCTTTGCACCCCCCAAGCTTAGTGCATACCAGCTGTGCCAGCTGGGATGCACAGAACCACATCCACGTGCATGCATGTGCACATTTTGCACCCTTATGAGCCCTTTGACCCCCTCTCTCCTTTAGGAGCTTGAACTTTGGCCAAGCTTCTTGGAGAAGCTTGGCCAGCTGTATTAGCTTCTCTTAGAAGCCAAGAACCTCTTGCACCTCTTGAACCTCCCTCTCTTTGCTTAGCCATTAAGTTAAGAGCCTTACATTGCCTATATAAGGAAGGCTTCCTCTCCTTTGTCTAGGGTTAGAACTTTGGAACAAAAACCAGAGATATATAGATATATATCTCATATAGATAGATACAACCCTCTATCTCTCTCTATATCTATCTCATTTCACCTCCAAACAACCTTGTTCTTGGGCCATTTCCCCTACAACTCATAGCACAACACCACCCCTTCCATTTCCAACGACTTGGGGCTGTTCTTCAGAGCTTAGGAGCACCTAAACTTGGTCCAAGAGGTGCTGGTTTGCTGGTCTTCAAGGGTAAGTCACTCTCTTCCCTTTTCTTGCATTTTCTTGCTCCATATCTAAGCCTTGCTTGCAAGCACTTTTGGGCTCCGACCTAAACTTCAAGTAGTCTTATTTTGGGGTCCTCTTCATGTTTGATTGAGGACCCCTTGCCATTTGGTGATTGCATCTAGCACCTATCTCAATATCCTCTTGTATGCCATCCATTTTGCATGCTATTTTTGACTTATGTATAATCTGTTTCAGAGCATTATGTAAGCTAAGAATAGGCTTATTTTGAGCCCTTCTCCAACATTGTTGAAGGGCTCAACATTGTTTGGATAATGCTTGTGCTACTTGCTTTGAAATCCATGTGATTTACCGTAATTTTGCATGCTTTGTTAGCCTATCTTGCTTTTGTTTTTGTGGCTGGTCATAAACTGAAAATGTGCTTGTTTTTCCATGTATAAGATCTGTTTTTGGTTGTTTAGGCCATCCATGACATGCCTTATATAGTCACTTTGCATTTTGGCTTGCTAGCCTTGGGGTGTGTGAGTCTCTAGCATGTTTAGCTTGCCTTGATCTCATGATTTGGCATCATTTTAGATCACATTTCAGTCCCTAAATCATGCTCACATGTTTGTGCTTGTCATCTCTTTCATGCTTCAAAGGTGTGTCCTTTTATGCCTAAGAATAGGCCTTGTGTGTTTAGAGCTTTTGGATGCCATGTGTGTGAGTTTTAGGTGTATTTTAGCATGCTGAAAATCTGTTTTTGGTTGCTTGATATGTCATGAATATGTCATGTGGGGGTGGTTGAATGCTCTACTTTGTGCCTTAGCCTTAGGCCTTTTGGCTTGCATGTTTGCATGGATGTTTGTCTACCTTTTGGTCCATTTGGCCACTGTTTTAGGCCTACTTAGAGCTGCCTAATCCATGTTTAAGTCCATCCCCCATGTGGTTTGCATGCTTGCCTTGTGTGCTTACTTGTATGTTTGCCATATATTGCCATTTTGCATACTAGTTGCCATGTCTAGGATTGCATCACATTGGCATACATGTTAGGCCTCTTGAAGTGAAGTGTGATGGAGGCTTAGCACCCCTTATGTGCTTGTTTGCATTGCATGCATTTGAAATCAAAATTGCCCTCTTGGTTCTTTGGGCCATCATGCATGGAAATGCGTGATTGGTGGTCCGAGAACCGAGGCACATATCCCTTTGAGCCAAAATCATGATAAGGGATGTGTTGGTGCACACATTTGCTTGAAATTGCATGCCATACACTGTCTGTCCTTTGTTGCTGTCAAAACTGTCTTCTGTAGGAATTTCCTGCCGACCGGCAACATATAGTGCCGACCGGCCATTTGTGAATGGCCGATAGCTTCATCAGCAGCCGGTGACATTCCTTATGGCCGGTGGGCATTTCAGCCAGCCGATGGTATTCTACAGTGTGTAAGGAGCATGTTCCAGGACTTTGGCAGTCTTTAGAGAGGCAGACAGTGTAAAACAGAGGCAACAGTGCTATGGCAGCGAGTTTCCGGGTGAAGCCAATTCGAGCATGCGTGCATCCCTCTCCCGAGGCTTTTACTGCTTTCAGTAGTTTAATTAATTTGTTAATTAATTAAGGGTCTGTAATAATTAATTAGCTAGGATAGTTGATTTATTATTCGGGACTGTATATTATTGTTTTGGTCCCTCCGAGTGAGGGCGTGTTTGTAATAAGTGTGGGTGCGTGTGTTCATGTCTTCCAACCCCCATTTCTTTCTCCCTTTTATTTAACTGCTTATGATGGTAGATTAGGGCATATTCAATTTAGCATACCTTATGCAATGCATGCGTGCATCCATGCATTTGTTGACATGCACCGGGCTCGGTACATCATACAAACTGCATCGTACTTTCAATTCCAAATTGAATACATGATAGTTGTAGCATCTCACATGTCATGTTTAGGATAGCCGAGCCTGCCTAGATTACATCTTTGCATGTGTTGCATTAGACATTTCATTATGCTTAGGTCCATGCATGGATTTCTAATAAGCTTCTGTTTTGGCTTGGAGTACTAGGTGAGCTTTTATGCTTTAGCATATCGCATGTGTGTGAATGTTGCCATGATAGCATGCTTACCATGAGGATAAGTGCTTATGTGATATAACTGCATGAATGCCTGTGGATGGAGGTTGAATTACCTAAATTGGGACAACACATTAAAACTGTGAGTTTTAAAGCCCACTAGATAGTGGCAAACCGTCTTTTCTAAAAGCCCGCTTGAGAGTGGCAAAACCTGCATTTAGCCTACTTATGAGTAGCAAATCATTTTTCAAAACAAACACGTAATTTTTGTTCCAACTTAGGCGATTTGGTCTATACTTGTTTGCTGTGCGCACACATAGTAATTCTAGGCTAATAACCGGAATAAGAACGCATAAAGTTTTCAAAATTGGATATCACGGTTAGTAGAGGCCGTCTTCGGACCGGGCGAAAGGGGGTGCTCATATGCTGAAGATATCGTACCAGAACGGAGCCAGATTTGGTGTAACACTGTGGCCTTCGGAAGGGGTTTGGTATGTTTATGTTGACCTTTGTAAGCTCCCGGCAAGACATTTGGTGATGACGGACATGTGGCCTTCGGCACCGGTCAGGGTTTCCTAAATTCCCATTTTAAAATATTTAGGTGGCGACTCTGTAATCTGGCAAAGCAGTCCTGTTTGGCACTACTCAAAAAATCTTTTCTCAAACGATTGCCAGAGGTGGACTCTTTGGTTCAAGATTGAGAACCGCGACGACAAAGGGAGTCCGAACTGTAGAGCGAGGCCCACGGGCGCGTCTACAGTTTCTGGCGACTCCGCTGGGGAGTTTAGAGAGCTTGACTCGAACTCGTGATATCCTGTTTTGATTACACTTATGTGTTTCTTTGCATTGCATGTGCATTGGTGCGCCTAGGACACCGTGTTGGCCATCTGCTATTCCTGAGCGGTTTGCCGGAGGCTTGTCTTGTCAAGGCATGACCATAAGGCTGACCGGTTGCGGGCTCTGCCAGTATGGGAACACAAACCCCGGTTTTACCGGGGCACCCTTTTTGACCATTCGACCTAGTGCATATCGAAATCCATAGTGACCATTCCAAACTAGGACAGGTTGCTTACCCGATGTTAGGTTGTTTGAAACCGCTGTATGCGTAGTGAAACCCTAGCTCCTGACAAAATAGGACAGGGAAACCCTACCCCAACATAGGGGTGTATTGGCTCTCATTTACTTGCTATGTGCTTTTAGAGTGTATCTCTACAGGGAATGCATATACCAGTTTGCGAGTCTGGGTATCCGGCCTGCGGGCACCAGTATCAGTATTTTGAGAATCAGTTATATCTGCGGGTATCAGATTCAGATTTGAGGTAGTAATTTCGGGGAGCAGTGATCAGTAATAGAATACAGTCGTTCAGCTTTGCTCGTATCCGTTCCAGTGAAGTTGAGTTGAGATGCTGTCTGTTTTCTCTTTTGCTAGGTAGTCCTGGAATCATAGCTTCAGAAGGCTCCACTATCCCCCAGGTACATTGGATTTGTGCTGATAGACTTTGTCAGGTCAGAGACTCAGTTCAAGGGTAATCACGGCTAGAGAGGGCCAGTCAGACATAGACCACCAGTACAACAGCTACCAGATCAGTGATCTTTGAGGAGTCAGGTTGAGATTTCCGAACCTACTGCAGAAACAGATGTACCGGTTGCTCAGTTAAACCAGGGCAATATGTCGAGTTTGGAAGAGATGGTGCGCCAACTCCAGGATAGTATGAAAGCTATGCAGCAAGATGCTGTCCGTCAAGCGGAATTCGCCAAGCAACAGGCTGTGGTCATGGCCCAACAGGCAGAGCTAATAACCAAGCTACAGCAGCAAGCCGGGGCGTCTGCTTCGCATCAGGCTCCTCTCCCACCAAGGGTTCCGATACCCGAAGGGACGCCAAATGTCCAAAATGTCCAAGAGGATACAGACCTTCCAACGGGGCCAGCTCCGCCCCCAATTCTACCGCAACTATCCAAGGCGCCCACGCCTATCAATGTACCGGACTCTCCCTTTGAGTTTGAAGCGAACCCCACAGCGCTGAAGCTGAGTAAGTTGGAAAAAATGTTTAAGAAATCCCAAGGAGTCAGGTCTATTCCCGATATCGAGGATGGGTATACGGACGCAGCTGTGACGCTGCCAGATCGGTTCAAGATGCCTCAAATTGACCGATTTGATGGGTCCGGGGACCCCATGGTGCACCTGAGATTGTTTTCAGATATCTTAAGACCGATGGGCCTCACCAGACTACAGAAGCTGTCTCTGTTCGGCCGGACCCTGTCGGGTGTGGCGGCTATCTGGTATGCCAAGTTGGAGGATGATGTCAAAAGAAATTGGGATGAGATGGCCGAGGCCTTCGTTTTACAATATTCGTATAACACACAAATCGAGGTTACAACCCGTGATCTTGAGACGATGAGACAAGAGGTTAAGGAAAGCTTCTCTGAATTTGTGACCCGATGGAGAGCAAAGGCCTCAATGATGACCATTAGGCCAACGGATAAGGATCAAATACGGATGGTTGTGCGCAACCTCCAACCCAAGCTTATGCAAAAGATGATTGTGCTCCCCTTCCCCACCTTTTCAGACTTACATGAGATGGGAGTACAGATCGAGGATGCTATGAAACAGGGCCTCATTGACCAGGAGAAGGAGCAGTCCAGGAGGGCGTTTTCCCGTAGTTCGAATGCGACTACCAATGGTGATGCAGCTGCTAGAACTTCAGGCGAGGGCATGGTCGCCACCACCACACCAAGAGTAGCCACCCCCTTTGTTGGTGCATCCACTTCAAACCCCCGAACTTCGGACTATCTACCCAGGGGCAAGAGGGTTTTCACCCCACTCTATATGTCTTTATCTAAAGCCCTGGGGGTACTACTCAGGAAAGGACATCTGAAACCGTTAGAGCAACGGCCTCTACCCGATCCTCTCCCTCCAAATCATGACCCGACTAAGTACTGTGCTTTCCATCAACAAATCGGTCATGACACCGACAGTTGTGTCCGTCTTCACCACGAGATACAAAATTTGATTGACAACAAGGTCATCATCGCACCAGTTCAGTAAAGTCTATCGTCACTGGATCAGTGAACTTGGGGGATAGTACGAGTATGTGATCGGGGGATGAACCACCTGCGGATGGCACTCGATTTACTCCAGATATGGCGTATGGCACGCACTGTTTTGAGCATTTGTGAATGCTGGTTTTTGTGCTTTCTGACTTGGGTATTGGGTCAGTCTTGTTGTTTTGAGTCCGTTTTGAGTCAGTCTTTTTGTTTCGGGTCTGTCTTGTTATACCGAGTCAGTCCTGTTGTACAAAGGTCGGGTGATTCCGGGGGTGTTACCTCGCGTCACACATTTTGTTTCCCGGTTTCTTTTCATTTGTTTTGAGTCTGTTTCCAGGAGCAGTTGTGCCAACAGATTTTGAATGAAACAGCAGTGATTTTCACGCTCTCGCGTTTGCTTCTGCCGTGTGCCAGTTGTACCAGAAATTCCAAATGAGATGGCAGTATTTGACTAAGAACCCTGTCTTTTCTGTGCCTTGAAGTCATTGTAATGACCTGAGTTTTTCAAAACTTTTTGAATGCTCGGTGAAACAAAGAGGAAGGAATTCCTCGGGATTTGCAAAAATTTGATCAAACTGAGAGAAAGAGAGGCGTGCTAAGCCCTTAATGAATGAAATCATGCTTGTTAGTGTGAGTACTGAGAAGGACCCTAGCTTGATCCAGATTGGTCCCACACTGTCTTCAGCGCGAGCGATTTGTCGCTTTCTTAAAAACTTTCAAAAAATGTTTTGCGCGGTCCTGCAAAGACATGTGTGGAATCGCTCTTGAGATTGTGCAGCTTAGGATCGCTCTCAGCCTCGAGACTTGAGTCCTTGCCTTCAAACCTTGAACTTGCATTCAGAATGTTCAACGGTCAACCACAATGTGAGGCCTGTGTGGCCAGATTCAAAGCAGCCCATGAATTAGAGGCAAGAAAGTCGGATCAAGAAGATCAGAACATCAGAAGAAGCTTGCAAAGCTAGAACAGAAGTACCCTTTGAACTAGGGGCAAAAAATATCCGATGTGCTCGAAGAGCCAAAAATGGATCCTTCTGCAAATCAATACAACAGCCACTCTCCTGGATACAGAGGGCTTCAATCTCAAAACTATTTGGCATGGACTTGCTACACTTTTACCCTTTGAGAGGCTCGCTGGGCCAAAAACCCGGAAGGGCGACCCAGGCAAAAGTTAGAGCAAGCAAAAAATACATACAAAAAAAAAGAAGAACAAAGGAAGAAGAAAAAAGAAAAGAAAAGAAAAAGAAGCTCGCAAGGTCGAAAACCCGCATCGGGCGCCTTGGCAAAAGTTAGAGCCTAAAAAAAAGAGAAAAAATGAAAAAGAAAAGAAAAGAAAGAAGAACAAAGCTCGCAAGGTCGAAAACCTGCAATAGGCGCCTTGGCAAAAGATAGAGCATAAAAGGAGAGGTTAAATACCCGAGTGTACCTTAACCCCGAACTACGTAAGGCTTGATTCCCATCATTGGGATACGTAGGCAACTTCATTCTGAAGTCCAGCCCTAAAACACTTCAAATTCAGTTGTGTCCATGAAATGGTTCCGACCATCTTTGCCTTCTCTGTATCCGAGAGTTCGGTTGTGATCGTCGCTCTGAAGGATTGATTTCAATACGCTGCGGTGTCATTTAGACAAGGGGCAACTTTCCGTTGCCATTCAATGCACTGCGGTGTCATTTCAAACAAGGGGCAACTTTCCGTTGCCATGCAGTGTCCTTCAGACAAGGGGCAATTTTCCATTGCTATGGGTCCGAGGTTGTGCATCTCAAAGAGTTGGTTCCCTGCTTGTTGAGCGGTGGCCGTTTGCAAAAACAGTTTTTGAGAATTTTTACTGAGGTTGACTATTCTCTCAAAAATCATTCCATTTTTCCAAAACTGGACCATTTTCTTGGACCCAAAAAAGGAAAATTTTCAGTGCTTACAACCTGACTTGCATGATTTCAAATCAAAAATCGAATAAGCATGTTAATCTAACTTTCATGTTGGTCAAAATTGTTTTAAAAAAAAATGGTCGAAATAATGAACTAGGGGCACAGTTGAGTCAGGCTTCCTGTCTTTCCCCCATTTTCAACATACTTGCCAAGAAGGGCAATCTACCTGCCGGAAGAGGGCACAACTGAAGTCAACAACAAAATGCAGAAAGCTCTCTCATCCTCCGAGCAACGAGGTATCAAGCCAAGTGCGAAGCACGAACTGGAATGGATCAGGATATTCCACTTCCTCATCTGGACAGATCTAACCACGTCCAAACTCCCTAGCAGAGCATCGTCAACCAATGTCAACTACAGATTTGCTACACACCCAGTTGTGGTGCAACCCCTCTGTGGGAAAGTTCACTGCTGTGTGCAGAAGAAAAAGAATCTAGCAGAATGCTAGGGGCAAGAGCCCGCAACTTCTTGTCTATCCACCAACCACTCTGGGGAGGGATGAAAAATGAGAGATTGAAGAATAGAGAGATGTGCGCTGAGAGAAAAAGTGAGGAAAAGGGCTTTTTCAGAAAAACAGAGCTTGAGGGCCGAGTAATGTGAGAATCACAAATGAGAAAGGGTGGGAAATAATACCCGGTGAAACAGGCTCCCTGTGCACATTTGAGTCTTGTGTTTTGTTTTGTCTGCCTCGATTCTTGTTTTGAGTCGTTTCGAGTGTCAATAGATGTGTTTAGGTTGTTTACCTTTGTTTTCTTTTGTTGAGTCTTTTTCGCTGTGTTCAGTCGTAGGCTCAATACCCGGTTAAGAGCTCATTTCTTAATTTCAAAAAAAAATCAAAAATCAAATCATCTTGTGCTCAGAGTGCTGTGCCATTCTCCACATTTGTGCAAAACAGAATTTGTTCTTTCATAAAACCGCAGGGTTCAACCCAGGTCATGTGAGAACAGTAGAACCGGGACCTATCTGAAGCTATAATGGTTCCGGACTGCAAAGCAAAAGCAAAAGAGGGAAAATCGAAGCATCTGAGTGTGTTTCACCTTCAGCAAATTCCGTGATTGTACTCCGGATGTGCCTCTTCAGGCCTTGTCAATGCTACCGAAGTATGAGTGCGCCTCTATCTCGAGTATAAGCCTGCTTCAAGTCAGAACGGCAATTAAAGCAGCAGCAGATGTTATCTCTTGTCAACATAAACAGGGTGTCCCCTTTTCGAGCTAAGTGTGTTGCAAAGTCCTCTAAGAGGTAAATCAGAGGCACCAGAGTACATATTTGATGCTCTTCTACTTCATAGAATGTGAACCTTCACATACACTTCTACTACGTGCGTGTCGCACATCATTATGATTCATGCATAGAAAATGCTTGCTTTCGATTCCGCATAGAATATGCTTTGCTTGTTTCATGCATAGAAGATGCATTTTATCGCACTTTCTTGTGCATTTTATCTCACTCGCACTATCTTGTGCACTTACACTTTGTATCTCACTTACACTGTCTTGTGTATCTTGTGCATTTCAAATCAATCGCGCTGTTTAGCGTATCGCACTGTTTAGCGCATTTCAAAATCATTCGCGCTGTTTAGCGTATCGCACTGTTTTGTGCATCACATCATTCGCGCTATCTTGCGCACCTCTATCGCACTGTTTTGTGCACCACATCATTTGCGCTGTCTTGCGCACCTCTATCGCACTGTTCTGTGCATTACATTACATTTCATTCGCGCTATTTTGCGCATCGCACTGTTTTGTGCCTCTAAGCCACATCGCACTATCTTGTGCATTCGCACTATCTTGTGCATTCGCGTTGTCTAACGCATCGCGCTGTTTAGCGCATCGCACTATCTTGTGCATTCGCACTATCTTGTGCACTCGCGTTGTTTAACGCATCGCGCTGTTTAGCGCACCGCACTTTCTTGTGCATTTGCACTATCTTGTGCACTCGCGTTGTTTAACGCATCGCGCTGTTTAGCGCATCGCACTGTCTTGTGCACTCGCGTTGTCTAACGCATCGCGCTGTTTAGCGCATCGCACTGTCTTGTGCACTCGCGTTGTCTAACGCATCGCGCTGTTTAGCGCATCGCACTATTTTGTGCATTATATCATTCGCGCTATCTTGCGCACTTCACCTGCACTTGTTAGTATATTGCATCGCACTGTCTTGTGCATTCGCACTGTCTCGTGCACTCGCGTTGTCTAACGCATCGCGCTGTTCAGCGCATCGCACTATTTTGTGCATTGTATCATTCGCGCTATCTTGCGCACTTTACCTGGTTGCATTTTGCATGCATTCATTGTTCGCGTTATTTTGCGCATCGCGCTATCTTGCGCACCTTATCTGTATCGCACTGTTTTGTGCATTCACCCTGCTCATACTACTTTACACCTTTAGCATCGCACTATTTTGTGCATCTGTTTAGCACTGTTTGTGCATTCACTCTGCATCACGCTATCTTGCGCACCTCCATCGCACTGTCATGTGCATTACATTTCATCGCGCTATTTTGCGCATCTCATTGCATTTCGCATTACTTCTCACTCGCACTCGCACTGTTTTGTGCACTTTACTTGCCAAAACCGGCTTCGCGTAGCGTATAAGTCCAGTTTTCAAAAGTCTTCCTGCATATCACTTCGCATCCTGCCCCTGAACTACGCTGGTTTGATTCCTTGCAAAGGGATACGTAGGCAGCCTGCGGGCACAACCATTTACTCATTTGTATTTTGTTTGTTTGTCCAAGTCTTCGGCCTTGTCAAAAATGGGTCGTCTCTGGACTTTGACATTCACTCCCGTCATTGTTATGACTTTCGAGTTCTGTCAAAGAGGGGCAACTGTAGACACCCCATTTTTGACCGCCCTCAAGACTTGGGCATTACTGATAGTTTGCTCGGTGTTGAGAGATGTGCAGGGCACAGGTTCAGTTTCTTCGGCAAGAAGAGAGGCAAATCTTTCCAAACACTTTGTCTAGGGGTTTGGAGTTGAAGAAAAGGGGAAAGGAGAGGAGAAAACTGGTTTGGGAGAAGATCGGCAGAGATCCGGGTAGAAGCGAGTCGAGCAGCCCTCGCTGAATCAAGCCTGTTCATCGGCATGCTTGGATTTAAACTATGAGGCCACCACCATTGGAAATAAGACTTCCGGGGCTTCACTTTTGGTTCAAGAATCTCCTACATCCAAGTCCGGGTGGAGGAGATATGTTGGGTTGAAGCAGGGGATCATCCCGGTTGGATCGAGTCTGCGCGACTTCACGGAAAAGGGCATAACTTTTTGCACAGGAGGAATTTTGATGCAAGGTTTGCGCCATTGGAAAGCTAACTTCCGGGGCTTCGATTTGCATACCCACCGGCCATGTTTTGACCAAGGAATCATCCATCGGCACTCTATTTAGCCGACCGGCAGAAAAGAGTGCCGACCGGCACTTTATTTTGGCCGATGATCAAACCTTCTGGCCGACCTGAACCCTTTGCACCCCCCAAGCTTAGTGCATACCAGCTGTGCCAGCTGGGATGCACAGAACCACATCCACGTGCATGCATGTGCACATTTTGCACCCTTATGAGCCCTTTGACCCCCTCTCTCCTTTAGGAGCTTGAACCTTTGGCCAAGCTTCTTGGAGAAGCTTGGCCAGCTGTATTAGCTTCTCTTAGAAGCCAAGAACCTCTTGCACCTCCCTCTCTTTGCTTAGCCATTAAGTTAAGAGCCTTACATTGCCTATATAAGGAAGGCTTCCTCTCCTTTGTCTAGGGTTAGAACTTTGGAACAAAAACCAGAGATATATAGATATATATCTCATATAGATAGATACAACCCTCTATCTCTCTCTATATCTATCTCATTTCACCTCCAAACAACCTTGTTCTTGGGCCATTTCCCCTACAACTCATAGCACAACACCACCCCTTCCATTTCCAACGACTTGGGGCTGTTCTTCAGAGCTTAGGAGCACCTAAACTTGGTCCAAGAGGTGCTGGTTTGCTGGTCTTCAAGGGTAAGTCACTCTCTTCCCTTTTCTTGCATTTTCTTGCTCCATATCTAAGCCTTGCTTGCAAGCACTTTTGGGCTCCGACCTAAACTTCAAGTAGTCTTATTTTGGGGTCCTCTTCATGTTTGATTGAGGACCCCTTGCCATTTGGTGATTGCATCTAGCACCTATCTCAATATCCTCTTGTATGCCATCCATTTTGCATGCTATTTTTGACTTATGTATAATCTGTTTCAGAGCATATGTAAGCTAAGAATAGGCTTATTTTGAGCCCTTCTCCAACATTGTTGAAGGGCTCAACATTGTTTGGATAATGCTTGTGCTACTTGCTTTGAAATCCATGTGATTTACCGTAATTTTGCATGCTTTGTTAGCCTATCTTGCTTTTGTTTTTGTGGCTGGTCATAAACTGAAAATGTGCTTGTTTTTCCATGTATAAGATCTGTTTTTGGTTGTTTAGGCCATCCATGACATGCCTTATATAGTCACTTTGCATTTTGGCTTGCTAGCCTTGGGGTGTGTGAGTCTCTAGCATGTTTAGCTTGCCTTGATCTCATGATTTGGCATCATTTTAGATCACATTTCAGTCCCTAAATCATGCTCACATGTTTGTGCTTGTCATCTCTTTCATGCTTCAAAGGTGTGTCCTTTTATGCCTAAGAATAGGCCTTGTGTGTTTAGAGCTTTTGGGATGCCATGTGTGTGAGTTTTAGGTGTATTTTAGCATGCTGAAAATCTGTTTTTGGTTGCTTGATATGTGCCATGAATGGTCATGTATGGGGGTGGTTGAATGCTCTACTTTGTGCCTTAGCCTTAGGCCTTTTGGCTTGCATGTTTGCATGGATGTTTGTCTACCTTTTGGTCCATTTGGCCACTGTTTTAGGCCTACTTAGAGCTGCCTAATCCATGTTTAAGTCCATCCCCCATGTGGTTTGCATGCTTGCCTTGTGTGCTTACTTGTATGTTTGCCATATATTGCCATTTTGCATACTAGTTGCCATGTCTAGGATTGCATCACATTGGCATACATGTTAGGCCTCTTGAAGTGAAGTGTGATGGAGGCTTAGCACCCCTTATGTGCTTGTTTGCATTGCATGCATTTGAAATCAAAATTGCCCTCTTGGTTCTTTGGGCCATCATGCATGGAAATGCGTGATTGGTGGTCCGAGAACCGAGGCACATATCCCTTTGAGCCAAAATCATGATAAGGGATGTGTTGGTGCACACATTTGCTTGAAATTGCATGCCATACACTGTCTGTCCTTTGTTGCTGTCAAAACTGTCTTCTGCAGGAATTTCCTGCCGACCGGCAACATATAGTGCCGACCGGCCATTTGTGAATGGCCGATAGCTTCATCAGCAGCCGGTGGACATTCCTTATGGCCGGTGGGCATTTCAGCCAGCCGATGGTATTCTACAGTGTGTAAGGAGCATGTTCCAGGACTTTGGCAGTCTTTAGAGAGGCAGACAGTGTAAAACAGAGGCAACAGTGCTATGGCAGCGAGTTTCCGGGTGAAGCCAATTCGAGCATGCGTGCATCCCTCTCCCGAGGCCTTTTACTGCTTTCAGTAGTTTAATTAATTTGTTAATTAATTAAGGGTCTGTAATAATTAATTAGCTAGGATAGTTGATTTATTATTCGGGACTGTATATTATTGTTTTGGTCCCTCCGAGTGAGGGCGTGTTTGTAATAAGTGTGGGTGCGTGTGTTCATGTCTTCCAACCCCCATTTCTTTCTTCCCTTTTATTTAACTGCTTATGATGGTAGATTAGGGCATATTCAATTTAGCATACCTTATGCAATGCATGCGTGCATCCATGCATTTGTTGACATGCACCGGGCTCGGTACATCATACAAACTGCACGCATACTTTCAATTCCAAATTGAATACATGATAGTTGTAGCATCTCACATGTCATGTTTAGGATAGCCGAGCCTGCCTAGATTACATCTTTGCATGTGTTGCATTAGACATTTCAGTATGCTTAGGTCCATGCATGGATTTCTAATAAGCTTCTGTTTTGGCTTGGAGTACTAGGTGAGCTTTTATGCTTTAGCATATCGCATGTGTGTGAATGTTGCCATGATAGCATGCTTACCATGAGGATAAGTGCTTATGTGATATAACTGCATGAATGCCTGTGGATGGAGGTTGAATTACCTAAATTGGGACAACACATTAAAACTGTGAGTTTTAAAGCCCACTAGATAGTGGCAAAACCGTCTTTTCTAAAAGCCCGCTTGAGAGTGGCAAAACCTGCATTTTAGCCTACTTATGAGTAGCAAATCATTTTTCAAAACAAACACGTAATGTTTTGTTCCAACTTAGGCGATTTGGTCTATACTTGTTTGCTGTGCGCACAACATAGTAATTCTAGGCTAATAACCGGAATAAGAACGCATAAAGTTTTCAAAATTGGATATCACGGTTAGTAGAGGCCGGTCTTCGGACCGGGCGAAAGGGGGTGCTCATAGCTGACCTTCCCCGATCGTACCCAAGCTCCCGAGCCAAGACATTTGGTGATGACGGACATGTGGCCTTCGGCACCGAGTCAGGGTTTCCTAAATTTCCCATTTTAAAATATTTAGGTGGCGACTCTGTAATCTGGCAAAGCAGTCCATGTTTGGCACTACTTTTCAAAAAATCTGTTTTCTCAAACGATTTGCCAGAGGTGGACTCTTTGGTTCAAGATTGAGAACCGCGACGACAAAGGGAGTCCGAACTGTAGAGCGAGGCCCACGGGCGCGTCTACACACACCTTCCCTCATTTGGCAGTATGAGGAAGGCTTTTTTTCCAGCAGTTCCGGGTCAGGTAGTGAACCAGAATCTGATTCCACAGAGTCTATGGAGTCAGAATCAAATTCTAGTTCTTCTGAGTCAGAGTTTGGTATTCCTGGGGTTGATAACCCGGATGTCGTTGTCTTGTCCAGGTATTCTTTTTCATTTTCTTTCTAGTCGGTTGTAACCGAAGAATCAGACGAACTGGAAGTTGTTAATGAGAATGGTACTGGTACTGCTGCTGCTTTTGAGTACTTTTCTGTGCCGTTCGTTTATTGTATTAATCAAGACTTTCAAAACTTTAATGAAAACGACGAGGAAAAAATTCCTCCGATTTTGAAACATTTGATTGATCGAGAGCAGGAGAGGTTTGTAAAACCTTTGGTTGATGAAATCACTTCAATTAACGTTGGTACTGAGAAGGATCCGCGTCTGGTCCAAATCGGGTCCACGTTGTCTTCAGAGGAACGCGAACGCTTAGTCACTTTATTAAAAGATTTCAAAGATGTTTTCGCGTGGTCCTACGAAGACATGCCCAGAATCGATCCTGAGATTGTACAGCACCGAATCCCTCTTGACCCTGAGGCCCGACCCGTTAAGCAGAAGCTTCGGAGAATATGCCCGAATTAGGCCCTGAAAATCAAGGAAGAGGTCACCAAGCAGATTGATGCAGGGTTCCTGTTAGTATCTGAGTATTCTACTTGGTTGGCCAACATAGTTCCAGAGTCAAAGAAAGATGGCAGGATTCGGGTATGTGTGGACTTCAAAGATCTGAACAAAGCCAGTCCAAAGGACGACTTTCCTCTGCCGCATATTGACGAATTGGTGGACTTCACCGTGGGGCATGCGTTGCTCTCATTTATGGATGGGTTTTCCGGGTACAACCAAATCTTAATGGCACTCGAGGACAGGGAGAAGACTGCCTTTACCACCCTGTGGGGAACCTACTGCTACAGGGTAATGTCGTTCGGTCTGAAGAATGCTGGGGCTACTTATCAACGGGCTGCAACCACGATCTTGCACAATATGATCCACAAAGAGGTTGAGGTGTATGTGGATGACATGATTGTCAAGTTCAAGGAAAGAGAAGGCCACTATACCGCCTTGAAGAAATTTTTCCAACGGATTAGAGAGTATCGATTGCGACTGAATCCTCATAAATGTCCTTTTGGTGTCACAGCAGGGAAAATGTGGGGTTCTTGATTACAAAAAGGGGCATTGAGGTCGATCCTTCCAAGATTAAGGCCATATTAGAAATGCCACCACCAAGGACTGAAAAGGAGGTGCGAGCCTTTCTGGGTAAAGTGCAATTCATAAGACGGTTTATTGCAAAATTAACCTTGACTTGTGAACCACTGTTTGGTCTCCTGAAGAAAGGAAAGAAATTCTAATGGGAAGACCGATGCCAAGTTGCTTTCGAGTAGATCAAGCAGTATCTACAGAACCCACCCGTGTTGTCGCCGCCAGAGCCGGGGAGACCGTTGATTTTGTATTTGTCAGTGACTGACATGACAATGGGTTGCATGCTTGCACAGGAATCTGAGAATAAAGTGGGGAAGGCTATCTTTTACCTGAGCAAGAAGATGCTGGAATATGAGACCCGTTACACTCCGCTCGAGAAGGCTTGTTTGGCCTTGGTATGGGCTACCAGTAAGTTGAGGCACTACCTATTAGCTCACTCTGTAATTCTGGTTTCGAGATTAGACCCCATCAAATATCTCTTCGAGAAACCAGTGCTTACGGGTAGGCTAGCCCATTGGTTGCTTCTTCTCTCCGAATTCAATTTGAAGTATATGACGCGCAAGTTTGTGAAAGGGAGAGTGGTAGCGGAGTTCCTAGCCGATCACCTAGTGGAGGGAGATGAAGCAGTGGAGTATATGTTCTTAGATGAGGCCATTCTGTAGGTCGAAGAAGAGGTCTGGACTATGTACTTTGATAGAGCGTCTAATCAGTACAGGTATGGGATAGGGGTGTTGCTGATAACACTGGACAATTCCCACATATCCTTAGCCTTCAAACTCCGGTTCAAGGTATCGAACAATGAAGCAGAGTATGAGGCATGTATCGCTGGCTTGGAAGCCGCCTTGGAACTAGCGGCAAAACGGTTGAACGTCATTGGGGACTCGAACCTAGTTGTGTCTCAAGTGAAATGAGACTAGAAGGTTAAGGAAGAAAGGATAAAAATCTATCACCAAACCCTAGACGTTCTAATTCCCAGGTTTGAGAAACTAACCTTCACGCATCTATTAAGAGAGAGCAACAGGTTCGCAGACGCTTTATCAACTCTATCTTCCATGATAGACATCCCTTTGGGAGTCCGAATGCGTCCAATCATCATCGAACAGAGGTATGTACCGGCCTATGAGCTTATTGCCGCAATCAATGAAGTACAAGATCAGAACCCCTGGTATCATGACATCTGGAACTTCTTGGAAAATGAGGCTTATCCGCCAGGGGAAAATGCCAAAGATAAGAGGGCAATACGAAGAATGGCTACTCGGTTTATCATCTGCGGGGGTAAATTGTACAAAAGGGGCCATCTGGGAATGCATAAACTGTGTGTTGATGCTAAAAAGTCAAAGCGCCTGATGGAGGCCATCCACGGAGGAGAGTGCGGAGCGCACATGACCGGGGTGATGCTAGCTTGAAAAATTCTCAGATAGGGTTACTACTGGTCAACATAGAGGAGGATTGTATTAGTTTTGTTCGGCGATGCCACAAGTGTCAGATCCATGCAAATCGCATGAACATCCCGCTATCAAAGTTGTACAACATGACTTCGCCATGGCCATTTTCAGTTTAGGGAATCGATGTTATTGGGGCAGTTACTCCGAAGGGGTCGAACAGGCATGAGTACATCTTGGTGGCGAGAGACTACTTTACAAAGTGGGTCGAGGTCCAATCCTACGCAGTGTTAAAAGCATCATACGTAGCCAAGTTCATCAGAAATAATATCATCTGTCGCTATGAGGTCCCAAATGAGATTATTTCGGATAATGGTTCCCACTTCAAGAAGGAGGTGATCGACTTGTTGGAGAAATACAACGTGGCTTTTCACAAGTCATCCACATATCGGCCGCAAACCAATGGAGCTGTTGAGGCTGCCAACAAGAACATCAAGCATATTCTATAGAAGATGGTGGAAACCTACAGTGACTGGTCAGATAAGCTACCATTTGCTCTTTGGGCCTACAGGACATCAATTCGAACTTCTACTGGGGCAACCCAGTATTCTCTGGTTTATGGGATGGAGGTTGTTCTGCCGATCGAAGTTGAGGTTCCATCGTTGCGAGTTATGGCTGAGTGCCAGATCACGGAAGCAGATTGGCAGCAGAGTAGGTTCGAGGAACTTATGTTGTTCAACAAAAGGAGGTTGAAGGCACTGTACCATGTCCAAGGTTATCAACGCAAAATCACCAGGGCTTTCAACAAGAAAGTTAAGTCTAAGAATCTAAAAGAAAGGGATTTGGTGCTCAAAGACAACCGAGCTCCCATTCACGACCCTAGGGGCAAGTTCAGACCCAATTGGACTAGTCCCTATATCATCAGGTCTATTTGGTCAGGTGGAGCTATCATTTTTATGGACCTAGATGGCCTTGAGTTCTCCCAGCCAATCAACATGGACAAGTTGAAGAAATACTATCCTTGAGAGGCTCGCTAGGCCGAAAACCCGAAAGGGCGGCCTTGGCAAGTTAGAGTGCAAAAGGAGAGTGTTAACACCCGAGTGAACCTGAACCGAACTACGTAAGGCTTGATTCCCATCTTTGGGATACGTAGGCAACTTCATTCTGAAGTCCAGCCATAAACACTTCCAATTCAACTTTGTCCATGTGATTGTTTTGGTCATCTTTGTCTTTTCTATATCCAAGAGTTCAGTTGTGATCTCCAGTGCAGTGCTATTCAGACAAGGAGCAACTTTCCAGTTGTTGGATTTGGGGTTGTACATCTCAAGAATAGATTCTGGGCGTGTCCAGTTGTGATCCATATCGAAAATGGTTTTGAAAAGTTTTAATAAAAGTTGATTTTGTTCAAATTAATCATTTTACAACTTAGAACATTTTTGGACCATACGAAAAATTTTCACTACCCACAACCTTCAATTTCATTGATTTCAATACAGAGTTCTTCGACTCTTGATACAAATTGAAGTTGCTTTTTATTACATTAAAAAAGAAAACTTGAAAGTATAGATTAAAGCAATAAACTTGGGGCATGGTTAAGTCAGGTGTTCCTGAGCCCCCTCCCAGAGTTTGTGGAAGCTTCAGATGCCAAAGTAGGCCTGGTTTGTGCCCCATCTTCAAGCCAAGCTATGCATTCGCTAGAAAGGGTGCAACTGAGATTAGCAGCGGGGCCCAGAAGTTCTCTTGTTCTCCATTCTATGGTATAGCGAGCTAGCTGTGAGCCTCGGGTTGCAAATGAAGCTGGGTATTCTATCATCTCTTCCGGGCAAGTCTGGTCATGTCCGAACTGACGCATGAATCGGAATGGAAAATAGAAGACACAGTGCGTCAAGCCAATCAACTGAATGCCAAGCTGCCGGCACATGCTGTAGCTCATCTCAAGCAAGTCAACACATCAAGTGGCACCACCATCCCTCATTCGGGAAGTCAACTAACCGCGGGCAAAAGAAATAGCCGTGCACTGAATATGCTGGGCAAGAGTCCACCACCTTCAACCTATCCATCAGCCAAACCTGGGGAGGAATGAACAATAAGAGAGACTAAAGAATAGAGAGGTGTACGCGGAGAGAAAAGTGAGAAAGGGTTTTGAGAGAAAAACAGAGCCTGAGGGCCGAGTGATGTGAGAAACACATGTGAGAAGGGTGGGAAACATTACCTGTAAGAGTAGTGGACTTCTTGCGAACTTGGTTGTCTCCCGGTGATGGAAAGCATCCAAGCCCATCAGAGTTTCGGCTAGTGCTAAGTCAATACAGCTCTTACCCTCTTTCAAGCCTTGAGCTACTTCGATCAAGTGAATGCTAGACCCTCCAAAGCCAGGGGCAAGCAAAAAATGGGCTAACATACACAAGCAAAGGGCATGCTGCCGAAAACTTTGCCAAAGACGGTCACCACGGTCACCGGCATCAGAAAACCGATAAATGAGATTGGGGATGTCCAACTCCCCGTTGTGAATCAAAAATCGGGCATCCTGTAAAGTTAGCCCACACATCCGTCCTAAAGCCTGAATATAGCCAAAATGAGACTGGGACAAGATCTCCTCATCACGCCGGGACTCCATCAAGGCTTGGAATTCTTCGATTGTGGGACATACCTCTTGTCCCCCAAAGCTAAATACATGTGTAACTGGATGCCAACATCTAGTCATGGCATGGAGGAATGGAAAACACAGTGGAGTATGGCTTAGCGGGAATAGTGCATTTAGCCTGAAACCCCGGAAATTCAACTTTTCTGAGTTGTCCAAAGTTGCAATCCAATTTGAGAGATTTTCAGCAAAGAATGGCTCCATTTGTAGCAAAAATATAGCTGAATTAAAGAAACCCCAAAGCTGGAGCTTTTGTAGGAGATAAGGTGCTGAGTGGAAGATAGATGGCAGCAATCTGGAGGTTTTCTACATTGATGGCCGACCAGCTAGTGTTGGTGGCAGACCGGCCACTTTTGTAGCCGACTGGCCAGCACTAGTGGTTGACAACCATTTTAGATGGGCGGCAGCATCTGCTTGTGGCTGGTGGCCTTCTATTTTGCCTTCTGGTCCTTCTATGTGTTGAAAATGCCAAGAACTTGTGTTTTATTCCACTCTTGGTGCATTTTTTTCCGTCTTTCTTTAAGGATTTTGTCAAAATTGCTTATCGAGTTGTTGTATTGCTTATCAAGTTGTATTTATGCTGTTTATCGAGTTGTTGTAATTTGCTTATCGAGTTGTATTCGTGTTGTTTTTCAAGTTGTTTTGTTTTGTTCAGTTGTTAGTTAGTTCGCTATCTGATTAAGACAATGCAATTTGAATGAACAGTTTTCAACAAAGATCAATGTCATTTTCATGCTGTGCAATGTTATGCGATGCTTAGAATACAAAATGCAACACTTTTTAAGCAAAGAGTTGTTTTCATTCCAATCATGGTTTCTTTTTACAAAGAGTACAAGTTTTTAAGAAAAATAAAGCTGCCTAAGGCTATACAATGTGCTAACAACTAGTAAAAAGAAAACTAAAGCAAAAAGCATCTGAATCCGTGCTAGCTGTGTCTTAGGATCAAGAGGCCATCTTCAATCTCTTCCAAGGCTGAGCGGACTTAGAGTTGTCGCCATCGGCCCGCCCCGTTATCTGAATCTGACCCGGAGCCTGAGCCTGATCCAGAGCCATCTTTGCTCCCCTCCTCGGAGCCCTCCTCAGCATCACCACCACCCTCAGAACACAAGCCGGTGTCGTCGCCTCCACCCTCAGATGAATCTGACTGCGAACTCCCAGGCTCCTCATCCTCGTCTGTCTCGTCATCCTCCGGGATAGGCTCTGGTGGACTGCTCTCGGCATGAGTGTGTCTAGCTCCACCTCGACTGGGCGCCGGAGTCCCTCGTCTCTCTCTCTCTACTATCGAGGGAGGCACTGAAGGTCTTGCTGTAGCTCCCGCTGGGGCGCCCAGTGGAATTGGCATGTGAAAAGGGACCTGAAAAGAACAGTTTGTCAAATGCATCAGTTATTCGCATGCAAAGATGAGTACAATGTTGAAATGCAGTGTGTGAGAGCAGTATATCAATGCAGTGTTGTCAATGTAATGTATTCAGATCAGTTTGGGGCAAATTGCAGTTGAAATGCTAATATGTGTCAACAAAGAATTTCATGGCATAAAGTGCAAACTGATGGAAACTTACCAGAATCCTGTAAAGAATGAGAAGGTTCAGACTAGTCTGAACCATCCCCATCAGAGAAGCCGCCAGCTCGAGAGCTTGTCTGGTGTACTCTATGGAGGCTTGCAAATGTGTTGAAATGAACAGTGGTCTACAAAGCATAACTGAAATGAACTGACTATGCAAAACATAAAGTATGATACATATTGGAGTCGAGCCTCGAACTCTGACGAGTTCGTGATCAGCTAGTGCAGGCTCAACGGGAACCTGATAAGTCTCCCCTCTAGATCCCCAACAGGTCAATGTGGTGGGCAGCTCTGGCCACCCCGCTCTCTGTCTCGGCTGGGAGCCTCTCCTATCATGAGCCCAAGATGCCCTGGATTCCCCGGCTCTCCCTTCTGCAACTGGAGCTCTAGCTCTCTCACCCCCGCGAACGCCGGTCAACGGCGGCATGAGATATGTTTGAATAAAGACAGTGTAATCGCCCTCAAGCCCGAAGAAGTCGGCGTCCCAACCTCTGGTGAAGTCGATCATCTCCTGCGTGGTGTACCTCTCTGTGGTCCTCATGTATGAAAGAGGCGGCATCGGAACCACTGGCTCAGGCAAGCCAAGGCTCTATCACAGAAATCGCCCCCCCAAGAACTACGCCTAGTAAACCGGCCCCTCGAGCAAGATCTAGAATCGGGAAGCCTCCCAAGCACCGGTGAACTAATCTCTGACCCCGTCAGGCATCAGTGGCCCACGGCTGCTAGGTCATCCGCAGATAGTGAATGTACAAACTGCTAGTTGCCATTGTATACATAATATGAAGCAAAACTGAAATGACTATAAGGTTTGAGTTACTGCTGCTGCGGTCATAGTGTCGAAGAATCGACAGAAGAATGAGAATGACTCTCGGGGCCTCCGCTGGCATCTCCCGTTGTATTTGTGTGAGTACAGTACCATGGGTGATATCTCTACCTTTGGCTCTGGGGCAAGCCTAGGAAAATAGGCGTATACCCATAGCTGCAGAAGGCAGAAGGATAGCCGTGAGTATATATCAGATGTGTACAAATAATGTAAAGCATAAAGCAGATGGTGAGGAGAAAGCAGTATACAGTGTGTGCAGTGTGCAGTGTATAGATAAAGTAGATGCTATGCAGTGCAGTATATAGTGTGCGTGGTGTATAGATAATGTAAAGCAGAGAGCAGATTGTGTGCGGTGCAATGTGCAGTGTACAGTGTGTAGTATACAGAAAATGCGAAGCAGAAATGTAAAGCAGAAGGGTACGGTGTACCGCCTAGGCTCTCCAGTAGCCTCCTAGCAGATGTTCGCTCTGGTGAGAATAGGAGCTCATATATCCATATAATGTGGCCAGGCCTGCACCGCTCCAGTCGTAGAATCGGACGCGAGGCAGGTCCACTAATGCACTCAGGAGGTAGAGCCCGACGGTGTTCGCCTGGTCGGCAAAAAGAGTGGTGCCAAACAAGAACATGAGGAAACCCCGGGCATAGTACTCGATATCCTCACGGGTCGTCGGTGTCGTCCCTCTGAAATGATTAGCGAACCAGGTATATAGCACCATCCTTGATCGGGAGATTGGTGGGCGAATCCCCCGCAAGTAGACCTGAGCGGCCTCCCACTCGCCCATGTCAGTATCGTAAGGAATCAGATGACCCCCTACTCCTATGCCGGTGAGCATAGAAAAGTCAAAGGGAGTCATCGTCATCTCCCTTGCTGTAGAGAAATGGAAGGAATCGGTGGTATCCCACCACCTCTCTACTAAAGCGCCTAGTAGAGGCCGGCTCGCAGTGAGACGTGAGAACCCCATGCAAAATGCGCCGAAGCTGGCCTCATCGACAATGTGACGTACTGTGTCAAGTAGCTCCATATACGACTCCCCTGCAGAGGTGGTCCCGTATCCACGGAAGGCGTGTGAATCTCCCTGTAAGCCAGACAAACAGATGCAAGGCAGTGTAAGAAATAAAGTGCAAGGGTATGTTCAGGGCAAACAGATGCAAGGCAGTGTAACAAATACAGTGCAAGGGTATGTTCAGGGTAAACAGATGTAAGGCAGTGTAGAAGATACAGTGCGCAGGTGTGTTTAGGATGAACATGTGGAAAGCAGTGTGAGCTATATAAGAAATGTAATCTACATTGCAGAAATTAAAGAGAAGATGTATACCTCGGAGGCGTCGTGGGATAGATGTGACTCTGGCTCCCGTAACAGGAGGTCCTCCGGTGCACCTCGCGCGAAGCCCCTGAACTGGCGGATGCTATCGGGAGGTAACACGTGTACCTCGGGATGGTATGTCGCCGGGTCGAATAGTCAGATACTGAGCGACAAGGGCTCGAACTCGGCATCCATCTCCATCCCTGGAGGAGCTCCGTCATGTGGGATGTCATCCGCCATCTCAAGAAAGGATGAAAAAATGGTCGTAAGTGTGGAACAAGGGCGGGAATGCCAAAAGTCAACAAAAAGTCAACTCCGAGCGAGGAAAATTTGAAGAAAATGTCAGGGCTCGGAAGAGGGCACTGAAATCAAGGCTAACTCGGAGGAAACAAACCCCAAGTGATGGAAATCAAGAAGAGGGCACCGAAAACACCTTTTAATCAGTTCAAAATATTGTAAACTATGAGGGTTTCACGAATCGGATGTTTGTAGGACGTTGGAAAACACGTTTGAAGCTTGGATCGAAAGGGAAAAGTAGTCTAGAGCACAAGGAGAATGTTTTTCAGCAAAGGGGAAGTGAGGAAGTAGGGTTTAGAACCCTATATTTAAAGGCCCGTGGTGAAATGCCAAAAATGTCCCGAATTTGTCATCAATGGCCAACCGGCCACCAATGTTGGCTGACCGGCCACATTTGTGGCTGATGGCATTATTTTGAGGCCAATAGGTGGCCGGTGGCCTCCCAGAGTGGGCAGCATGCCTCTGTTGCTCTCCTTGGATGTTGTTTTGTTGATTTGTGCCTTGATCCCTCAAGAAAGTGCAAGAGAAGTGCATTTTTAAGCTCAAATGGCCTCTGCGGAAGCTCTGAACAGTATTTTCAATATGTGATGCTCAGCACGTACAAGGAGTATCCTTTTAACTTTCTTTTTACTCCTCCGAGAGGTAAATCAGAGGTTGCAACTGAATTGGTCTCGTTAAGATGCGCATTTCTTTATTCAGTGTTTTGCACTGAACATGCTATTGACGTTGCATTGAATAGTGTGTTGTTATCATTGTGCACAGAATATATATGTTGCGTTGCATTGCACTACATATGTTCTCATGTTTGCATAGAATATGCATGTTGCATTGAATTGCATTATGCAATGCCTTTACGTTCGCATAGAATTGTCCATACCTGTTGCATTGAACATGCATTCAATGTTGCATAGAACATGCTCCATTTCTCATTGCATAGAATATGCTTCTGTTTTGTTCCTCACATGATGTGCAGGAAGCATGCCTCTCTAAGCGTTGTATCGTGGTTATTCGTCTTGCATTCAACATGCATTCTTATTATATTGTACTTGTCAAAGTTTCTTCTTGTGTAGGCATGATATTGTATGTACGGTTCATTCAAAATGGTGCAACCAGACGATATTGTATGTACAGTTCATTCAGAGGAATTTCGGGTAAGATTATGCCTATCCTTTGAACTCTTTGTTTTGGTTAAAAGCATTTGGGTACGCCCGATGCTTACACCACTCCTTGTTGGTTAGAAAATTCGAGTACGCCCGGTGTTTACACCACACCCCTTTGGTTAGAAACACTCGGGTACACCCGGTGTTTATACCACTCCTTTGGTTAGAAGCACTCGGGTACACCCGGTGTTTATACCACTCCTTTGGTTAGAAGCATTGGGTCGTGTGCCCGATGTTTATACCTTGCGTTGGTTAGAAACATTCGGGTATGCCCGGTGTTTACACCGACACCCCTTTGGTTAGAAACACTCGGGTACGCCCGGTGTTTACACCGACATCCCTTCGGTTAGAAAAACTCGGGTACGCCCGGTGTTTATACCATCCCTTTGGTTAGAAACACTCGGGTACGCCCGGTGTTTATACCATCCCTTCGGTTAGAAAAACTCAGGTACGCCCGGTGTTTATACCATCCCTTCGGTTAGAAACACTCGGGTACGCCCGGTGTTTATACCACCCCTTTGGTTAGAAACACTCGGGTACGCCCGGTGTTTATACCATCCCTTTGGTTAGAAACACTCGAGTACGCCCGGTGTTTATACCACCCTGTTGGTTAGAAGCATTGAGTCGTGTGCCCGATGTTTATACCACTCCCCGGTTATAAGTGTTTGGCATGTGTGTCCGACACTGATACCACTCTGTTTTGGTTAGAAACATTGGAACGTGCTCCGATGTTTATACCACTCTTTGGTGTTTGCACCGCTTCCTTTTCCCTCTCGCACGTGGCGCGTTAGGATGTTTTGGTTAAATGTATTTGGACGGATTCCAATGCTTATACCACTCTTTGCTTTAATTGCATAATGGTTGGATGTGTTTCAATTGTTATCGTGTGTTCTTTGCGGGTCGGAACCTTAGGATGTGTCCATAGGTTCGCACCACTTCTTTTTCTCCTTGCTTGTGCCGCGTGTTGGAATCTTGTTTGCCGTCTCAAGCGCGCCCGACGGTTGTTGCTCTTTGTCTTTCCTGCATGAGGCACAGTTAAGATTGCATAATTTTCTTACATCATTTCTGCATGAAATGTGGTTTGGTTCATGTTAACTTGCTTGTGTACGAGTTTGCTGTAGCGTTTCGCTGCATTACGTTTGCATCGAGATGTTTCGTTACTGCCTCATTGCACAATCATAAGTTATGTGCTTGCATTGTGCATATCATTTGCATTTTGCCCCAGCTTGCGGGCTCAGTTACGTATTGTTATCTTGCTTGTTTGTCTAAGTCGTCGGTCTTATCAAAAATGGATCGTCTCTGGGCTTTGACATTCACTCCCATCATTTCATGACTTCCGAGTTCTATCAAAGAGGGGCAACTGTAGACATCCCATTTTTTACCGTCCTCAAGACTTGGACGTCATCGTTTGAACACCCGATGATTGTGCTTGCTCCCTGAGGGTCTCGGCCGAGCGCCTTGCCTTAGAGCCTCTTATCTTGTCTATTTTGTGCTTGGCTGTGGGCCAAGAGCTTGTTTCTTGCTTCTAGAGGGAGACGGTGGCCTGTCGGCCATCCGCTTAGCCTGCTGGCCATGTCTTGTGCCTGCCGGCCACCAGTGGTGGCTGGTGGTTGGCTGTGTTGATGGCCGGTCAGCCACCAATGATGGCCAACGACCATTTTTCTCCTTTTTCAGATATTTCTTTGCCAGCTGTGCCGACTGTTGTTCACTGATGCTCATCTCCATACACGTGTATAGAGGGATGAAAGCAAGCCTTTGGCTTGAATTTCTATATAATGGGGGGTCTCTTCCCCATTTGGGAGGTTAGAAATTTTGAAGAGCAAAATTTCACTCTCTCTCTCTCTCTAGAATTCTCTCTCTCTCTCCCTATTTTGTGCTTGAAAGTGAGTTTTCTTTATACATTTGCACTAAGACCCTTGACCAAACACCTTCACCTTGGAGCTGAGGTTCTTAGAGGCCTTGTTTGAGCTTCTAAAAGTGGTTTTAGCTCAGAATCTTTGTTGTTTTGTTGCTGTGCTTCAAGGGTAAGGACTTATCCCTTTTAAGTTTTGCATTAGTTACTTGTTTGGCCACATTTGCATGTTATTTTGAGGCTAGTTTTAACCTCTAAAAAAATCTATTTTTAAGGTTTTAAAATGATGGTTTGAGTCTTGTTTAGTTAGGGGATGGTTTCCTCCATTTGCTCTTTGGCTTGTAAAGCCTTTTGAGCCATCTTTCAAAGCTTTTGAAACCCCTCTTTCTAAAAATTTGGTTTTGATGTCCAAAGTATGATGGGGTGGCCTCCCCTCCTTGTATCTTGTTTGCATGTGTAGATGGCCTAAGATGTGAACATATTTTTCTACCTCTTTATGACTTGATCTCAGCATGTTTTAGCTACTGATTTAGCATGCTTTAGCTCTATTTTGGGTGGTCTTGGTCATATGAGCTTAGTCTTGCATGGTTGTAGTGTAAATGGCTTCACTAGCTTTGTGTTTCAAGGCCTCTAACTTGCTTTGCATTAGATGATTGCATGATAGAGCATCATTTAACATGTGATTTCAATGCATATACCTTTGTCACACTCTCACATATTTCACCCTTTCATTACTTTTGAGGGTTGTGTATTATGCCTTGTTTGTGGGCTAACATGGGTGCATGTTTTCCTAGCCTTTTTGTGCTTCAATTTTAGCATGTTTTAGCCACTAATTTGGCATGGTTAAGCTCTATCCAGAGCTGGTTTGGTCATTTAAGCTTGATATTGCATGCTTCTAGTGTAGTGCTCTTCACTAGTTTTGCATTTTTGGCTTTTGAACATGTTGTGCATGAGTTGCTTGCATGTTGTAGTGCTAATTTTCATGCCATTTCAGCACTAAAAAAAAGTTTGCAACCTCTCTCATTTCTTCTTTCTTCCATTTGTTTTGAGGGTTGGTTAACCTATGATTGTATTTAGGCTTGAGATAGAGCTTGTGCTCAATGGCTTTAACTCTCTTTTGGAGGGTTCCTCCTAGCCAAAGGCATGATCTCTCTCATGTCTTAAACCATCCTTTGGTTGATACCTCTCTCATTAGAGGACAATCATCTTGGACAAATTGACTAAGGAATGACTTAGTAATCTAAAATGTGTAAATAAAATCAATCAAGTAAAATATGAACAAGATAAGTATATTTTGTTGCATTGCATGTGTTTGGATCAGATGTTAATCCAAACACAAGAAATGTGGGACGTTTCATACTCAAAGTGATGAAACGTGTCACATTTCTTGGTCACCGTCACCCTTGATCATGCATGATAGGGTGATGGCTGTTTGAGTCTTATGTGTGCGTTCATTAAGCTTGTACAAGCTTGGTTCTTTGGTCATCATACATGAAAATGCTTAGTTAATGGCTTGAGAGCCAAGTGCTACACTCCTTTGAGCTTGAGAAACGATGAGGAGGGTGGCAGTACACACATACCTTGAAAAATACATTGCTTTGCCTCTGCTGCTCTCTATTGCAGTAAAAATAGAATTTTGGAAAAATGGGTCACCGACTGGCCACTTAAGGTAGCTGACTGACCATTAAACTAGCCGACCGGCCAGTGTTTGTGGCCGACCGGCCACCAGTTCATTTTTGGTGCAAAAGTGTTCCTGTTTTGGAACAGTAGCAGTCTGGAAATTGGTACAGTTTTCAGTGATCAAGGAAGGTGCAAACAGAGACAACCAAAAACAAGGGAATGGATTTTCGAGAGAAAGCAATCGAGCATGCATGTCACCCTCGCCCGCGACGCCAATTCATTGCTTTATTAGCTAATTGTAGTTGATTGTTACATGTGTTGTAATTAATTAATTCAAGTGTTGTAATATTTTAATTAGCTTAGCGTAGCTAGTTATTCAATTGTGTTGTAATTAATTAGCTTAGAATATTTAATTAGTTTCGTTTTGTAATAATTAACTTAGCTTAGTTTAGCTTAGCTTATTTATTCGGACCCTCCTTCGCGAGGGCATAATGTTGTAATAAGCGTGCGTGCGTGTGTGCATGTCTTCCAACCCTACGTCTTTCTCCCTTTTATTTACCCGCTTTCGATGGTTAGATTAGGGATCATATTTCAATTAGTATACCTTATACTTGCATGTTTGCATCATTCATTTGTCTTGCATGCACCGGGCTCGGCGCATCATTCAAACTACATAGTCATTTCAATACACTTTCTTGAATACGTGTTTTAAAGCATGTTATCTAAGTGTTTCATAAGCCATATTAGATAGCCGAGCCTATTAATTGCATTGTTGCATGTGTTGCATTAGCCATTTTGTATAGTTAAGATCAAGCATATTTCTAACTAGCTTTTGTTTTGGCTTGGAGTATACTGTAAATTTTATGCTTCAACATGCTTGCATGAGTGTGAGTGTTTCCATTTTTCGCATGCTTGCCATGAGGCTATTTGCTTATTTGCTATAACTGCATGAATGCCTGTGGATGAAGGCTTTGTTGCTTGAATTTGAACAATTCAACAAATGTGAGTTTTAAGCCCACTTTGCGAAGTGGCAAATCATCGTGTTTTAAAGCCCACTTGAGAGTGGCAAATCCGCGTTTTACTCCACTTGAGGGTGGCATTTTCAAACCATTTTCGAAAGAAAACATGAATTGAGTTGTTCCAAGTCTTGCGACTTAGTCTATACTTGTATGTGTGCGTCACATAGTAAAGTTAGCTAGTAACCGCATAAAAACACATGTGTTTATAAAACAACATATCATGCTTAGTAGAGGCCGATCCTCTGATCGGGCTAGCGGGGGTACTCATTTCAGGACCTTCCCCCTCTCGTACCCAAGTTCCCAAGCCGAGACAACTTTTGTGATGACGGACACGTGGCCTTTGGCACGAGTTAGGGTTTCCTAAATTTTTCAAAAATAAAATATTTAGGTGGCAACTCTATAATCTAGAAAAGCAGTCCATGTTTGGTGCTTTTTTATTCAAAATCGATTTTCCAAAACAATTTGCCGAATTTGCACTCTTTGGTGTTTATCAGTCTCACATTGCACTTTATGAGATTAGATTCAGAACCGTGATAGGAGTCCGAACTGTAGGACCAATTCGAGCTCTCCGAAAGGGAGCCCGAAGAAAGTCGAGTCTACAGTGGGAGGCAAAGAGTTGAATGTGATGTTTTGGGGGTGTGAATTTGGTTTAGTTGGGAATTGAAGAAAGGGTCTAGGGATTGGGATTTGTAAACAAAATTAAGAGGGAATTTTGATTGAAAAATGCTTCGTAGCTCGAATTCGCGTCGTCCAAATGGCTCGAATATATCAAAATGACGTTGTTTTGGAACATTCAAGCTACCAAGCATGATTGATTTTGATTTAAACAAAATTTGGCTGTTTGTTCCAAATTTTTGGAGAAAATTATTTAGGGGAAAAATTATGGTAAAATTTTTTTAGTATCAAGAATCTTATAATAAAATAAATTATAATTTTATCTATTTATGTTCTAAATTTTTTATTTATTTTCAACATCAATCATTGTGTATTTTTATTAAATAAAATCAACGAAAAAAATAATATTTTAACCATTAACTAAAAAAATGTATAACTACACCATAATTGGCGTAACAAAAATATTTAAAATTTTAAAAATCACAAATATCATAATTAGGTCACAAATTTTGTAACATAAACACAAAATATATAACCACATCACTAATTGACGTAACAAAATTGTTCATAATTATTAGAAATTAACTAACAAAATTTTGTAAGATCAACTACAAATTGTGTAACTATCTACTAATTGGCGTAATAAAAACATCCATTTTTTTAAAAAAATCACAAATATCATAACCAACTCATAGAATTTAACATCAACCACAAAATGCATAACTACACCACTAGTTGGCATAATATAAATAATCAAAATTTTTAGAAATCACAAATGTCGTAACCAATCCATTAAAATTTCCTAACATCAATCGCAAAATGCATAACAACGCTACTAATTGATACAACAAAAATGTCCAAAATTTTTAGAAACCACAAATATCGTAATCAATGTATAAAGTTTAATAACAACAATCATAAAATGAGTAACTAATCACTAAAAAATATTAGAATCACCAATCAAGATATCTCATGATACTGAGAAAAATATAATGATAATCATTCAATAATCTAATCAATGACTTGAAGCCATTGAATAGAAGATGAGAGTCAGCGAAGATGAAAAAAAGAGACTGAACGGGCTTATTGTTTGTGAAAGGGACATTGGAGGTGGTTTTGTTTCCGCTTTAGGATGGTTGGTGGTGGTTGGGACAACACACTGACATGGCAATGGTAGTGGTGGTGGTGGTGGTAGTGGCAGTAATGATGATTGTTTGATTGATAGAGGAGAGAGAGTAGTTTTGGTGAGAGAGGAGAAAGGAATAGATAAATTTAGATTTATAATTTGAAATTTGGGGCCAAAAAATATATATTTTTAAACTTTTTTCCATTTAAATGTGACGGTAGGAGGCAAATTGATCATGATTTAACTAGGTGAGGGGTAAACTGATAATATCAAAAGTTCAAGTGTGAAATTAATCAGATGGTTATAGTTTTTGGGGAAGGAATGAAATTTCCACGATAGGTTGGGCTATAACTCTTTATCTCAAGCCTTACTCGAATATTAATAGTACATACACCGCTAGTTATATATAGCAAAAATCATTTTCCAATAGTTTTAGAACACATATGTGTGTATGCAAAAATTGACAATAACAAATGTAACGACCCCAAAATGCGTATAGAAAGTTATGCCTTTGTTACTGGAATTGGTGACCTTTACCAAACAATCTGAAATTTTTCCCTCCGCTCGAGCGGAGTATTTGGCGCTCGAGCGTACTTTTGGGGTTCCCAGCAATTTTTACAGACGGCCTGAGATTCTGGAAGTGGTATTTTCCTGCTCGAGCGGGTGAGTTGACGCTCGAGCGGACATCTTTGTTAGTCTGCGCGCTCGAGCGCAAGGTTGGGCGCTCGAGTGGGTCGCCTGGTTAAGTTTGAACTTCTGAGGCACATGGGCTCATTTTTGATATCCTTATTAGTGTATTTGGAATGTTCTTATCCTATTTTGGGATATTGTTTGAGGTAGAAATATGATGGTAAAGTAAGATTGGACCGAAAACTTTAATTTGAATAATTTGTCTGCGATCAGCCGTCACTCTTTTGCCCCTTTCTTTGTCTACACTTTGAATTTGGATGTGAGGTTAGAACCATTGGAAATTTTATTTTTGGGGCTTCAATTTGGACACAAGAACGACCTAAAACGGAGTCCGGATGGAAGAGTTATACCTGTTCAAAGTTTTGAAATCTGTGCTGAATGCAGGTACGCTCGAGCGGGAATATATACGCTCGAGCGGGTTTTGCAGATCAACAGCTTAAAAAACAGGATTTTGGATCATTTCATATATTTTTCTTCTTCCCTCTTCCTTCCTCTCTTCCTAGGTCCGAAACCCTAACTCTTAAACCTTTGACTTCATCCATTTTCACCAACAATCCACCATGGATCGTGCATCAAGGATGAAGAAGAAGTGAAGATCAACTTTTCCAACCGATTAGATTTTGGGATTTGCGAGAGGATGCTTTTGACCTAGCTTCTTTGCTTCCAATTTTGAGGTAGGGGGGTTCTTTTAGCCTTGAATGTTTATGATTCAAAGTAATTTTGTTGGTACTTTGGGATTTTGTTGACATTTTGGAATTTTGAGTTGATTATGAGTTAGAAATATTTATGGCTTGATGTTTATTCACAATTGGGGCTTCCACTCTACTTTTCAAAGGATGTTGAATGTTTTTAGTATATTGATATATAGTAATTGTTGATTTGACGATTTCACTAAGAAAAGAGGAAAACCCCCAATTTTCTTTGAAACCCTAGGTTGATTAATGATGATAATCAATAAATTGGCCCAAATTGAAAGTAGAGTAATGAAATTGAGGTATTGAATTATATGTGTTCAAGTTGAATTGGAATTTGGGAATGTTTGAAAATTATGTTTAGAATTTGCGAATGAATTATGCTATAAACATTGTAATTCATGATGTAATGTGAAGGGAAAATTGGGGAAATAATCTATTAATGATATGGATGATATGAACTTGGTTTTAGAATGTTGAAAAGGATTCAAGGATTTATTTTGAATTATGTTAAGTTGCAAATGGTGTTGAGGAACTAAGTGAAGCTGACTTTTGTTGGATCATGTTGTGCTGAATAATATTGGAAATTGAATGGTGTTGTACTATGATGAATTGTGTAGGGTCAGCTACAGGGGCGGACCAAGCATCTGAACACTGTGAGTAATAGTACGGAATTGTATATTTTGTTTACCATTGATAATTATTATCACTAATGCTCTTTTCCTTGTAAGTGAGACATGAACATTTATGACGATTGGAAGTCAATGTGAACATTGAAAGATTGGCATACATCGGTATGACTTTAAAGTCATTATATCCTGTCAATGGTTAATAAATGTAACCATGGTATTCCGGTATCTTTACAATCATTCAGTTGGTAAAATGTGTTTACCTTTCGTTAATAAGTATCAAGAACGTTCTGTTAAACTTAAGTTAACTGCACTAACTCATGTGAATGATGCAATGGTTACCATTAGTATTCTGTTAATTGCAGGTCAACCATGTTAACATATATGAACGATTAAGCAAAGGTGTATGTTACTGATTAATAGCTCAAGTGAACCATGTCATCTTTTAGTGAATAAAGAGAATTTATGTTCATCTTCAAAGAATCATAGTAATTGGAAAGTTATGTGAATCCATAAGAATCTGAAGTTATTTTGTTGTGTTACATATGAATTCAAGGTTATTCCGAATTTACGACATGAATGCAAAAGTTTAACATCAATGTGTCACCCACATAAGAATATGAATTATTCTATTTTGTTAAACGCATGATAATGACATGATATAACAAGAAATGCTCCATTTTTTGATAAGTTACGTTATGACTTAAGGAATGATTATCCATATATGTAAATGTATTCATGACATCCTTAGCACAATACCCTTACCCGAGGGTAATAATACCGTGGTCTTACAGCCCTTGCACGGGGGTGATAATACCATGGTTCAAGTATGTTACAAGTATACGCATGTTACGAGTTCACGTATGTTACAAGCTTAAGTATGTTACAAGCTTACGTATGTACAAGTTCAAGTATACTACAAGTTCACAATGTTGATGAATTTCTTTATGAAACTAACAAGAATGCTTTTTATTGATTTGCCAGTGCTATTAAAATGCTAAGTATAAGCAAGTATGAATTCTGATTTCTGTTTATGAGTCAAGCATAATGCATATGTATGAATTTATCTCTGTTTATGGTATGACATTTATGTATGGTTTGGTCTGTAAGACCTACTAATTATTAGTATGGAACAAAGTGCTACTTGGAACTAAGTGCTACATTGTGAGACACCTCTAGAGTCCATGTGAGACACCTCTTGAGTCCATACATACATGAACTAAGCTTAAAGCTAATATGGGCCTATGGCCATTCTGTATTTCTGGTATGGAGCAAAGTGTTGTACAGAACTAAGTGTTGCAGTGTGAGTTACCTCTAGAATCCGTACGAGCCACCTCTTGAATCCATACATATGTGCAAGTTATGAGACTGAAAGTCATTATGTGAAAGTTATGAGGCCCATGGCCATTCCGTTTAAGTTGTTATGATATGAAACAAAGTGCTACACGGAACTAAGTGCTACAATGTGAGTCACCTCTAGAATCCGTGTGAGACACCTCTTGGGTTCATATATATATGTTTCAAGGGCTTTATGCCAATATGTTTCAAGGGCTTTATGCCATTCTGATAAGGGCTTAATGCCAACCTGATAAGGGCTTATGCCATTCTGATATGAAACAAAGTGCTACACGGAACTAAGTGCTACGACGTGAGTCACCTCTAGAATCCATGTAAGACACCTCTTGGGTTCATATATCTATATGTTCAAGGGTTGTAATGCCATTCTGATAAGGGCTTTATGCCATCCTAACAAGGGCTTCATGCCATATGTACAAGGGCTATATGCCACTATGTTTAAGGGCTCCATGCCATAAGTTCAAGAGCTATATGCCAACATGTTTAAAAGTTTAATGCCAAGGACTTTGTATCACTCTGTTCAAGGGCTTAAAGCCATTATGTTTTAAGATATTATGTTTCAAGTCTTATATTTCAAGATTGGACCTAAGGCCGTTCTGAAATTAGTACAGAATCAAATTAATTATATGATCTCTGCATTTACATACGCATTGATACACATTATGATTAAGTTGAATATTGAATTATTTAAGTACTATTATTCACTAAGTTTATCTCACTCTATATTTTGTCTGATTCCGTAGGTCATACATTTGGAGGTCAGCCACAACTCTTAATGCTCATTTCCTTTTTGTCAGCCTCGGTGTGTTTGTGAAGTCTTGGCTTACATTCTGATTGTCTATAATATGTTGTAAATTCTAATGTTTTTTTTTTTATACACGCCCAAACAAGGGGCGAGGTTGTATATGTATATGTAAATATTTTTCTCTGTCTGTTTGTGATCCTGGCATGATAGTGGTTGCTCAATGGATGTATCTCTTATCTTGCATGTTATTATATAAAATTTACGCTTCTACTCAGGCCCCATATGTTATATATAACAGGTTAAGTGTCCGTTTCTGAAGTGGTCATGCCCAAATTTCTCGGGGCGGGTTTGGGTTATGACAACAAAACCTTTCGAATCAAAACTAAGGTCAAAGGTTTGTGTATGTATGACATTAATATGAAAGAACTAGAGTTTCGAGGTAGATGCATTTAATAGATAGAGAAATATCACCATAAATATGGTTGAAATAGCTAGAGAGAGCAGTACGAGCTCAAAGATCTAGTGCAGAGATACAAGAATCAAGAGAGGCAATGAAGTTAGAAGAATTATCATCGTTGGTTGTTTGATAATCTGAGCGAAATGGGGAAGGTTGAATGAGAAATTGAGAGAGATTAGGCACAACTAGGACAATCGAGGGAAAGAACATCGAAAGAAAAGAAGCAAAGTTAGGAAAAAGATTTAGGAGCTTTTTTAATTAAATTTTAGTTAAAAATTATGGGTAAATTATAACACTACCTGAGATTTTCTTGAAGTACAGATTGCCCCCTTGTGGTTTAGAAAATTACAAATATCCCCTTGTTATAATTTTTTTTATTTAATAGAATTAACTAAAAAATGAAATTCATTATTTCTCTTCTATATAATAATAAAATTATCTAAATTATTAAATGAAATATATTTCTAATATCATTAAAAACTGTTAATTGACTTGTTGATTTATTAATAAAATAGGCGATTTGTTATAAAATTAAAAATCTCAGAGGGTGGAATGTAATTTCTAAAATCATAAAGGACGATTCATATTTTAATTAAAACTTAAGAGATATATTTGTAATTAAAGAAATCATAATATCAACTCCTAATGAATATGCAATGAATAACATGAATTTGAAAAAGGCTGCTCATCGATTATGACAGTTAAGAACATCATTCACAAACCCGATGAAGATCGTCAACCACATGTTTGGTTTTCTAGAAAGGAAAAGAAAAGAAAAAAAAGAAAATGGAAGTGGGAAAAATCAAAGCTGGCAGTGGATCGAAGAAAGAGCAATTCCTGTCTCAAGGAGACATGTGTTGGTCTTTAAATTTGCTCATGCATAAAGAAACCCTGGCCTTGTCACAACACAGATCATAATCTCACAAACTCCATGTTCACTTAAATGCCTTGTTAATTTTTTAATTTATTTATTTATTATCCCTTTATTTATTTTATTTAAAGATAGAGAACATTAATTATTCTTAATCATTTGAAAATTGATGTCTTATACTGTGTTGTTAACCACCCTTGTGAGTCATGTGGCAAGTTTTAAAGTTCTAATCACCATTTATCTGCACAGATTCGGATACTGGTATCGGATGCGGGTGTCTATTTAGTAGTCGGACACTTCAATTAGAAGTTGAGAATACGTAGATATGGATCCAAATTTGGATATGGGTATAGGGATACGTTAAATAGTTTTTTAAAAAAATATATATTTATTATATGAAGATGAGTAAAAAATAAATAAATAAATAATAGATTTTGTTAAAAAAATAAAATAAAATATAAATAACAAATAAAAATTATTTTAGATATAAAATAAATTATATTAGGGAAATTTGGCTATAAACTCCCTTTACCTTTCTTTCATTGTTAAAAGGACTAAGAAAAAACTGTGGGCTTGTTTAGTTTGTTTTTGGGAGAGTTGTTTTTGAAAAAAATTTGGGAGAGTTGCTTTAGAAATTTTTTTTGTTGTATATTTTGAAAGTAGTTTTGGAGTTTGGGAGTTTGGGATGATTTGATATTTTGTTGTAATTGAGTAGATGTGTGTGAGAGAAAAAGTGATTGAGAATGAGAGAGGAGAGAGAAAAAGTGATTGATTAATGTGTAAGAGAGAGAAAGTGATTTTGGAAATTTTTTGAGAAAAATCTCAAACCAAACAATTTTTTGAAATTTTTTTTCTAAAACTCATCTCTAAAACTCAAACCAAACATACCCTGTACTTTTTAAACTCCATCATAATTATAAAGTCTTGCATAAAGGACAACGTACCACCATCTCTCTCTCTCCTCTATCTCTCTTCTTGCCGTCGTTCGCAACTACGACGACGTACCTCCTCCATCCTCGCAATCTCCGGGGATGAGATCTAACCACTACCAGACAAGATCTGGTCGTGTGGTGAATATGTATGTATATGTGGATATATATATATGTGTGTGTGTGTGTGTGTGTGTGTGTGTGTGTGTGTGTGCATGTTTGTATGTATATATGACTCATACATACATGTGTATATGTATATATATTGATAAGTGAGTGTATGTATGCATATTTGTGAGTATATGTATGTATATCTTTGAGTGAGTGTATGTATATATATCTGTGAGTGTGTGTATGTATATCTGTGATTGTATGCATGCATGCATGAGACAGATTTGGAACAGTAAAATTTTACTCTTGTTAAAAACATGTTGATTTTCTCAGCAACCAAACTATATTTGATTTTCTTGTTATGTTTTTGTGATTTTCTCAACAACCAAACACGCAAGGTTATTAATACATGACACTTAGTGTGATTCAAAGTGGATACTCTCCTTAGATCATAGTAAAATTATACTTTCAGAGTAAAATTATAAAGTCTTACATAAAGGACAACGTACCTCTCTCTCTCTCTCTCTCTCTCTCTCTCTCCTCTATCTCTCTTTTTGTCGTCGTTCGCAGCTACGACGACGTACCTCCTCCGTCCTCGCAATCTCCGGCGACGAGATCTAACCACTACCAGACAAGATCTGGTCGTGTAGTGAATATGTATGTATATGTGGAGATATTTATGTGTGTGTGTGTGTGTGTGTGTGTGCGCGGGTGCATGTTTGTATGTATATATGACTCATATATACATGTGTATATGTATATATATTGATAAGTGAGTGTATGTATGTATATTTGTGAGTATATGTATGTATATCTTTGAGTGAGTGTATGTATGTATATCTGTGAGTGTGTGTATGTATATCTGTGATTGTATGCATGTATGAGACAGATTTGGAACAGTAAAATTTTACTCTGGTTAAAAACATGTTGATTTTCTCAGCAACCAAACTATATTTAATTTTCTTGTTATGTTTCTGTGATTTTCTTAGCAACCAAACACGCAAGGTTATTAATACATGACACTTAGTATGATTCAAAGTGGATACTCTCCTTAGATCATAGTAAAATTATACTTTCAGAGTAAAATTTTACTCTAAATCAGAGTAAAGTTTACTATGATTTAAAGTAAAATTTTACTCTGGTTAAAAACATGTTGATTTGCTTAACGATATAAAATTTTACTTTGAATCATAGTAAACTTTACTTTAATTCAGAATAAAATTGTACTTTCAGAGTAATGATTCAGAGTAAAATTTTACTCTGATTAAAAACATGTTGATTTGCTTAACAATATAAAATTTTACTTTGAATCATAGTAAACTGTACTCTGATTCAGAGTAAAATACTCTGAATCAGAGTACAGTTTACTATTATTCAAAGTAAAATTTTACTCTGAAATATACTGTGAAGATGGCTTAATAGAAAAGCTTTTACTTTGAAATACACTGTGAAGATGGCTTAATAGGAGAACTGATAGATATGAGGATAATATAGTAAAAGAAACAAGTTTTAAAATATTATGGAAGTTTTGAAAGTACCTATATAATTTTTGTCCTTTTAAAAGATAAATTAGACAGTGAGTGGTCTATCACCAAATCCCCCATTATATTATATATGATAAAATAAGTTATTTTTATTCTAATAAAGATGTTGGTCAAATACAAAACATTAAAAAACTAAATAGGGCAAAACTTATTTTATTTAGGCCTAAAAAATTAAATAAATCAGAATAAAACACTACAGGCCCAGACGAAATAAAACAGATACAAAACACTAAATAGGCCAAACTTTTATTTTATCACTAATGCTTTAGGCCTCGAGAGCTTCAGGCGCGAATATGTGGTCACCGGACGACCGGGTAAAGCACTTGTCAACCACGGTTGTCAGCCTCTTTGCCGGACGACCAGCCGGATGACCGGCCGAACAACCGATTAAACAAATTCGAGACAAATTCGCGCCTCAATATTCGAGGCCTGTAGCACGACTCTTATTTTATTTATTTGGGTCTAGCCCATTAGTCAAACCTAGCAAAAATGCTCTCCAGCTATATATCATTACCACCCAGTCAAACTCTCTCTCTTCTCTCTCCCTTTTTCCTTTTTCTCTTTTTTTCTCTCTTTGAAATACGCACAGCAGAGTTCAAAAAAAAAAAGAAGAAAAAGAAAGAAATACGCACAACACGATCAAAGCTCTCTTCTCCTACTTCTCCTTCCCACTTGGTGATTATGACTCTCTCTCTCTTTCTCTCTCTCGGTTCAAACTCTAGATGATGTGGTTATTGTAGCCGACATTCACTCGTCGATGAAGTTACGATCCAACAAATCTAGATCTCGAACCCAACACAGCCATATAAGTATCTTAATCTTCTTCTTCCTTTTCGATTAGCCGTGTCTGATAGAGATGAGGCAAATCCGACATAGATCCCATATCCGCACCCTATGTCGTGTCGTGTCGACACGGATACTTCGCTTCCAATTACCGAGTCCATGTAACAAGTTTATTATAATATCTAAAGTTGAAAACAAATATTGTTTCCCCCAAATCTCTCTCTCTCTCTCATGTCTAAGTAAGCACGCACATGGAAATAGAAGTTCAATTGAAAAAAATTGTGATTTCGCCAGACTATCTGTATATGAAAGGCTTATGAGAAAGTTGACCTTGCCAATCCATTTTCATCTACAAAAGGGCCACCACTAAAGTTGCTAAAACAGAGCAAAGACAAACAATTATTCCTTTTTATGCGTGGTTTTGGTATTTTAAGCACCTTTGTTCTTTCCAATTTTGATTAGTAATGTCGTGCCATTTAGTATTACTTGTTACAGTTATACCATCTTTGATTATTAGTGCAAAATATTTAAAATAAATTATAAATCTATTTGGTGTAATTTTTGATAATCTGTGAAAATATTAAGTTACCATTTGGCTTTGACTTTTTTAGTTAGGATTTTTGCTTTGGGACTTTTTTTTAGTCTCGTTTGATTTGGCTTTTTTAGTTTTTTTTGACTTTTGTAAAATAAAAAATGTAATGGTTATGATTTAAATGTGACATTTTAACTTATTTTTATCATTTTGTACTTTTTTTAGTCCAAAATTGTTTCTCATTACTTTTTTTTTTTTTTTTTTTTTTTTTTTTGCACGTAAACATCATACATGCTCTAAAAAAATTAATGACTCTTTTCTCCATGTAGTTTAAAAAAACTCACTTCTTTAGGTCAAATAAATTAAAAAGGTCAAACAAATTATAATTTAAAATTCTAACCAAACAGCATTAGTCAACTCTTTGTACCTTGTATTTGATTTATAGATTTAAATAAAAAAATTAAAAAGAGAAAGAAAAAAAAATCAATGAAATATGAATAAAATATAAACATATTTCATATATATATATATATATATTTTTTCAAATCACATCCAAATTTATTATTCAAATTAAGAAAAAAAAAATTCAACAATTTAACTTCCAAATACTACCAAACGGGTTGTTAAATATCATGCTTGATATTGTATTCTCATTCACCATTGCATTAAATTTTAGAGTTGTGTTTTAGATTTTGAATTTCAAATTTAAAGTAAAATACAAAAATGAAATGCTAAAAGTGAAGTAAAATTTTGTCTCTCACATTTTGCTTTAGAAGAAGATTTTTCATTTGGTATAGTACGAAATCTACAATTAAGCTGGAACTGTCACAGTTTACATCAGTGACCTTAATCACCTACTAGGAATAACCAAACCCATGGGAAGGGTGAGATTCATTTCTCTTTTTCCTTTCAGTCTCTGCCCTTCACCTTCGCTGCCAACCACTCTCTCTACCTCCATTCCTCTCCTTCAAAGTCATAAAAATATGTATGTATATATATACAACAATGCAATCAATTAATCTCCAGCCGATTACATACATGTAATGATAAATACAATTAATCTCCGACTGATTACATACACATAATGATAAATACAATTAATTTCTGACCAATTACATACAAATATATACACACCAATATATACACACATACTGCAACAATCAAATACACTCTAGACGATGCTATCCCGGGGCTGTCATAGGCTATCAATCCAGTTCTAAAAATTAATATTAGAATTGCATGATCAAATACACTCTAGCCGATGCTATCCCGGGGCTGTCATAGGCTATCAATCCAGTTCTAAAAATTAATATTAGAATTGCATGAATTTTGGGGGAGTTTTGTAGAATTTTGTTAGATTATCGTGTGATTCTAATCCAATCCTACGGTGTCCCGTAGTTCAAGCATTAATTCAGACCAGTGATTTGTATTTCCAAACACTAAGGTGTGTGTTTGTTTGGACGGACTAGATAAGGGAGGATTGTAATCCATCGGACTATTAGTCCTGGATACATTGTCCCCGGACTATTTGATTAGACTGAATTTGTATCCTATGTTTGTTTAGTCATGGGATTAGATGTCTGGATTAGACTATTTTTAGTGAATCCAATATTTGTTTGGGATATTATGGTGGAAATATTAACCCCCAAGGGTTGGCTTAGTGGTGGAGGCTTAGGACTTAGGAGTTTGCTCCTCTCTAGGTCTCAGGTTCAAAACCTCTTAGGTGCTATCAACTCTTGTGTTGGGCCAGTCCATACAGAGCTTTGCTCTGGCTTTAAATGGGCCCCCGCTAGTGGACGGTGGGATTGGTCCCCCAGGGATTAGTCGAGGTGCGCGCAAGCTGACCTGGACACCCTGAGTTATCAAAAAAAAAAAAGGTGGAAATATTAGTCCAGGGACAATCCAGGGCCTTAAACTACAACAGATGACCAACAACACATTAATCGATAATGTAAGATTTGTCCCAAATATCTGATATATTACAGGAAAAAAGTTCAACATCTAACAAGAGAAAGGACGCTTGAGACATGCCCAACAAGTAAATACAAAAATGAAATGAGCAAGGGATGTCTTCATTCAAAGCAACAGTGCCCAACAACTTGAAACCTGCAAATTTTTCCAGAAAGAAAAATAAGCACCCAGGAAAGAGAGAGTATATTTTATAGATTCATATGTTTTAGTGGTGTGTAGAAAACTAGGGGAAACTCAATCAGGAGAGTCAACAATGCAATATAGAGATTGTTGTCGGATTAAAACATCATTTTGTTATGAGAGCGTTGGACATCCAAAAACAAAAATGAGGTTTCGTTTTGCCGAACAAAAAAAATAGACATTTGAGCTACTCATTGGGCAACTGAACAAGAAGAAATTTGGCTTGAAGGCACCACAGCCATATATATATATATATAAACAAATCTCAATTAAGCAAAATAAAAGAATAATCTTCATGAAGTTTTTTTTAAGAAGAGACCAGAAATAACCAATAAATCAAAGAAGTCTCATACGGTAGTGCAAAAACTAACGCTCCATTTGTTTCAACTGAAAATATTTTCTTTATGTTTGGTTACGTCCTTAAAACTAATGTACTAGTGGTGGTGGAGATGGCGGAGGTATTTGTGGTGGGATGGGCGGTGGTGGCAGTGGCAGTGGCAGTGGCAGAGGTGGAGGTAGAGGTGGAGGCGTGTGAGGGTGGAGTTCAGGGCCGGTCCTGAGATTTAGGGGACTCAAGACGAACTTTGGAAATGGAGCCCTCTTACATTGAAAAAAAAATATATGGATAAAACGATAAGTTACAATTTTTTTTATTTGTTTATAGCCTCAAAAAAAAATTTACTTACACATATAATCGTTAAAATTATAAACAACAATTTACTTTCATATATTAAGATAGAAGCAATCATTACAAATACTTAAAAAAAATAAAATTCTAGTTTTGTTGCTTTTTTTTGGACCCCATGTTCGATTGGGCTAATAGTATTTGGGTCTCTTTTTTTTTATATCTAAAACATAAAATTATATTTGAGGGCCCCTATTTTCAGCTCAAATCTGGGGCCCAAGGCACAGGCGTATCTTGTCTGCACTCAGGGCCGGCCCTAGTGGAGTGGCATGGTGTAGGATAATGTTTGTAGTGGTGTGGTGACAGTGGTAAGTCTTCAGTCCAGAAAACATTTTTCATCTTTCAAAAATGAAAACAATTTCCGTCCAAATAAAATGCTTTCCATAATGGAAAACATTTTCCATCATACCAAATGCTACTATTATGAAACCATATGCAAATGCAAATGAGCACAGAAGATGCAGCAGGGGTCATAGAAGTCGCTAAACATGACAATGAAACTCAAAAGCACAAATATAAGTCGGAACATCATACCAGAGGATCATAAACCGAAATAATGACCTTGGTTACAAAAAAAAAAAATTTGTTTTGATCAATAAGAGGCATTACTCACTAAGCATCGACCCGAGATTTCTTTCCAGCCTTCTTACGTCGTTTTGTTGTAGAACTTGAATCAACAGCCGGGGGTTGTTCGAGGGCTGGAGGCACAAAAACAATTGGAGTTGTTGGCACATAAGGCTGGTGCGCTGCTGGAATGTAAGGAGGATTAATGCCACTCTGGGTGGAGTCACCTTCATAAAGCTTGACTTTAGACTTGATGATCTCAGTGATGACAGTTCTTGAGTCGGAAGTATCTGCACAATAGTGTCAGCAAGTCCATCACTCAACTTGGACTACATCGACTTATAGGAAAAGAGATTATGTTGGCCTATCTCCAGGGAAGTGACACACAATCCAGTCTTGCCCTAAAAACTTCAGTTTAGTTATGCACCCCCTTCTCAACCAAAAGGAAGAAAAGAAGAGAAAAGAAAATAAACAAATATAAACAAATACCAATAAATGTATCATGTATGTAGTCCATTCTATGCAGGGGAAAAAAAAGAAGAAGAAGCAAGTGGACCAGTCAAGTGTCTATGCAGAAGTTACAAATTTCCATGAATCCACTCACAAACATAAAAGGAGTAACACGTGCTCATACCCTTGTACTTCTCACAGATTAGAATTATGCCAGTCTCCTGAAGCTCCTCATTAACCCCATTAGATGAGATTCAGTTTGCCCCAAATAATTGGAACCAAAAAAAAAAGTTTAAAAAAAAGTTCTAAGAGAAAAAAAAAAAAGTTTAGAAGTTCGAACTCATTTATTATATTTTTCTATGTCTTAGGAAAAGTTTAAAAACAAGAAAAAAAAGTATAGAAGAAAAAGAAGATTTCTTGTACCATTACCTCCCCCCACCATCGAGGCACTGTTGAGGGAATTAATATTCACCTCTCTGAGAATTAAACCCTCTTCCTTTTTTCCTCAAGAAATTTCTCAGTAAACATATAGTGCAAGAGTTATTGCACTATTTTGACATCTTCAAAGGCTTCCTTACCACAGTAGTATTAAGATGGCATCATGGCACATTTATGTTGTCGCGTTGTTGAATAATTTGTATATAACTATACATATAATATATATATATATAGAGAGAGAGAGAGAGTATATGGTGTAATTTGTTTGAAACTGTCCAAAGTGTTTCATGGCCAGTTACAACGTGTCTCACTACCTAACTTCCTAACTTCTTCCAGCACACTTCACCATTCAAAAACTGTTTATTTATCATTCCAACAAAACAAAAGGTCTTCCTTTAGTCAGGAGTGGGGCTAGGTGAAGGCTCTCTATGAAATACCCAAAAAATTTGTTGTAGGGAGTGGGCTAAAAAGAAAAGAAAGGAAAAGAAAAGTAGACGAGTCAAGTGCCTATAGCCACTTGGTTGCAGATTTTTAAGTTGCTTATAGCTTCCACTTCGGATTTTAGGGGGAGTCCCAAAAAAAATATTAAGAAAAATAAATAAATAAAACTTTTTGGGTCTAAAATTTGATTTTGGAGATGCTGTAAATATATATAATATATATAACTTTTTCCCAGCTTTTATTTTGCAAAAGTTGACAAAAAAATTAACTTTTTAGACAGCCACTTGGTTGCAGATATTTAAGTGGCTTATAGCTTCCACTTCGAATTTTAGGGGGAGTCCCAAAAAAAACATTAAGAAAAAAAAAATTGGGTCTAAAATTCGATTTTGGAACTTTTTGGGTCTAAAATTTGAATTTGGAGATGATGTAAATATATAGAAAAATGCACGAGAGCTCGAAATTGCACCGCCTGGATCCCCCGAATGTCAAAATGACATCGTTTTGCATTTTTTTTTTCTCGCTTATATCTGAACAGAGGGGGAGAGAGGAGAAACAGAGGAGAGAGGGAGAAAGAGAGAGGAGGAGAGGAGAGAGGGAAACACAGAGAGAGAGAGAGAGAGACGGCGATGGCGGGGCAGGGTGACGGTGATGGAGGGTGCGGGCGACAGTGATGGAGGGTGTGACGGTGGACGCGACGGTGACCTTGCACCCTTGCGATTTCTTTTTTCTCTCTCTTTTTTTTTTCTGACTCTGAAGATGAAGATGATGTGTTGATGATGGTGATGCTGATGAAGACGTTGTTGATTGTTGTTGAATTTTTTATTTTTTTTTCTAGTAGATCCAGATTTGAAGGAGGGAAAAAAAATATTGGCTGATGATGATGTGATGAAGAAGATGTTGTCGATGATGATGATATTCATCACTAGCGATCTTCTTCTTCTTCTTCTTCTTTTGCCTCTTCGTCTTCTTCCTCTTCTGCCTCTTCTTCTTATTTAGACAAACGAGAAGGAAAAAAAAAATCTCAAAACGACGTCGTTTTGGGATTTCGGGCCATTCGAGGGCTTCCAATTTCGAGCTACGTATTGAAATATATATAATATATATTCCCTTTTTTCCAGCTTTTATTTTGCAAAAGTTGACAAAAAAATTTACTTTTTAGACAGCATAAACAAACACTCACGTTAACGGAAAATAAGCGTCTCTACAAAGAGATTTAGCTCGGCCTCATTTGGCAATAAATTTTTTTAAGTAATTTTTTAATTTTTTGACTAAAATATAATGTAAAAAGAGTTAATATGTTCGGGAAAAACTTTTAACTTTTTATGAAAAGTTATGAAATAAAATAATATAAATAAAGTAAAAATAAGTAAAATGATATTTTTGCCCTTGAAAATTGAGCAATGATCCTCTCTTTGCACTCTCTCTCTCTCTCTCTCTCTCTCTCTCATTGCCTCCCTACTTGCTGAGCAATTGAGCTCACTTTTGAGCCCGATTTCGATAATCTAAACCGTTCACATTTTAAGATTTGTTGAGTATGTTATACCTGTAAAAAATTAAATTGATTGGATATTAGAAACAACATGTTTGGATTATCGAACTAAAAATCATTTTTTTAAAAAAAAAATTTAATAAACAGTTTTCCGAACACATGGTTTTCGATATCCGATTAACTTGATTTTTTACAAATATGATATACTCCACAACAATGATTTAAAACTTGTACCGGACCGGACTAGGCGGTTGGACCGGTGGAACTAGGACCCGGGTCTAGTTTCGGTTCGGAAGAACCCCCAACACCGGACTAGGTTGGAAACCGGTCTAGATTGTGAAAACCGGTAAAACCGCCGATTCAACCGAGAAAATAGGTGACCCGGTACCGGTTGGAAAATCTTTAATTTTTTATTTTTTATTTTTTTCTTTTCTTTTTTTTCTTTCTTATATATATATTTCAAAATTTTGACTAAAAAATCTTACTTCAAGAGTCTTCTCTCATGAGGAGGAGTCTCATTTTAACTTAAGAAGATTATGGAAGTCTATTGCTATTTATAAGAAAAGAATCTACAAAATTCTATGTGAGATTCAATCAAATTATTTGAATCATATTAATTGGAGGGAGAGTTGAAAATTTCATTTTCCTTCAAAATTAAATCTAGCATTCCATCAATCAATTTGTTTGGAGGGAATGTTAAAAAAAAAAAAAAAACAAGCGACTTTTTCTTATCATTTATGATTTTATTAAATATTATTAATAAATACTATGCATCAATTTTTATTTTTATTTCAATATTTATATATATATATATATATATATATTTATAATTTATAATTATATAATATTAATTATGACGTCACGGTTCGACCGCTTTGATTTGACGGTTGAACCGGTAACCCGTCTATCTAGTCCCTTTTCTGGTTCGCTCACCGGTCCAGTTTTCAAAATATTATTCTACAAATCTTAAAAAATGAACGGTTCAAATCATTAAAATTGATTTCAAAATGGGCTTAATAGCCTAACAAATAGGAAGGAAATGAAAGAGTGTAAGGAGAGGATCCATGCTCACCTGACATGGCCCAACAAGTAGGAAGAAAATTTGCTAGTCAAACCGTGAGCATGGGACTTCACCTGACATGGGGTTAGGTGAAGTGATGGAACAGAAATCCTTGCAGCCATGGACAGTTATATAGGCTTAGAACATCCACAGTGGAGCTGCTAAGGATAGTGTTAGTGTCAGTTGTTAAGTTTTAGCTAACAACGTTTGTTGTTTGGTGCTGCAGTAGAGCTGTTAATGTGTGTGTTAGTGGTGTGTGTTAGTGTTAGATGTTAATATGTTTGTTATCTGCAGCGAGCGTTTTAGCTAGCGAATGAGAGCATTTTTTTGGTCTTACCGATTGACCGGCCGGTTGACCGGTCAACGGCAAATTTTTTTTTTTTTTTTCTTGTTGAGATTTTTTTTTGGACTTGAAATTTTTGATTAAACTAAATTATTTATTTATTTTATTTATTATACACACACACACACATATATATATATATATATATATTTAACACACTCCTTAACACATCCATTGCACCACCACACACTCTCTAAAATTAACAAACTCTTAACACATCTTAACAAACATTTTTGGGCCCCACTTTTATTACTTTTTGTTATATAACACAAATTAATACACTTTTTTAGCCATCACATTGTGGATGCCCTTAGGTGCTATGGGGTTGTTGGCACATAATGTTGGTATGCAGCCATGGACAGTTATGGCATGGTTTGGGAAGCTGGGTTAGAGGTTTTTTTGGTTAAAATAGTCATAAAAAAATAAAATAAATTTTTTAGTCTAATAAAATAAAACATCACATTCAATCCATAATCATTACAATTTTTTTTTTCTCACAAAAAAGTCAAAAAAAAAAAAAACAAAAAAAACAAAAATCTTTTCCAAACCAGACTTTTTAGTCACAGATTAAAATAGTCAAAAAAAATCAAAAAACTAAAAAACTAACCTACTTTCCAAACCATGCCTATATAGGCTTAGGTGCTATGGGGTTGTTGGCACATAATGCCTCCGTTTGGGAAGTGAATTGTCTTTTTGACTTTTTTGGCTATTTTAGCATGGGCTAAAAAGCTTAGTTTGGGAAGGACTTTTTGATTTTTTAACTTTTTTGACTTTTTTTGTGAGAGAAGAATGTAATGATTATGGATTAGATGTGATGTTTTGTTTGTTGTGGTTAAAATAGCCTATTTTGTCTTTTGTAACTAAAATAGCCCCAAACCTCCTTGCCAAACGGAGCCATTGTTTGGATTTTTTTAAAAAAATATTTTTTAGAAAAATACTCTTCATTGATGTAACTACAGTTATATTTCTTTTAAAAAATAAATATTTTTTGGCTTTTTTAGTAAAAAATATTTTTTAAAAAAATACCCTTCATTGATGTAACTATAGTTATATTGTATTTAAAAAATACATATTTTTTGGATTTTTTTATGAAAAATATTTTTTTTAAAAAAAAAATACTCTTCATTGATGTAACTACAGTTATATTTTTTAAAAAAAATAAATATTTTTTGGCTTTTTTAGTAAAAAATACTCTTCGTTGATGCAACTACAGTTATATTTTTTAAAAAAAGAACTCTTCATTGATGTAACTGCAGTTAATAATCAATATTTAAAAATTTAAAAAAAAATTCTTGCAGCTACTCTTCAGTAGTCCAGCCATATGTAGGTTTTGACATAAAGGAGTCGTTCAGACAGAAATTTAAAAAACAGAGCTGCTGGAGAGCTCTAATTAGAGCACCAGCCGTACAGCTCTAATGAACTGTCATGAATTAAAAAAAAAAAAAAAGTGTAGTAAAAGACAAAAAAAAAGAGAGAAAAAGACAAATTAGAGCTCTTTTAGAGCTTCTTTTTTAGAGGTATGAATCATTTTTCTTTAAAAAAATAAATAAATAAATAAATAAATAAATAATAAAAAGGTCATTCGACCTCTACCAAAGACTCATCGCCTGATTGCAACATAGGGTAAGCGTGTAGGATAAAATTATAAGCTCTTTTTTTTAAAATTTTTAGGTTAAAACGCAGAAAGCTAATTTAAAGTCAATTTTATTGCTTTAGCCACTCTTCTTTCTTTTTCTTTTTCTTTTTCCTTTTTTAAAAATTCATGGAGATGGAAGCAAGTAGTGTTTTTGCAACTTACGTGGGGCCTGTTTGGCAACGCTTACGTTTTCAGTTTATATTTACAAAAATTTTATAAACTGATTTTTGTTTATTTTTAGAAAAACATAAACTACAAACGCGTTTGGTTTAGACAAAATGTTTAAAAAAATTTAAAAATATAAAAAAGAGTGAGAAATGACAAGTGGTGGCGGGTGGTGGGTAGAGACGAGTGGTGGCGGCGGAAGATGGTGGTGGAAAATGATAGCGGCGGGTGGTGGTGGCGGCGGAAGACGGTGGTGGAAAATGATGGCAGGTGGTGGGTGATGGTGACAGAGACAGTGGTGGAAAATGGTGGCAAGTGACAGGTTGGTGGGTGGTGGCAGCGGAAGACGGTGGTGGAAAGTGGTGGCAAGTGGCGGGTGGCGGCGGCAGAAGACGGTGGTGGAAAGTGGTGACGAGTGGGTGGATGGTGGTGGCAGGTGGGTGGTGGATGACAAGTGGTGGTGGGTGGTGGCAGGTAGGTGGCGGGTGGTGGTAGTGAATGGGTGGGTGACGGTGGTTATAGTGATCCCAGTTTTCCCTCTTATTATTTTATTGTATTCCGGACTCGGTTCCGTAGATGTGTTGTTGTCGTACTTTCATTTTCGTCCTTTACTCTTTGTATTTGAGTTTTGGGTTGTACTGGGCGTGTTTCGAACAGGTTGGTTGAACTTTAGTCCCATTCCTTATTGCCCGGATTTTTTGTGTTCCGCTCGAGCGGACCATTTCGCGCTTGAGCGGAGTCTGCATGCTTTCAGTATCTTGTGCGTCTACAAAACTACTACAGATGTGTTTTTCACGCTCGAGTGGATTTCCTTACGCTCGAGCGGGTCGCGCTCAAGCGGGTATCTTGGCACTCGAGCGGGTGTTCGAACTCTATAAAAATACTGGATGAGTATAATCTACGCTCGAGCGGGTCTTCCTTTGCGCTCGAGCGGATGAGTTTTGTTATTTTGTCTTGGCGCTCGAGCGAGTTAAGTTTTTTGTGTTTGACGCTCGAGCGTCCTGTTCTCCGTTCGAGCGGGTCGTGCGTATATCAGATCTGGATTGTGATATTTTAAATCACTTTTTACACTTTCTTTTTCTCTCTTACTTTTCAAAACCCCATCTTGAGAGCCTCTCTCTAAAACTCCAACTTCTCTCTAGGGTTTGATCTAGTAGGAGTGATCTTCTATTCTTGGGCCTTTGTAAAAAGTGTGGAGCTTGTTGAGGGCTTCGTTTTGATCCGAAAAACTTTGGGATTGGAGCACTTCCGAGTTTGGCTCTTCTTCCCTTTGGGTTCTCCATTTGAGGTAGGGATTTCCTTATTCTTTTACAATGCTTCGTCTATAAATAGACATGTGGTAGTTTTGTATTACATGAAAATCATATCCATGTTGGGTTTGTTTGAAAATCATGAGGGTGAACCTAGGGTTGGTTGTTTGAAAATGGGTTTATTACCATTGAGAGTGGTTTGGGCTAATTGGGGTGTAAATTAGTATATCATTGTTGAATGGAGAGAAAGCCCTAATTTATAGTTGATTTGATAAATTAAAAAGGGGGTTTTTGTTCTTTGGGCCAATACATTTGTATTTTGGGTCTCAAATGAGGTTATTGTTGTTTGTTGTTGGTATTTGAGCCTTTTTTGTCAATATTGAGGAGGGAGAAAAGCTCTAATTTAATGTTATGTATTAATTTGTATAATTGATTTGGAAAGTTATGAAAGAATGATATTGGTTTTGTGAAATGGGAAAAGTGCTTTTGGAATAAGTGGTGGAACAAGTCGATTTTGAAAATGAGAAAAAATGAGTTTGGGAATTGAACTATTGTATCATGAGTATCGAATATACACATTTGGGGTTCTACCTTTACTTATCATACTAGCGTTGTTGTTGGGTTTAAGATCTCACGATAGTTGAGTCTTTCAATAGATGTACTGAATACATGCATCTAGAGGTTTTGTCCTTGGTCATCGGTGGAGAATGACATTGTTGTATTGAATTGTTGTGTATGAATTACTTCTGTGTCAATTGAACATTATATGTAATGAAGTGCTATTATACATTATATATGTATAATTGTTAGGGAGGAAAGAGGGGTTGTACTCCAGTGTGTGGGAGGAGATAGGGGATGGACTCCACACACCTATATGTTCATATACTTTAACACATTGCTTTTGTATCTTGATAGTTCATGTGTATGTAGTACACTTGTTGGTTGTGCCTTGTTATATTGAGGTGGTTGGTGTTGTACACCGCGCTTATAATGAGGGGTACCATTACCTTCCAGCTCGCGCCTGGAAAATGTGGACGAGGTACCATTACCTTCTAGCTTGTGCCTAGAGAATGTGGACTAGATGTCGTTACGTTTCAGCTTTTGTCTGAGGAACTTGGCTTATCATTTGTGGTGGGTGTATCCTTAGCTTACCATGCCTATAGCAGGTAGAGCAAAGCTTTTATCATCATTGTCTCAGTGTATCTGAGTATGTTATGGATGTTGTTGGTTACAATATTGGAGGGCCGAGTTGCCTCATTATTGATTATATACATGTTGATGACTTGTTATTCTCCTTTTATTTAAAGGCATGCATGTGTGGATCTGAATGTGTTGGGAATAAACCAAAATGCCATTTTGAGATTTTGGAAAGTGTAAAGGAAATTGAGTATTTGAAAATATGTTTTGAAAATGGTAAATCTGTTGTAAGTATGGAAAATGGGAGGAAAGTAACGGGCTTAGTGAAACAATTTCCTAAGATGTAGTTATCATTATGAAAGTTTGGGAACAATGGATAATGAAAAGGAAAGAATGATGAACCGCTTATCGCGTTGAATGAAATGACTGATTTCAGGAAAAGTTCATACATATGTATATTTTGTATAAACTATCACATTACTATTCTAGTATGAGATTGGGGCATTCATGATCATAGCTATCTGTAAGTTGTTATTGTTGAAGATCATGTTGAGATCCATACTGGACTATATGTTCATCCCACGTCGTTGAATCTTTTTCAGGTGTTAAGCAGGAAGTGCTACAAGATTTGGATCTTCTTATTTGTTGGCCACGGGGCCTCCTTTGTGTTGGCGGAATGCCATTGATGTAAAAGGGTTATACTCTTCTTTTGATTCTTTAATGTTATAAGCCTATGGGTAGTTTATTTAGAATGCTCATGTTGTATTTAATTTGCATTCGAATGAGATAATTATAATTTAATTCCACTAGTCGAATATTTGAGTTTATTTCCGCATGTTATCTCTGAAATTAAATTAAGTTAATGAATTTGGTAATGACTTCGAGTATTAAAAAGTGGGGTGTGACAGTAGTTGGTGGTAGCGGGTGGTGGTAGCAGGTGGGTGATAGTGGTGGTGGTGGGTGGTAGGTGGTGGTGGCGGGAGGGTGGCAGGTGGCTGGTGGTGGTGGGTGGTGGATGGTAGTGGCAGGTGGGTGGTGGATGGCGGGTGGTGGTGGTGGTGGCGGGTGGTGGTGGTGGTGGTGGTGGCAGCGACGGCGGCGAGGAATGGGTGGTGGTGGCGAGTGGGTGGTTGTTGGTGGTGGGTGGTGGTTGCAGGTGGGTGGTGAGTGGTGGTGGCAGTGGTGGTGGGGGGTGGGTGGTGGTGGCAGAAGATGGTGGCGGAAAATGGTGGCTAGTGTTGGATGGTAAAAAAAACTGAAAACTCAAAACGTAAACTCATTTTTTGAGTTTACATTTTTTGGCCAAATTTATAAACTGAGACCATTGATTTATAAATCAAAAATTTACCAAACAAGTTTTTATTTGAGTTTTTAAAATTTTTATAAATATAAACTGAAAACTGAAAATGTAAGTGTTACCAAACGACACCTTGGTGTCTGGAATGAGATAAATTGACTAAAATAGTTAATAAAGAAAAATAAGATTAAAATAGGTAATATAACAAAATGTCACATCTTACACATTACTCAATCAATTTTTTTTTCCAAACACAACCTTTTTTCATCTCATAAAATAATCAAAAAAATCAATTACAATAGCCAACATCCCAAATGAGGGCTTTAGTAAATCAATTAATCAATTGTCTGGATAGTAAGCACTCTTGCTAAAAAGGAACAAAAGGAGAGAAGTGGAAATGGCGAGAAGGATCAAGAAGAAAACATTGTAATCAGAATACAATTTTATTACGCCCCGTTTGTTTTGGGGTGTAGAAGTAGGAATGGGATTAGGATAGACGTGGGGTCCATTTAATGCCCCGTTTGTTTGTAGATTTGAACAACAGATTGATAAGCCGAACAACTTAGGATAGGCCTTGCTAACAGGTTTCATAGTCTCCTCCACCACTTAGTATTGAAAATTAGTCTGTTGGTATTAGGAAGTGATTTTACTTGTTTATCCTCTTGTCTTCTCTCTCCCTCTGTGTTCTCTTATCATATATATATATATATATATATACACATATATGTATATTTCATTCAGTTTTCTCATCAACCAAACAGAAGTGTAGACAAATTGCAAACTAGATCAGTAAAATTGAAGAGTGATGCTCCGATCTTCGACTAAATCAGACAAAAGAGATACAAATCAAAAGACAACATGGGTCAACTCACAGAGGAGTGATGCTCCAATCGTCATTAACTCCGATCAGACAAAGGAGTGATGCTCCGATCGCCATTATCTCTCTCTCTCTCTCTCTCTCGGCCTTACCTGGGTGAACTCACATAGGCAACACGTTTTGATAATGCTTTGAATGGTCAAAACCATGGGCTGGTTTTTGAGAAACCATTGGTTCGTTTCTTTAATAATAATAATAATAATAATAATATTAAAAAATAGAAATAGATTAATTATATGATTTTAATTATAATAATAAAAATGGTGCTCTGCGGCTGACCGCCGGCCTTTCTAAATGACTTCTCTAATTGCCCCGACGTCAAGTAGTCTGTCAACCTCCTCAACAACGACGGCAGTGTGCTCTGCAGCTGACCGCCGGCCTTTCTAAATAGGAATGGCAACGGGGCGGGGCGGGGCCGGGGATCACCCTCCCCGTCCCCGATCCCCGATGGTGGCAATTCCCCCCGTCCCCGGTCCCGACCCCGACGGGGAGCCCATCACTGCCCCCGTCCCCGCCCCCTAACGGGGATCGGGTTTCCCCGACCCCGATAATCCCCCGAATAGAAAAAAAAAAAAAAAACAGTAAAGAGAGATCTGAGCTGCAACAACATCCTCAACATCAATATCATCAACAACATCAACAAGTGTTCAAAAAAAATATGAACAACACACAAATCAATTTAATATATATATATAGATCTGATCTAATACATATATATATATGTATATATAACACAGAGAAAGAGAGATGGAGGAGCGGCACTGTGAGATCGGCGAAGGACGGCGGCGAAGGAGATCAGTGGAGGACGGCGGCGAAGGAGATCAGATCAGATCGGCGGAGGACGGCGGCGAAGCAGCTCTTCTCTCGACGGAGGAGATCGACGGCGAGGATCACTTTCTTCTCTCTCTCTCTCACGCGAATGAAGCTCTGTTTGTGACTGAGAGAGAGTAGATGAGGGAGATGAGAGACGTGAGTGAGGGAGAGTGTTTGTGACTGAGAGAGAGTAGATGAGGGAGAGTAGAGTAGATGAATGAATCAAAAAGACATGATTGAGAGAGAGAGTCAAAGATAAGTACATATAGAATATAATATATGAGAGAGTAGATATATAATATAATATATGAGAGTAGATATATAATATATAATATAATATATAAATCATTCGGGGGGAACCGGGGCGGGGCTCGGGCCCGGGGCCGGGGACGGGCCGGGGCTTGAACATTGATCCCCGTCCCCGGCCCGAATCTATTCGGGGATTAAATTTTAAATACCGTCCCCGTCCCCACGGGGGTATTTTTCGGGGAAAACCCGCTTAAATCGGGGTCGGGATCGGGGATCCCCGTCGGGCCGGTTTCAAATTGCCATCCCTATTTCTAAATGATCGGCTTGCACTTGGGATTGACATTCAGATGGTGTTGTGAAACTGATGGGTCTATACCCAGCATCTCGTACGAAGTCCACGCAAAGACATCAAGGTTGCTGAGCAGGAAAGAGATCAGCTGCTGTCTGTCAGCCTGATTCAGAGAGGCGCCAACCATGAAGAACTTTTCTGGGCTTCCATCGATGTCAACTCGGTCTAAACCTTCTGTGGCCTTCTCATTTGGGAGCCGCCCAACATCGTCGAGGATCTCTCGATTCGGCACCTCAATGGAGTTCACCTGTAGCTCCTTTGGCGTTTTGGCGGTAAGGAGATAACATGCTTATGCCGATTTCTGGGAGCCGCGGATTTGCTCAATACCGTGTTCTGTCGGGAAACGTAGCAGTTGATGATAGGTACTTGGCACAGCCTGCATGGTATGCAACTAGGAGCGCCCCATGATGAGATTATACGGCGACGGCAGCTTTACAACCAAGAATTCCACGTCCACTATTCAGGAGCCTGCTCGAACGGGTAGTCTGATTTTCCCCAGCGGGTACTCTGGATTGGCATTGAAACCGAATAGTGGATAGGGAGCCGGAGTCAAGTCGGACTCGTTGAACCCGAGTTTAATGAAGGTTTTATAATACATAACCTCTAAAGTACTTCCTTGGTCTATGAGAATGCGTTCAACGGCAAATCGGTTTACGCGAAGTACAATGACCAATGGATCAATGTCGAGAAGTGTTACGCCGATCAAATTAGAGTCGTTGAAGGTAATACTCGGCCCTACTCGGGGCCGTTTCGCTGGTGTGAGTTGCTATTGGGGGCCTGGATGCGATTGAATTGCATGTACGGCTGGGGCTGTCGGTAGACTGTATATCATATGGATGAAGCGAGGCGGGGGTGAATCCTGCCGATGGGCAATGGCTTTGGTCGCATTTTGCTGGACGCCCTGTACTAACTCCTTAAGGTGATCTTTCAAAGCATAGCAGCTGTCAGGGTCTTGGTGTCGGGCTCGAGATCGTCGACCACCTGCCCTCGGAAGTCATTCCAGACCTTGGCGCGCTGCTTGCTTGGACTTCGTTACGTCCAAGGCTAGATCGCGACGAAGACGTTCGTTCTCAGCGATCGAGGTCTCCAACTTCTGTTCATTTTGCCTTGCCTGTTCCATGATCGCTTGCACCGTCTCTTGCGTTGACGTTGAAGATGAACAGAAGTTCATGGCACGTCTTGCGGCGATGGTTCCCGGTCCAAGCGTGTTTGCTGGAGTGAGGGCGTTTTCTGTGCGGTCTCGTCAGCAACTATCGGAGGATCTTCAGTTACGCCTGCCATGGATGTATTTGAGTATTCCCACAAATGGCGCCAGTTGTGGAGAATTGGTTCGGAAATACTCTTCAGATCTTGGGAGACGCGAGTGATCCTCAGCTAGTCACCTGAAAAGACAAATACTCCGGTCGGGGGTGCCGGAATTAGCACTCTGACGGGCAAGTTAGTTTTTTTGTACTCAAGATAGCTTGTATTCTAAGTTAAGCGAAATGATTCTCACATACCTTTCTAAGTCTGTAGTTCCTATATTTATACTCGTTTTTTCTGGGCCTCGGGGCCAGGGCCTAAGTTTTACTCATTGTCCTTTCTTTTATTCGGCTCCATGGATCTACGCTTACTCAGCCCATCTATTGTATTCAGCCTCCTAATCGCGCAGGACACAGCCGAATAGTATCTGTCTTCTAAAGTACGCACCCGGTCGGGGGTGCCGGAATTAGTACTCTGACGGGCAAGTTAGTTCTTTTGTACTCAAGATAGCTTGTATTCTAAGTTAAGCGAAATGATTCTCACATACCTTTCTAAGTCTGTAGTTCCTATATTTATACTCGTTTTTTCTAGGCCTCGGGGCCAGGGCAGAAGTTTTACTCATTGTCCTTTCTTTTATTCGGCTCCATGGATCTACGCTTACTCGGCCTATCTATTGTATTCGGCCTCCTAATCGCGCAGGACACAGCCGAATAGTATCTGTCTTCTAAAGTACGCACCTTCCGACTTTACCATTTATTCGGCTCCCACACCAATCTATCCATTTAATAAATATTTTTCAATTCTTAAGTTAACAAACATAATATATATATATATATATATAAGGTTAAAAAATACTAAGGTTTCAAGAATAATTAGTTAGCGTTAAGATTATATACAATAAGAGTTTACAAACATAAGTTATAAAGATGATAATGTTAATTAATTAAGGTTAATAATTTATTATACTTACTAATATCATTATATTATTAAATTATATATATTATAAATATAATATATGTTGAAGCGATCGGTTTCAATTTAGTTCGGTACTGAACCGAAAAGTGAAAAAAATCAAATTTCAAAATCGCACAGACTAATTCTTATTATAAAACAAACCAAATATAACCAATTTAGTCCAGTTCAATCGGTTTGATCGATTTTTCTTACATCCCTAGCCTTATGGGTCAAGCTATAATTGATTTTTATTTATGCTTTTTATTTGGTCTTAAATTGATTTTAAAAGTCAAAATAGTTTACTGGTTTCCTTTTTTATTCTAGTTGATTTAAAAAGTCTCCTAACTCTATATAAAGTCATGTAATACTTATAATTTAATAGTTAATATTTCATAGAATTTCCAGAGCTTAGAAACCTCTTTTGGGTTTAGGTGATGCAACCTACCTAGGTGTTTTGCCTATGGTTTCTATGAGTTCTTCTTTTTCTTTATTTCTTTGTTAAATTTCAACACTTTCACAACTCAAATACTATTCACGAATCACTGTCCACAGCCTCGTAACAGCCCCCCAAAATAGTGCCACAATCTCATCTTTTCATAATCAAACTCTTACCCTTTTTATTACTGTAAAACCTTTTAAACCCCTATGGATGTATTTGATTGGATGGACTGAAAAAGAAAGTATTAAAATCTATTGGACTTGAATTCTGGAACTGTAAATTCTCAAACTATTTGATTGAATTGAACGTGTGTTTACTTTCTCATGGGATTAATATCTAAAAAAGACTATCTTTAGTGAATTCAATGTTTAGTTAGACAGACTGGATAAGGATAAATGTTCAAAAAACTATTTTACCCTTGTAATTTATAATTTATATTTTTTATTTAATATATAATTTTAAATTTGTAATCTATAATTTATAATTTAACACTAAAAAAATTAATTTATAAGGCCATAATATTTAATTTTTTATTTTTAATTAATATAAATTATAATTATAATTTATATTTTTTATTTAATATATAATTTTAAATTAACAACACTAAAAAAATAATTTATAAAAAGACTATTTTACCATTTTCTAATTATTTATTAAATAATAACATGACAGTAAAATGGACATTTCACACATTAATCCCCTGAAAATAATCCCAACCACTATCCCTTGGAAATAATCCCAACGCCTCCTCCTAAGATTGTTTAGTCTCTCATATGAGAGATATGGAGTCCGGCCGAACTCCATGCCTAGCGAACTAAAATTACACCAAACGATAAATAAATAAAAAATATTTCATGAGACTAATGTGTGAATAATGTGTCCGCAGTCACTGTATCCCCCCCAAAAAAAAAAAAAATAAATAAATAAATTAAAAAAAAAAAACCCACAGTCACTGCTGTCCTTATTCTACATCAGGATTCTATTTAAGTTAATCAATTAAGTGAACCAACCCCCCGCCCCTCCCCGGCGGCCCCAAAAAAAACAAGAGCCCCCAGTCACTGCTGTCCTCATTCTACATCAGGATTCTATTTAAGTTAATCAATTAGGTGAACCAAAATACAAATAAACAAATGGAGATATTTACAAGGTTCACTCTTTCAAATGGTAGACATTATAAAAAAAACTATAATTGCGTTTGGTAAAATATTATAAATGTAATTTGAAAGTATGAATTGTATTTTGAATTTGTGAATTTTAAAACTATAATTTGAGTGTGAAAAATTTATTTGGTGAAGAGTTTTAAAAAGAACTTTGAATTGAGTGGAGAATTTTTAATGTGACATATGATATTTGATATAATAACTTACAATTCATAATCAAATATACCACTCAAAACTCTATTAAAACACAAAAAAATTTAAAAATTCTAAAAATATTTTTTTTGAATATATAAAAATTAACATGTCAATTACAAAAATAAAAAAATTTAAAAAAAAATTGCATTGTTCCGGTCAATCGGTGGGTCGACTGGTTAGGTCAAATTTGAAAAAAAAAATTCCGAAAACCGCGCCTAAGACAGAGTATTTTGTGCAGAGTTTTGAAAACGTAATTCCAGAACTTATTCCAAACATCATACTTGAATGAAGGTGTACAATCATGGTTTGAAAACACAACAAAACACAGCCTATGATTTTTTATGATGAATGTTATGATTGTTTGTGATGTATGTTATGATATTTTATAATAAAGTTATAAATAGTAAATTTATGATGCGCACCTGAAAATTAAGAATGATAATGTTATGACATATTGTGATTTTTGTTATAACACTAAAAGATTTTGTTATGACATTTTTTAATGAAAAAAAGTTGAGATTTTTATAGTGAAAAAGTTATGATATTTTGGGTTTAAATTATAAAATTTTGTGAAAAAATTATGAAAGGCACACCATATGCACCTTTTTGAGTGGCTCATTGTAACATCTCCCTAAACAAATAGCTGACTGATATATAAAGCTCCTATGTAAACAGAAGTACGCACAATACTGTCCCAATAACCACTCAAAAATACATACACGAAGAGAAAGATAAGCTCACAGATAGACTATCCATATATCTATGTATTCTGAGCAATGATTTTGTATATAAGGACATAGAAGGATACCCAAAAGTGACAGGATAATAGCCTGTGCTGCCAACTGTTCAGCCTCTTCCTTGTATTTGCCTGCTGCGCCAGTGTAAGTAACACCATTGAATACCAAAGAAGATGCAAAAACTGGAGGCAACCCCTTTCACCGAATTGTGTTGTAAGTGGGTTTCTCCATATGCATCTCGACTGCATATTTCTTGAGGATAGACTTGCAAAAGACTACATATTCATTGAGGATAGACTCGCGAAAGGCTTTATCCTGGATAAATGACAAGAAAAGGAAAAAAAAAAAGGAGGAAAATGATTCAAATAGTGGCTAAAAAAGAAGAAAGAAAGAAGAAACTTGAACGCTATAAAAATGAAAAATATAGCCCGAGTCAATGAAAAATATATGATTGATTCCCCTGAAAAATATAGCACCAAGTCTTCCTCTAGTACCAATCAATACATTATAAATTACACATCCCAAGTTCCATTCATTCCTTGAGCTATTACAGGTAAAAAAAATATTACAAATTCAAATAAAGAAGCAATACAGATCATATTTGAAGTTTTGTCACTATCATAGAACCAAACAGGAGCTAGCTATAATTGTAAACATCAGAATTTAGCAAAAAAATTCTAAGAGACAACAATCAGCCACTTATCTCAACATTTACAAATATTCTATCCTACTAGTAGGAAACTTGATAAGACTTTTTTTTTCAATAAGTAATAATGTTCTCAAGACAATAAATAACAAAAAAATGTGGACATAGGTATGTCCCTCCAAGTCCAATGCCACTTGGTCAATAAAGAAACTACTTTTTTGATGAATAAAAAGTGCATAGAGAACTACACAATTGGGTAGGGAAGGTGAGTAAATTATGCAACTTTTTACATTTTATCTCAAAGCACCCGGAAGTAAGAGTGAATGAACTCCACATTTCAAGGAGATTTCAAGGCTAACACCTTGTAAGGCGGTGGCCAATCTGTAAAGCAAGAGCATATTCCTTAGATTGATACATTCAGGGTACTGTTTGTCTCACCCAGAACAGCCCTTGCGCTTTTATTATTTCTTGTTTAATTACTCCCAAACCCTTACCACTTTAATATCGTGTTGCAGCCCTTAGAACACTTGTATTTACCAACTATTCAGCCACAAAAATCAACTGCAATAGCCCATAAATGCTGCTCTACATCAAATTTGGTCAAACTTGTAAGAATTTTAATCACTCATCCTGGATCATGCTTTGCCTTACAACGAACAATGACATACGTGTTCAACAATTTAATTGATCAATGAATTGGTTCTACAGGGTCCATTATGAAATATACTTTGACCGGAAGTCAAACAAGAAAAGGCTGGAGAAAGAAACCAGACCACTCGAAAAGGCTATGTTCTGCCTACAAGTAGCTGAACCTAGCACTTGAGGATATGCATGTAAAAAGTGATTCAGCCATTTATCATCGGATTATCAGATGTAAAAAGAACAATCAAAACAAGATAAATTATAAAATCCCAATAATGTGACTATCAAAGACGATGACACGTGAATAAACCCAATAATTAATAGACATACTAGGTCCCATAAATTAACCTAGGGTCCTAGGACCTCTTATTTTCTTCCAGCGATGCCTATATTATCCAACCAGAACCTAGATTTCATAATTCATAATTCTTTTGAGACCTTGTTCCAGTGGGATAGAGAAGAAATGTATTAAAAAAATTCTGATTAGGTAATAACTAAAACTAAATCCAAACTCAACCAAAAGTCAAAATTTGAGTGGTAAGAACGTAAAAGTAAAAATCATAAAAAAGAATATTTCTAAAGATATGAAAGCCTCAAGCTACCAAGCCAATTAATCCTTTTAAAATAACAAAGCAAAACTTGAACTAGTGAGTTGAGATGAGGATGAATCATTGTGTAACACAACACTCCCTTTCACTAAGCGATAATATTAAAATAAAACCTAACTTAGTAAGTTGAAATTGAAATCATGCATGCCACAAACCTCTCCTTCCTCTTTTATCTTTTGTGTTATACCATCCAATGCCACCCTGGCAACATCTTGCTCTGCAGCCTTTCGACGTGGAAATACATGATGAGATGTATATGATACTCCATCCACCAAGACGGTGGACCTAAACCTCAGCTCATGGTGAACTCCTTCATTAATTGTATGATAAATTGGGAGTGGTATGGATGATTTTTGAGTGTACTCTTGCAAACGGTTCTTGTACATTGCTTCCAGAGAATCTAACAATATTAAGGAAAACATATTTTCACAAAATGCACTTCAAGCTCCTAATGAATAGTTTGTTTTCAGGTATTGTCATCTATAAACTAATTTCAAAAAGTGCATGATCAAGAAATTAGAACTTTTCAAGTACAACGATGAGCAACCATGTGGAAATTTTTTTGTCATTCACACAACAACTCTAAGGAAGTCCAGCTAAGAAACCCAGAACATAGTTTCTTAGAGCAGCACATGGTTCGGTTGGGTCAGTTCGGGTTTACCCCTGAACCGTCAACTGGCTGCCAACATTCGGATGGAGAAAATGTCAACCTGATTCGACACAAACCCCTTTAGAAACCGTCTGCTTATGCTATTCGGTTTCACAGTCAGTATATGTTCGAGTATCGGGGTTGGACCTCAACTCAAATGCAACTGAGAATCTCATAAATCTACCAATTTGGTAAACAAGAATGAGAAATAAAAAATAAAAATTTGAAATAAATTTATCACTTTCCTTCAGCAGATCTATTAATTTGGAAAACACAAATAAAAGAAAATCAAAAAATTTGAAACAAGATCTTGTAATCTAATATTACATTTAGGGTTTTCGTTGGACTTTAAGAAGATCGTGGTCAAGGGTCACTCAAAGCCTCAAAATTTTGCTTTAAATACACTCCATTCTTTGTCATTATTATACATAATTACATTAATGTTCTTGGAATTTTAGTTTTTTCAAGGAGTTTATTTTGTGTGAAAGGGTATTAATGTAACTATATATAATAAAGACAAATGAGGGAGTGTATTTGAAGTAAAATGGTGAATAATGGCTCCCATTTTTAATCATATAGTTAATAATACAAAACAAACATACAATTACGATTATATTTTGGGTTAAATTCATTGTACCCCCACGTGGTTTGGGGCTGGAAAACTTTACCCCCTATGATCCAAATATAGTCAGAAAGTTCCTATGTGATTTTGGACTAAAGTGTCACCATTAGATTTTCCATCCAAACTAACAGAAGGTATATCACACACACTATTTTTGAGAGTGGGTTTGATTTTCTGAAAAAATAAAGTGAAATTAATATGACAAATTAAAAGACAATTTTACCCCAATTTTCTCTAAACCTAAAATTAGATTAATATGTTAATTAAAATAAAGTAAAATAAAATATAATTGAGGATTGATCTAAAATATAAAATATAATTAAATAAAAATATAAAATTAATTAAAATTAAAAATTAATCTAACATATGATTAAATTAAAATTAAATTAACATGTTGAAAAAAATAATAAATAATTAACAATTTAGAATTAATTGTGATATAAAATATAATTAAATTAAAATAGATTAAAAATAAGGAATGTCAATAAATAATTAAATATTTAGGATTAATTTTGATTTAAAATGTAAATAAATTAAAATTAGAATAAAAAGTTACGAATTCTAATAAATAATTAAAATTTTATAAGTATTGTGATTTAATCTAATTAATGTTAGACATTATAAATTATGTATGCAAAAGGAGAGGGAAATAAAATAACAAAAAAAGTATAGAATTAATGTTGGTCTTTTCACATCTATGGTTGATGTGTTCACAGTTGTATTTTGGTCTAAAATCGTATAAGGACTTTTTGACTATATTTGAACGATAGCGGGGTAAAGTGTTTTTATCTCAAATCGCAAGGGGGTAAAATAAATTTTACCATATATATTTTCATATCCATTACAAAATAAACTTGTATAAGAAGGAATTATTTCACCAGCTGAAGAAGATCTAAGCAATCTCCAGCAGCAAAGTGCTTTCCTATTTTTTTGAACGAAAAATAACCAATAAGTCCTATTTTAGTCTTACGATTACTATTAAATCGTATGGACTATTTTTCATAACATATTTTCAAAAATTTCATTGCGCCATATTAGTGAACTAATCTTAATTTTATCCCTCATTTAATATAAACGACAATTTTATAAATATTTTTAATTTAAGTAAAATAATATTTTTTAATTATAAAAATTATGATATTGTATTAAAAAAATCATAAATCACTATGAAAATATTACCAATTAATTTTATATTATTTTGAAAATTTCCATTGAGTTATATCAAATTTCGATATTAACAAATAAGTCATATTTTTTTTTTATTTTATAAATTGTTATAAAAAAACTCAATTGTTCATAATAGTATATTTCATTTTAATTTTATCTTTCTCATTAAAAGTATGAACCAAATATTTCATAAATAATTTTAATTTATTTCAATTTTATAAATAAAAGACAAATGCAACTCAACAAACCAATCCACAACTAAAAGACAACTACAAAGACACTATCTTCTTAAAACAATCTAGCCAACAAAATATGATCAATTTGGTTTTCTAATCAAGAACTTGATTTGAAACAGCAATACAGCATATCTGGATTCGAATCAAGTAACGAGAAACGAAGATCGGTGAAGATGATGAGGGGTTTAACAGTGACAAACACAGATTTTGTTAAAATATAAACAGATCTTAGAATGATTAGTGAGTTTGAGAGAGAGAGAGAGAGAGAGAGTACCTGCATTCGCCATTGAGAAAGAGAGAGAGAGAGAGCGAGACAGAGACGATGAAAATCTGAGAAAGAGTGTGGCGAAGAAAAAGAGTACACTTATTTAGTCTTCCCAAACAATGCCTTATTTATTGGTAAGAAGGTGATTTATGTTGCAAGGGTCTTTTAAAACGACGGCGTTTCGAGATGAAGTGGTGGGACGTGGTGGTATTGTAGCTCCGTTTGGGGGATAGTTTTGAGATTTTTTTGATTAAAATAATCATAAAAAATAAAATAAATTTTTTAGACTAATAAAATAAAATATCACTTTTTGTTTATAATTATTAAATTCTTTTTTTCACAAAAAATTTAAAAAAACCTAAAGTCTTTCCCAAATCAGATTTTTTAATTTCAGGTTAAAATAGTCAAAAAAAAAAAACCAAAAACTCAATTCCCAAACGGAGCTTACGGCTTTTGAGTGATGCCATTAATGAGAGAGGCTAACATGCAAATGGTGTGTAGAGCTCTGCTTGTGCTTCCTTTTTTTTTTTTAAAGCCTTCGAATTAAAATAATCATAAAAAGATAAAATAGATTTTTTACCCTGATAAGATATCATATTTAAATTATAATTATTTTATTTTTTTTTACAAAAATTAAAAAATTTATCCAAAATAAAACTTTTTAATCCTAAATTAAAATAATTAAAAAGTCAAAAAATCAATCAACATTTCAAACTAACGCTAATCAATGAATTACACTCTCTCTCAGCAGCAGCTTAATCAAACTTTTTTCTCAATAAATAAATATATAAATAATAAATCAAAAGTCAGCTGGTCAATTAGGATTCATTTCAAAATTTATTTTTTTTATAAAATAATAGAGAAAATGCGGTAGATTTCTGTAGTGCATTTTTAGTATTTTTTTTAAAACTAAAATAGAGAGTTATCAAACCAAACCTTAATCGAGTATTTGGGGGTAAATGGGTTAATTAATTATGAAAATTCATTAAATACTTTTAAAATATGTTATGTGATATTATTTACATAATATTTTAAATAAATAAAAAATTATAATATATAATAAGTGATTTAATTTTTATCTTTGAACTATTTAATAAAAAACTATAATCAGCCCAAACATGTTCCATAAATGAAATTATGAACTTATGTACATCATTCTAAGGCCAAGTTTGGGAAGACTGGCCTCGTTTGGGGAGTGGCTAAATTAGTCAATTAGCCAAAAAGTTACTTTTTAGCCAAAAAGCCAACAACCCATACCAAAAAGTCAAAGATTCTCTTTTCTCTCTACTTTTTGCACAACTTTTCGTAATTAGCCAAAAAGTCATCCCAAACATACAAGTTTTTTTTACCTACCTTTTTAGCCAATTAGCCAAAAAGTTATTAAATTAGCCTGTTCCCAAACGAGATAAGTGCACTTTTTGACTTTTTATGAAATATGGGTTGGATTTGGGTTGGGTTTGAAGTAATGTGTTAGAGAGGTGATGTGACTTAAATAAGATGATGTGACTTAAACAGGATAATGAGTTTTTGACTTTTTGGATTTTTTTGAGGATGCCAAACTTGGCCTAGGCCATGTTTGGAATAAATTTAAAAAGTTAAAAAGTCAAAAAATTATTAAAAAATCTAAAGATTCGTTTGGAAAGTGTGTTAGTTTTTTGATTTTTTAACTTTTTTTGCCTGAGACTAAAAAATCTTATTTGGGAATGACATTTTGGTTTTTTTCACTTTTTATGAGAGAAATAATGTAATGATTATGAGTTGAATGTGATATTTTGTCTTATTGAACTAAAAGTCTATTTTATCTTTTTGTGGTTAAAATAGCCCCAAACCCAACCCTTCTTCCCAAACGAAACCTAAAAAAATTATACTATTCAAGGGTAGCTTGTGGGGAAACCAAATAATTTTGCCCTTTGAATTCAACTACCCAAAAGTCAAAAGGGTAAAATGATCATTTTGATTTTATTACACATCTTTTCGAAAAAAGTCAAAAAATTATCCCTAACATACATATTTTTTTCTCTATTTTTTAACTAAAAAAATTAAAAAAAATACACTTATATAGCGCATCACAAACAACTACTTAATCATATGACGTGTATCAAATTGTGTGTCGATTAATTCAATAGGCAAAACTATATCCTATAAAGTAAGCAACAAAACAATTTCGTCTCATTTTGCACACCTCTCTCTCAAAATATTTTATAGTGTGTGAATTTTATTTGCTATTATTGCACATTCACAATAAACTTCAAGATGGGATTACAGAGAAGAAAAAAGCAAAAAAGAAAAGAAAAAAAAAAGAACTCAAAATAATTGATATGGGGTGGGTGTTTTATTGTATTGATCATATTAGTATCATATTATTTTGAATCTGTATCTGAATTACTTTAATATTAATTCAACTTGTTCATTTTTTAATGTTGTGTCATATCTTTTTTAATTTTGTATTGAGTTCATGTTAATATCTTATGTCAAAAAATTTACCCTGATTAGAAATACCAAATGTATGTGAAATTAAATTTTTTTCTCCACATGATGAAATTATTTGAGAAAATATTTGAAAATATTTCGATGAAATTAATTTAAACAAATGTTTCATTAGCAATAGATAGGAGCTAATGAAACATTTTCACAGCCTAACCCCGCATATGTGACTATTGGGGTAGTGCCATTGGAATAAAAGTCCTTGGCTTCGAATAGCTAATGAATCTGCTTGAGATGAACTTGGAAAAGGTTAGTTTTGGCAAACAATAATTAATCTAGTAGACTCAAAAAAAAAAAAAAAAAAGCATTCAAAGTTTTTAATGTGAATCAAATTTATTTTGAGAGTGACCCACACTACACCAAGTCTAAATAAATTCTAGATACTTTTCCAGTTACATAATATTTCTATTAACCAAATCTATTCCAATAAAAATTATAAATTATTATAACAATACTGAACTAGAAATTTATATTAAATTCTATATCCAAGTAATAATACAAAATGAAATTTCATTCCACAAAACTAACCTTATAAAGCGCGTACATTTGTCTAGTTGTTTCTTTATAGGCATGTATCCCTCTTTTCCCAAAAACAAATAAATATCTAAATGGATTTGTTTTGATGAAAATAAAATCCATAAATAAATTTTCAACAAGTGATTTGAGCAAATGATTATCTAAATAGATTTGTTTTGATGATAACAAAATCCACAAATAAACTCCAACAGGTCATCAGAGTAAATGGAAGGGGAAAAAAATCTAAATGCGTGTGGTACACAGAAGAATCTTTAGACTCTCTAGTTTTAGTTTGAGTTTTAGTTTGAGTTGCATGTATGTAAAAGATATAAAACCCTAGCTTGTTTAGATTTACATTACCACCAGACATACAAATCTTCTCCTTAACATGAGTATTTTAGGCTCCCTCTTCACATTCATGTTTCGGTTGTCATCAGATCTTTCCGACATAGGGTGATAGAACATTGGCAGTGGCTCAAGGAAATATGGAAGATAGTAACATAACAACCTAAACATACATAAAGAGTATTTTAGACTCCCACCTCGCATTCATCTTTCTCCTTACAATCTTCCATATATCCTTGAAGGGGTGGGCGTAGTGCAGTTCGAACAGTTTGAAAGTAAAATTATAAATCGAATGGCAATTTGGCAGATTTGCAAATTGGCAAATCGCGGTTTGGATGATTTTAGGTGGGTTGGCGAATTGAATAATATTCTAACTAATTATCAAACATTTACATAATATATAACACTAGTTTGCAATATATTTTTCATATATATAACACAAACTAGTTTTACTTAATATGTTTTATATATATAATTACTAATTGTTAACCCCAGTGGTTGTGTGTGTAATTAAATGTATAAATAAAATAAATAAGAAAAATTAAATAATTCAGAAAATGATTAAACAAATTAAATTTTGAATTAATCGCTTACAGAAATTTTTAAGTCGAAACTTGTGTTGAACACAATCTCCTTAAAGTAGATTTTGCCTTCACTGCGCTGTTTTGAGTTTTACCGACGTCTACTTTCCAAGATGCAACAACTACTTGATTTGCAGTACTACAAAATCAAGTCTGGCGAACCAAACTATGCTATAACTCTCTCTTTCTCTTCCTATAGACTAAATGCTAGAACAAATGCAAGAGGAGGACGAACAGGAAAAAAAGAAGGAAGAGATGTTCTAAAAAATTTTGGATTGAAGGGATTGATGGAATGGCAGGCTATTTATAGCCAACCATGCACTTGTTCGGGTTGGATTTGGTGGTTGCTCGGACATGGCTGGAAAGTCACGACTGGAACGATACCGATTCGGAAAGGAGAGGCAACTGGAATTCAAAAAATCGAATTTGAAATTTTGGTGCAAAATTCAAATTATTTCCGTAAGGATTTCAAAAATTTTCCAGCAACAATTTGAAAAAAATCAAATGAATTTTTGTAACACCCTAAAAGTTGGAAATATCAGATAATATATTAACCATTAAATACAGGGTTTATCTAAGGTTACAAGAGTAGGAAACGTTACTAATGAGTCCTTTGGATAATAACCAAGCAAGATCCCAGGAAGGTCAAAGGAGTCAAAATAGCCTCCCTTCAAAGTCCAACCACCTTAGATAGTAAAGCTACCTTTTTGACAGATCTTGACAAGGTATTAATACAAGGCCTACATTAGTTGACGGGGTATAAGGATAGGTTACAAATGTTATATATATACAAATTACAAAATCATATCTTAAATACAACATGGGATCTATCACTTACAATCTCAAAACACGTTTACAAACTAGTTTCTAATCCTCCTACGGTAGCCGTACGTCCTCAAATGCTTCAGCTTTTCCTTCGACCGATCTAATAGTCTTCAATACCTGGCATGAAACGCCATGAGCTTTGAATGCCCAGTAAACGCACACATATCACATCCCTTTTTGCCAATCCAATACACCATCACATTTATAGCAAGCAAGTAGTAAAGCATGATATTCAAGTTAATAATGGCAATTTCAATAATAGAAGAAAAGAACATGTCATCCAAATAGATAACAAAGATTATAATGTTAGTGGTTAGTATTGTAGAAATCCCCTAAAGAGATTTCATCCTCCCAACCACAAGAATTGGACACCAGACTATTCAGAACTCCCCCTTTTGCTGCTTTGTTGCAGAACTAACCTCGGATGCCTACCAACGGTTATATACCGGGTAGCGCCAACCGTAGGGCCTCAAAAGGGACAGCGAAAAGAAAAAGGTTTTATATCCTGAATCCAACCTTACCCTTTCAAAAAAGTTTTATCCTCCTGAATGTCCCATCCAGACCGAACCTTATCTCACCAATCAAACCATCACAAAGAGTCTGAATACGTCCGTTCTATTCTAGGGTTTACACAACAACCACTTGCGCAAGACTTAACCTCCAATTAGGGAGCACATCCCATCAATCCATACATAACACGTTATCATCTCTCTATTATTCAAGTGATCAAAAACCCAATACCATCCCAATTAAGTTTTCTGTTTGGATCGATGTTTTAAGTCAAGTTAGAACAAACTCAACAATATAGTAATATCCACATAAGCATGAGCATCATTAAAATGAAGAAGATAAGGAACATGACCATAACACATGAAATATCATACCAAGACATGATCATAAACTAATAAGCATATTCATGTACACAAGAGCATAAAACACCCATGCAAAACTAAATTTCCAGATTCAATACCATTTAAAGATTAAAATCAAAAGGGCTATTTCAGATATTTCCCAAACCTAGCCTTCCTATGGTTCGTAGAGAATTTAATCTAGTTTTTCAGAACATGTTTCGGAAATAGAATAGCTTTTCTAGATTTTTAGTTATTTAAGAAACACTCCAGCGCTATCCAGATTCATCGATCGTTACGAAAATTGAATTTCTTTCAAACCACTCACTCTTTTTAAATGAAACCAATTTTACTTGAAATATAACTCTTTAAGAAGATGCTGACATAAAACTGAGGTCCAAAAGATTTGTATACATTTTTCTAGAATTTTTGAAAGTTGGCTGTAAAATAGATTTTTTTGGCACAGTTCTTGCAACAAGAAAGTTGGTGAGAAAAAAGGTCAACTAGGGGAAATTTTCCACTTATCTTGTGATGAAAACTTGCTAAATAATATGTATTAAACCTAGAAATTTAAGGTGAAGGTGTGCCTTTGGAAATTTTGAGAGTATGATATGGAAAAAGGTAATCTTACACCGATTAAGAGAAATATAATAAGGGTAGAATCAAGACTCAACTCCTTTCATTTTTAACACAAGAATACCATTAGAACACATCTGAAAATACTATTTTAAACTTCTAATAACATGTATTTGAAAAAGAAAAATGAAAGAAAGAGTTGTGTTGTGGCTTACTTGATTGTCTAGTGAAGTGTTTGCACAATTGTCTCCTCTTTTCCTCTCCTCTACTACCAAAGTTCACTCTCTTCCTCTTCTTTCTTTCTCTCAACTGAATGTGTAGGTGTGTGAGTGTATGAGATGTGTAACATGTGGAGGGTGGTGGTGTTTTTATAATAAAATTGGTGTAAAAGGTCCAAAATGCCCATTAGTTGGAATGGAATGGAATTGAGATGTATTTAGTTGGAATGTAATGGAATGAAGGATCATTCGGGAGCCTAATCATGTATTAAGTCATGATCTAGTTAGGGTTAGGCTTAAGTAGAACCAAGATAGTTACAAGTACAAGACAACTTTCTTTGATTTGGGGGTACCAATGATACTTTTTCCATGATTTAAGGGATTTATCTCTAAAGTACCTATGATTGTAGCCTAGAGAGGGTGATGAATGACCATGTGTTAGATTTTGGGAGATTTTTGTTGATTTTATATATAGATATGAAGATATTTGTGTATAAAATTATTTATTTAAGAAAGGTACAAATATATATATATATATATATATGTGTGTGTGTGTGTAATGGTACTAGTTTGGGGTCAAAATGTGATTTAAGAAAAATATGAGGGCATTGGATTTAATTTATGAATTGAAACATTTATTTTAGTGTAGAATTAAATTAAATTGGGGTTAGAGAGTCTAATTCGGTTTGGATTTATTATTTCGAACAAAAACGCAATCAACCGACGAACGTGATAAAGATTGGAAAGTCTAGGGTTTCCAAGTGGTGATTTCATATTTAGGGAGTCAATTAGAGTATTAGAAATTATTTCTAAGTTTCTAAAATCGATTAGGGTTTGCAATTTTTTTGTTGGCGCATGTATTTTGATCCTAGGGTTGCAATTAATTAAGAAACTGAGGGATTTCAAGGAAATAATTTAAAAGTAAGCGACTTTTAAGAAATTAAAATTTTTAGGGGCCTCACAATTTTGTCCAAAAAATTAAAATTAGGACCCGACCTACAACCCCCACCCAGCCCGACTGATTGGACGGACGACAGGGGCAGTGGTTTGTGCTAAAGCCTAATTTGTCCATAATTCCCCTCCTTCATAAAACTTGGGGTGCCCCTTGGGGCCCATCCCAAGTATGGCAAGCTAGAGTTTATATACTCATATAAACTCACTTTTTGTTTCAATGTGAGACAAGTCATTTAATGAATAAACCCACATTACCTTTTCAACTTCCATGTTCACGAACCCGAAAATGAGCATTGAATTTTCATTCATCTAGAAATCGTTTTGAGCAACCAAATACATGATATTATTCACTACGTGGCATTAAACATGAACCCATTTTGAAACATAAAAAATAACGCTTGGGTTCTACCTCAATTAATGTTCAAAGTTAGCAAAAAAATAAGATTTTACAAAGCCATTTTCCAACACTAATTTATAACAAATTTCATATCTTGAATTTCTCTCATACTCATTTTTACTTTGATATTTCATTAGAGGTTAAAAAATATATATGTATTAACTATGATGGAGCGGAGAAGTTTCAAAGGAAGATTAAAAAGTTAAAAGTTTAATCTGCGGTTAACGGATAGAACAGTGCGGATTGATGCGGATCGGTGCGGTTTTAGCAGATTGGGCGGTATTTTACACCACCCTTAAGCCATTGCTAATGTTCTATCACCCTATGTTGGAAAGATCTGATAACCAAAACATGCAAGAAGACTCCAAATTGCAAACTTTGCAAGTCGACTTTATAATCAAACCCTTTGAGCTCCCAAATTGATATTATTAGAGGTCTATGCATCATTGTCACTAATGCCTCAAAGGCTAAGTCAAGCCGATTGTATAGCGACATCATCTCGCATTGGTGGGGGTATCCAAAGGTCGAAGTTTACTTAAATAAGTGCAAGGATAAATTTAACACAATCCAATGGGAGCTTATTGTAGCTGGTTTTTTACACTCCTTAGAGGGGTTTAGTCTCCTCGAATGCGATTCCTTATAGTTCGGATTCCTGTGGTTCTGAACTTAGTTTCACAAGTACAATGTGAAACAAGGAAAATGAGAGTCCAAATCTGGAAAATCCTAGAAAAATCCACTATTCACAAGAAATGCCAAAAATGGATTGCATTGCTAGATTTTAGATTCGCCACCTAATATTTTTAGGAGAATTTGGTAACCCGTGACTCATGCTAAAGGCCACTTGTCCGTCATAACCAAAGGTTGTCTCAGTTTAGGAACTTAGGTATGAGAGGGGAAGGTCATAAATTGAACACCCCACTCACCCGATCAAAGATCGTTCTTTACTAAGTCATTATGTGATTTTTATTAACCTTATATGCTCATGTTCTACTTATTAATATGCTAACATTATTGCGTGAGGCAAACAAATATAGACTACGTCACTTATTTTGGAATGCTTTGATTTCATGTTTTTGGAAAGATTTTTTTGAATATGTGCAATTTTAAGGAAATATGCTCATATGTACAATAATCAAAGCTATTTCAATCTAAGAAAAATAGCCTCCATCCACAAGCATTCATAGAGTTATGTCAGGTAAGCAAGTAGCCTCATGGTGATATGCTAGACATGGTAACACAAGCAAAAATGATATGCTAAAGCAAAAATGCTCACCTAGTACTCTTTCGTGGCAAACTGAAGAAAAGAGAAATGATTTAAAACATGATCCTAATATGTGAGAATGGCTAATGCAATATATACAAAATGCAACTAATAAATTCGGCTACTAATATGACATTTAAAGCAACTCAAAGCATGAGGTAGCGCACATAACCATTTCAAAAGTAGTAAAAACATTATGTATGATGAGCTGAATTTTTAATGCATGTGAAAATGGATACAAGTCATGGAAATGATGAAAACAAAAACATGATGCTATACAACCATGGTAAGCATGTAAATAAAAGAGAGAAAGAAATGGGGCTTGGAAGACATACATCAACTGTTACAAATTTTCCCTCAAACAAGAGGGTCCTAATGTCCTAATTAAAATAATCATTACATCACCGAAATAAATAATTACCTAATTTATTACATTCACAAATATTACAATAGTAAATATTGAAAATAAACATGAACCACATGTGCGCCAATGAGAACATCTCTCAAAAACTGCTGTGTCTGCCTTTGGAAGAACTGCCCTGTTTTACCTTTAGCTACTGTTCTGTTTTTCCAGCAAAGGTGCTCTATTTACCCACTTTGAAGCCTAGTCGGCCCACAATGATGCTCGGCTAGGTCCAATGAAATCCGGTCGTGGTACATTTTTTAGCAGAAAAATTATTCTGTGCATTGAGGTAAAAACAGTGCAGATAGAGTGTTTTGAGGAGATGTTTATCCCTTCTGTCCTTCCCTATCATGAAGATATTCAAGGGAGGAGTAGATTCACTTCTCAAATCATCAACCATCACAAATTTGTTGCATGATGATCTTAGAAACGATACGACAAGAGTCTAATAAATGCAACAAAAACAGAAAAACATTACCTCCTTTTCCATCATGAAGTTACTTCAAAGAAGGGGTAGACATGCTTCATAAACCATCAAACATCACAAAAATAGTATGCGATGACTCTAGAAGCGACAGATTTAGGCCCCGTTTGGGAACAGGCTAATTTAGTAACTTTTTGGCTATTTGGCTAAAATATGAGCTAAAAAAAACTAGTATGCTTGGGATGACTTTTTGACTTTTTACGAAAAGATGTGCAAAAAGTAGAGAGAAAAGAGAATCTTTGACTTTTTGGTATGGGTTGTTGGCTTTTTGGCTAATTTAGTAACTTTTTGACTTTTTGGCTAAAATGGAGAGTTCCCAAACGAGGCCTTAGTATAACGTCCGACTGAATCTAACCAATTTTATTATCTTTTTTACCCTTTGTTACATTTTCTTTACTTTACCTTTTCATTTTCTTATCTTTTCTTCTTTTACATTGAGGTGGTGATTAAGTCCAAAAGCTGTAAAGCAAGCATGATTTAACCAGAGAAATGAACTCTTCGAGTCCTTTTCTACGGGGAAAATTACAAAGGAGGAATCAAACCCATTTACAAGCGATAATGAATTTGGAATCAAACCCGAAACGAGCAATAATGACTCCAAATCCAAACCTGATAATGAGCTATAATGAATCCTTCTTTTATGATTTCCAAGGGCCAAATAGAATATTAGTTCCTTAGCATTAACGCACTGGTGATCAAAGGAGATGTCAAACAAGAGATTGTGCTCAGCATAAGGAAGACGTGATGCCCTGGTAATGAACCTCTGAAGAGATTAAATTATTTAGCACGAGGAACCCTTTTCTTATGCTGTGAGCGAAAATCTTTTGCTTGATACAACCCTTAATCAAAAAAAAAAAAAAAAAAGAGAAAGAAATGGGGAAGGATGCTGAGTGCAAATGAAAAGTGGCGATTACAACAGTATGAATATTTACATAAAAGCTATGAAAAGAAAAGTTGTCAACTTGAACGGATTGGCGGCTATGTCCTATACACCAAATCCATGAGGACTTACAACAACACAATTATGATATTCAAAGCATAAATTAGAAAAACCATTAAATAACCCTTAAACTAAAAAAAAAAAAAAAGTAAAGAAATAAGCTATAGAACAAAGCCTAGGGAAGAGTGGCTAACTGTAGACACCCCATTTTTGACCGCCCTTAAGACTTGGGCACTACTGATGGTTTACTTGGTAGAGAAAGGTGTGCAGGGAAAAGGTTCAGTTTCTTCGGCAAGGACAAAGTCAAATCTCAACTTCATACCCCTTTTTGGACCAAAACAATCTTGATCAAAAGATTTTAGACTTGAAACCCTCTCTTTCAAAATGTTTTGAAAATAAAGTTCTACGATGTTTCGACGCTCACATTTTGTTAAATGTCGCGCTTTTCGGTAAACCGAGAAAGGGCAAAGTGGAAATGAACGAAAGAGAGATGAAATCTCTGAAAAATCTTTCAAAACACCTTGTTTAGGAGTTTGAAGTTGAAGAAAAGAAGAGAAGAGGGAAGAAACCCAGTTGGGGGAGAAATGGACATGAACCGTTAAAAGAGAGTCGAGCAGCCCTCGCTGAATCAGGCCTATTCATTTGCATACTTGGATTTCAGCTATGAGGCCATCACCATTGGAAAGCTTACTTCTGGGTCTTCATTTTGCACTCAAGAATCTCCTAAAGCCAAGTCCGGACGGAGGAGATATAGTTAGTTGAAGTAGGGCATCAATCCGGTTGGACCGAATCTGCGCAGCTTCACCAAAATAGGCATAACTTTTTGCACAGCTGGAATTTTAATGCAAGGCTAGCGCCATTGGAAAGCTAACTTCTGGGGCTTCATCATAGGGGATGGCCAACCACCTTGGACCTTTTGACCTGGTCAGCCGACCAGGGCAAGTGGTCGGCCGACCCCCTGAACTGGTCGGCCTGCCTCTTTCAATTTTGTCTCCGTGAGTTGATTCCAGCTGTGCCAGCTGGAGGGCACAGACTGGAGTGTATGGAGGATGTTTTCCCTTGGTTTGAAGCTTCTTTGAGAAGCTTTAGACTTGTTTATCTATAAAGAAAGGGCTCCCCTTCCTTGTAGAGGGTTCAGAAAATTGGTTAAGGCATACGCCATATATCTCCCTCTTGTCTCTATATTTTGTGCTCAAAAGTGTGAAGTCCTTGATCCTTTTGCATACTCCATAGCCTAACCCTTCCACCATTGGTCTAAGCTTCTTGGAGGCCATTTTCAGAGGTTAGAGGTTGAGTTTTTGGTCTAGAGGTTGCTGGTCCCTTTGTGCTACAAGGGTAACACACTTTCTCCCTTTTAAGGCTTTATTTTACTTCATCTTTTATCCATACTTGTAAGCATATTTGGGATTTGTCATAAACTAAAAAAAGTCTTATTTTGAGGTCCTTAACATGTTTGTTTAAGATCATTTTTCTGTTGGGGGTCATCTACCCCCTTGCATGCTTCATTTTGCCTTGTTTTGAGCTATGCTTTAAGGCCTTTATTTTGAGCTTTGTTTGGCCTTCTAGCCACTGAAATTCAGTGAATTTTTAGTGGCTAGCATGCTATTTTGAGTGCCAAAATGAGAGAAGGGTGAACCTCTTTCCCCTTGTTTTGTTTGCTAGCATATTTGGCCTAACAAAGGGGCCTTTATTTGCATACCTCTGAGCCATGTTCCAGGCCATTTTTAGTGGGTTTTAAGACCTGCATAGGCTCTGTCCAGAGCCTATTTTACCATATTGGGTGTCCATCTAGCATGTGTAGAACAACCATCTTTATAGCCTTTCAAAGGAGCATCTCATTCTTGCATGCATAGACCATGTTTCAGTGGGTTTTTGGGCTTTATTTGGCGTTTCATATCTCAAACTTTTTCTGGTTTAGTGGCCTCTTGATTTCCTCACATGCTTGTAGAGTAAATCCTCTTTACTAACTTACATCGCATGCTATGTTGGCCTTTGATTCTAGCACTTTTTGGCCATGCCTTAAACTGATTTTGTGCATGTTTTGGACTGCTATAGCTCTGTTTTCATGCCTCATTGTCGAATGATGCTTGCTATGCATGGTTGTAGTGTAATACCCTTGCCTAGCCTTGAGTTTTGAAGCCTATTGCATGCATATACTGAGGTGTTTTCATGTTTTGGGGTCATTGTGCATCATATTTCAGAGCTTATATATATGCCATATTCCCATGTTTTTCACTCTTTAGATGCATTTGAGAGTTGTGCTTGTATGCCTCATTTACCGACCATTGTATGAGCTTCATTTCCATGCATTTTGAGTCATCATTTTAGACCATTTTCCCAATGTTTAGGGTCTGCATAGGGACTATTTGGGGGTGGTTTGGTCATTTGTGCATTGCTTTGTATACCTCTAGTGTAATGCGCTTCACTAGTTTCGGTATTCAGGACATCTAGCATGCATTGTGTGAGGTGTTTGCATGATTCGGGACCATCTTGCATGTCATTTCAGAGCTGGAAAATGTGTGATTGTATGCCATATTTCATCCCTTGCCATGCTTTGGTAGAGTTGCATTCGATGCCTTAGGTTCGATCCCTTGCATTGGGCATGTTTGCATGAGTGTCCTTGCCTAATTTCACTATGATTGGCCACTTATTTGAGTGTGGCTGAGGTCCACTCATTTTAATTTAAGTCCATCTTGCATTTTGTATGCCATGTCCATGTTGTCGCATGCTTAATCGTCGCATTGTGTATGCCTTGTCCATGTCTTTGTGTATGCCCATCTTCGTATGTGTGCATTGCGTATGCCATATGATTTTCATGTGCATTGAGTATGCCATTAATCATTTCGTAGCATTGTGTATGCTAGTAGCATGTTTGCATATCATTACTTGCATGTTTGCATCATTTAGTGGCATTGCGCTTAGGTTGCATGTTAGATTTGCATTCATGCATGTCATGTGTGTTGCATTGTGTTTGGAGTAGGGTTTAGTTCAAACATGGAAAACGAGGGTCGTTTCATACTCAAAGTGACGAAACGTGCCTCAATTCCCGGTCGCCGACACTCTTGATTACCCATGATGGAGTTTAGGCCTTGTTGTGTTTATATGTGCATTCATTTCACATCGAGTCATGCAATTCGACTCCTCGGCCATCATGCATCAAGATGCGTGATTGATGGCATGAGGATCGAGGACTACACCCCCTAGAGCTTGTGCAATGATGGGGAGAGTGGTCGTGCACACATATGTTGAAAATACTTTGCCATGCCCCTTTCTTGCTCTCTGTTGCAGCAAACCGGAAACCAACAGCAAAAACTGGTCAGCAGCCTTCTAGAGCTTTGTACAGTGTTCTGGGACCAGTTGCAAACAGAGGCAAATCGGGGCATCGCGATGGATTTCCCGACAAGGCAACTTGAGCATACATGCATCCCATCATTCGGAGCAGAGCTGAGGCAGTCCATTTTGTTTAATTTGCATGCTAATTTCCTTACTTACTTAGTTAATTCGTTAATTAATTAATGTTGTGTAATAATTAGTGTAATTAGCTTAGATTAGCTAGTTTATTCTGTACTATTCATTCGGACCCTCCGAGAGAGGGCAATGTTGTAATAAGTGTGCGTGTGTGTGACGTATGTCTTCCAACCCCACGTCTTTCTCCCTTTTATTTACTAGCTTATGATGGTTAGTTTAGGGCATGTTTCAATTAGCATCCTTATGCTCGCATGTTTGCATCCATTCATCTGTCTTATATGCACCGGGCTCGGCGCATCATACTAACTGCATTGTATTTCAATTCCAAGTTGAATACATGTTATCTGTGCATCTCATATGCCATCTTAGAATAGCCGAGCCTATCTTAGTTGCATCTTGCATGTGTTGCATTAGTCATCTTAACATGAACTAGGACCATACATTGATTACTAACTAGTTTCTGTTATTGGCTTTGGAGTACTCAATGAGTGTTTATGCTTTAGCATCCTTGCATGTGTGTGAGTGACTGTCATGATAGCATGCTTACCATGAGGCTATTTGCTTATGTGATACAATTGCTTGAATGCCTGTGGGAGAAGGTTGGATTACTTAATTCATTGAACGCAAATTTTAAGCCCACTTGAGAGTGGCAAAATCATGTTTTTTTCTAAGCCCACCTGAGGGTGGCAAACCCACATCTTAGCCTACTTGCGGGTAGCACCATCAAACCATTTTCAAATAAACAAGCATGAAATGTTTTGTTCCAATTCAGGCGACCCAGTCTATGTTTGTATGTTGTGCGCATCACATAGTAATTTTAGGCTAATAAACCGAAATAAGAGCACATGTGTTTTCAAAAACTTGATATCATGTTTAGTAGTGGCCAATCTTTGATCGGGCGAGCGGGGTTGCTCATAGCTAACCTTCCCCAATCATACCCAAGTTCCCGAGCCGAGGCAACTTTGGTAATGACAGACACGTGGCCTTCGGCACGAGTCACGGTTTCCTAAATTTTCCAAAAATAAAATATTTAGGTGGCGACTATGTATCTGGAAAAGCAGTCCATGTTTGGCACTTCTTTCTAAAAAATTATTTTTCAAAATGATTTGCCGGATTTGGACTCTTTGATAATTTATCAATCTCATATTGCACTTTGCGAGATCAGATTAAGAACCGTGACATTTGAGTCCGAACTGTAGTGAGCCCAATGAACGAAACGGGATTTTCCCGGGACGTTCGGGGACGTCTACAGTTTCTGGCGACTCTGCTGGGGATTTAGAGAACTTGACTCGAACTCATGATATCTTGTTTTGATTACACTTATGTGCTTCTTTACATTGCATTTGCATCGGTGCGCCTAAGTCACAGTGTTTGCCGTCTGCTATTCCTCAACGGTTTGCCGGAGGCTCGCTTTGAGAAGCGTGCCATAAGGCTGATCGGTTACGGGCTCTGACACGATGGGAACACAAACCCCGGTTGTTACCGGGGCACCCTTTTTGACCATTCGACCTAGTGCATATTCGGAAACCAGAGTGACCATTCCAAACTAGGACAGGTTGTTTACTCGATTGTAGGTTGTTTGAAACCGCTGTGTGCGTAGTGAAACCCTAGCTCCTGAAAAAATAGGACAGGGAACCCCTACCCTAACATAGGGGTGTTTTGGCTCTCGTTTGCTTGCTATGTACTTTTAGAGTGTGCCTCTACATGAACGCATGTATCAGTTTGCAAGTCTGGGCATCAGGCCTGCTGGCACCAGTGTTTTGAGAATCAGTTGTATCCGCGGGTATCAGATTCAGATTTGGGGCAGTGATTCTGTGGAACAGTGATCAGTAGTAGAGTACAGTTATTTAGCTATGCTTATGTCTGTTCTGGTAAAATTGGGCTGAGATGCTGCATGTTCTCTCTTTTAGTTCAAAGGTTTAGTTCAGAATAGCCAGTATTCTCCCTCGCTGAGGCAAGGAAGCCATCTGATCTGTCAGTCACCAATTACATCATCTCCGTTCAATTCAGCGGACTTATGATAACACAAAATTCAGAGGAAATTGTGGTTATGGCAGCCGCATTGGACCAAGGAATCATCTTGCAAGATAAGACCAATGTTGAAGTACCACATCCGCCTAGGTCGCTTGTCGCGCACCCGATCTGGACACCCCAGTTGTTTCAAACTCGTGAGCCCACCACGTTTGAGTTGATGGGAATGATTGGCGACCTCTAGAGGTCTGTGGCTGATCTCGCCTATGGAATGTCGGCTTCGCCACCAACCACATCGTATGCCGGGAACTTCATGCCAAAAGAGCCCCCGCTATTGGGCCGAATTGTAATTGAGCTCAGCTAGTCTGAACCCATCCTAAGTATAGGCAATAGCATGTCAACAACAGCCGGGCTTCGCACTGATAGAGCAACCCAAACCTTTGACCAAGCTAAGGCGAGGGGAAAGAACAAGGTGGAGGCAGACATCGACCCCTATGAACAAATCTTGTGGGCTGTTAAGGCTTTGAAAGCTGGAGGCCTGAACAAACAACAGATGCTCACTGCTGTTGCAAAAGCTATAAATGACACTTTCCCCACTCAGACTGAAGGCAGTTCAAGCCAAGGGGAGAACTGGGAAAAGAGCCGTCATACTGGAAAGGATCCTGTCAGGTCTAACCCTGCACCCGGGAAAGATCAGAAAGCCAAGTCAGCACCTGCTAATCCTTTTGCTAGTGCATCCAGCAAAAGTTCACAAACCTCGAAGTATCTACCCCGAGGTCACAGGGTCTTCCATGCCCTCTACATGCCTCTGTCTAAGGCGCTTTAAATCCTTGCTGAAAATGGGCACCTCAAACCGCTCGAGCCGCGGCCTCTCCCTAGTCGTCTTCTACCTAGCCACGACGCTACTCAGTACTGTGCGTACCATCAACAGGCCGGTCACACCACCGACAACTACTTCCGTTTTCATCACGAAGTACAGGATCTGTTTGACAACGGGGTTGTCTTCCCGCCAAGCTCGGCGAAGTCTACCATCATTGGGATAGTGAACTTTGAGGATAATACAAGTATATGATCAGGGGTTGGACCACCTGCGGGTGGCGCTCGGCTTATTTCGAATGTGGCGTATGGCACGCACTATTTTGAGCATTTGCGAATGCTAGTTTTTGTACCTTCTGACTTGGGTGTTGAGTCAGTTCTGTTGTGTTGTTTTGAGTCCGTCTCTTTGTTTTGAGTCAGTCTTTTGATTGGGGTCTATCTTGTTGTGTCGAGTCAACCCTGTTGTACAGAAGTCGGGTGATTCGGGGGTGTTACCTCGGACATCACTTGCTTGTTTTGTGTTTGTCTTTTCGTTTTCTTTTAAGTCTGTTTCTGCCTTGGAGCCAGTAATGCCAACAGATTTGAATGAACAGTAGTGATTTTCACACTCTTGTGTTTGCCTCTGCCTTGTGCTAGTTGTGCCAAAAGTTCTGAATGAGATGGCAGTATTCAACTAAAAACTATGTCTTTTCTGTGCCTTGAAGTCATTGTATTGACCTAAGTTTTTCAAAACCTTTTAAACACTGTGGTGAAAACGAAGAAGAAGGAATTCCTCGAGATTTGTGAAAATTTGATCAATCGAGAGAAAAAGAGGCATGCTAAGCCCTTAATGAATGAAATCATGCTTGTTAGTGTGAGTACTGAGAAGGATCCTGGCTTGATCCAGATTGGTTTTGCATTGTCTTCAGCGCGAGCGACTAGTCACTTTCTTAAAAAATTTCAAAAAATGTTTTGCACCATCCTGCGAAGACTTGTGCGGAATTGCTCTTGAGATTGTGCAGCTTAGGATCGCTCTCAACCTCGAGACTCGACCCCTCTTGATTTCAAACCTTGAACTTGGATCCAAGGCCAATCATGATGTGAGGCATGTGTGGCCAGATTTGAAGCAGCCCGCGAACTAGGGGCAAGAAAAGTCAGATCAAGAAGCTTGTGAAGCTAGATCAGGAGCACCCCTCGAACTAGGGGCACAAATGTCAGATGTGCTCGAAGAGTCAAAGACGAAGATTGGCAAGATTGCCAAATCCCAGAAAGGAGGAAAGAAGAAAACATTGCTGAAGGACAATTGAGCTCCTATCCACAACACTGGGGGCAATTCAACCCCCCATTGGATGGACTCCTGCATCATCAGCAAACAGCAGTCATTCTCCTGGATTTAGATGGCTTCGAGATCTCAAAACCATTTGACATGGACAAAACTACACTTTTACCCTTGAGAGGCTCGCTGGGCCGAAAACCCAGAAGGGCGACCCAGACAAAAGTTAGAGCAAATGAAAAAAAAAAAGAAAAAAATAGAAAAAAATGCAAAAAAAAAAAAAAAAAATTGAAATAAAAAAAGAAGAAAAGAAAAGAAAAAAAAAGAAAATGAAAAGAAGAAAAGAATTGAAAAGAAAAGAAGAACAGAGCTCGCAAGGTTGAAAACCCAGAAAGGGCAACCTTGGCAAAAGTTAGAGCGCAAAAGAAGAGGTTAATACCCGAGTGTACCTTAACCCCGAACTACATAAGGCTTGATTCCCATCTTTGGGATACGTAGGCAACTTCATTCTGAAGTCCAGCCGTAAAACACTTCAAATTTGACTATGTCCATGTGATGGTTCTGGTCATCTTTGTCTTCTCTGTATCCGAGAATTTGGTTGTAATTGTCACTGTGAGGACTGGTTGCCACGTGTTGCAACACTATTCAGACTAGGGGCAACTTTCCGTTGTCATGTAGTGCTGCTGTGCTATTCAGACTAGGGGCAACTTTCAGTTGCCATGCAGTGCCGTTCAAACAAGGGGCAATTTTCCTTTGTTTTGGGATCTGAGGTTGTGCATCTCAAGAGTAAATCATGCGTTGGTCGAGCAGTGGCCATTTGCAAAATAGTTTTTGAGAAATTTTATTGAGGTTGACTAATTCTCTCGAAAATTATTCCATTTTTCTAAAACTGGACCATTTCTTGGACCCAAAAAAGGAAAATTTTCAATGCTCATAACCTGACTTGCATGATTTCAAATCAGAAAATCGAACAAGCGTGTTAATCTAACTCTCATTTTGGTTCAAATTGTTTTAGCAGAAGCAAAAAAAAAAATGGTCAAAATGATGAACTAGGGGCACAGTCGAGTCAGGTTTTCTGTCTTTTCCCCTTTATCAATGCATTTGCCAGAAAGGGCATCATACCTGCCGGAAAAGGGCACCACTGAAGCTAACCGCAAAAGGACAGAAAGCTCTCACATCCTCCAAGCAACGAGGTATCAAGCCAAGTGTGAAGCACGAACTGGAATGGGGCAAGATATTCCACTCCCTCATCTGGACAAATCTGATCACGTCCAAACTCCCCAGCAGAGCATCATCGACCGATGTCAACTGTAGATTTGCTACACACCCAGTTGTAGCCCAGCCCCCTCTGTGGGAGAAACTCACTGTTGTGAACAAGAAGAAGAATCTAGCGGAATGCTAGAGGCAAGAACCCGCAACTTTCTGTTTATCCATCAACCACTCAAGGGAGGGATAAAAAAATGAGAGATTGAAGAATAGAGAGATGTGCGTTGAGAGAAAAAGTGAGGAAAGGGCCTTTTTTTTTTTTCCAGAAAAGCAAAGTTTGAGGGCCGAGTGATGTGAGAATCACAAATGAGAAAGGGTGGGAACAATACCCGGAGAAGCTAGCTCCTCGTGCACCGAGAGGTCTTTTGTCTTTGTAACACAGCTGAGTGTTGTGTTTGTGTGTTTTTGTTTGTCTTGATTCTTGTTTTGAGTCGTTTGAGTGTCAATAGATGTGTTTAGTTTGTTTTACCTTGTTTTCCCTTTGTTGAGTTGTGTTTAGATTGTTCTACCTTTATTTTCCGTTGTTGAGTCATTGTGGCTGTGGTCAGTTGTAGGCTCAATACCCGGTTGAGAACCCTTTTCTCATTTCAATTTCAAAAATGAATCGTTTTGTGCTCAGAGTGCTGTGCCATTCTCCATATTTGTGCAAAACAGGTTTTGTTCTTTCATAAAACCACAGGGTTCAACCCAGGTCATGTCAGAATAGTAAAACCAGGACCTATCTGAAGCTATGAAAGTTCCGGGCTGCAAAGCAAAAGAAAAGAGGGAAAATGTCGGGCATCTGAGTTTGTTTCAACTTCTGCAAGTTCTGTCATTGCATCCCGTATGTTCAGAATGAGCAGTGTCTTGTATGAGCTGTCTGCCGAATAAACTGAATACTGTGTTATGAGCTGCGTGTTCAGAATGAGCAGTGTGCTGATACGAGCTGTGTGTTCAAAGTGAACAGAATACTGTGTTGACTATTTCACTATTTCAAGCCAGAATGGCGATCAGAAGTGCTCTCCCTGAGTACCATTCCCTGTCAGAGTAAAGCGGTTTACCGCCACTCACTCCATGAGGTGCCTTCTAGAGTGCCGCTTTGTCTGTTTATTGCATTCCCTAAACATCATGCTCTACATTGCTTGTAACATGTACTGTATCATCGCACTTATTGCGTTTATTTGCATCTTGTGTTATCTTGTACCATTTATCCTTTTACGCCGAGCTGCGTTTAGGATCGTTGTCCTCCAAGACTTTCTCATGTTGCGCCGTGTATGCAGCTAAGTGGTTTGTTTTCAGACCTCCTCTCACGATTTCAGCGTAGTTTTAGTGTCTATTTCCTCACACGATTTCAGCGTGTTTGGAATTTATCTTAGGTTGCGTTGTAGACGCGCTGGGCGGGTTATCAGACCTCCTCTCATGATTTCAGCGTGGTTTGAGTGTCCCTTTCCTCACACGATTTCAGCGTGTTTGGAATTTATCTCAGTTTGTGTTTGGTACACACCTGGGCGGGTTGTCGGACCTCCTCTCACGATTTCAGCGTGGTTTGACCCTTTCCTCACACGATTTCAGCGTGTTTGGAATTTATCTAAGATTACGTCGTGTACGTACCTGGGCGGTTTGTTTTCGGACCTCCTCTCACGATTTCAGCATGGTTTGAGTGTCCCTTTCCTCACACGATTTCAGCGTGTTTGGAATTTATCTCAGGTTGTGTCGTGTACGCACTGGGCGATTTTTTTCGAACCTCCTCTCACGATTTCAGCGTGATTTGAGTGTCCCGTTCCTTACATGATTTCAGCGTGTTTGGAATTTATCTCAGGTTGCGTTGTAGACACGTTGGGCGGGTTATCGGACCTCCTCTCACGATTTCAACGTGGTTTGAGTGTCCCTTTCCTCACACGATTTCAGCGTGTTTAGAATTTATCTCAGGTTGCGTTGTAGACGCGCTGGGCGGGTTGTCGGACCTCATCTCACGAATTCAGCGTGATTTGAGTGTCCTGTTCCTTACGCGATTTCAGCGTGTTTAGATTTATCTCAGGACACGTGATGCGCGGGGCTGGGCAAGTTTTATCTCAGGTTGTGTTTGATACACGCCTGGGCGGGTTGTTGGACCTCCTCTCACAATTTCAGCGTGGTTTGAGTGTCCCTTTCCTCACACGATTTTAGCGTGTTTGGAATTCATCTCAGGTTACGTCGTGTACGCACCTGAGCGGTTTGTTGTTGGACCTCCTCTCACGATTTCAGCGTGATTTGAGTGTCCCTTTCCTCACACGATTTCAGCGTGTTTGGAATTCATCTCAAGTTGCGTCGTGTACGCACCTGAGCGGTTTGTTGTTAGAATTCATCTCAGAGTGTTCAACTGCACAAGCTTGGAGAACTGATCTCTTAACTTCTCTCGAACTGTAGGAGGCAAGAACTTATCTTGGAAGGCGCTAACAAAAGCCTCCTAGGTCACCCTAATGAGCCCACACGCATACTTCCACCACTGACCCGCATCTCCTTTCAGTTTGAAGGATGCCAAGGTCACTTTCAACTGGTCGTCCTTGATGTCAAGCATCTCGAACATCTTCATTATTTTTTCTAGCCACTCATCTGCCTTTAGTGGCTCCTTGGGATCACCCAAAAACTCACCTGGATTTGATCTGAAAAACTCCAGCTCCAAGAAAGACGGCCCTGCCTTAGCTACTTGGGGCTGGACTTGATTATCGGCTATATGAATGTCCATAGACTCCCGCAATGCTCCAGCCATTTCAGGGGCTAAGGCATTCATGGCCTGCTGACCCACTAGTTTGGCTATATTGGCCTGACCAACCCTTGTTCTTGCGCCGGAATATCATCCGGTAAAGGCACCTCATGCCACCTAGGCCTACCACGCCGACCACGACCACGACCACGTCCTGACATCCTAATGAAGGTAACATAAGAGATTAGCACATTTACAAATGTACCGAAACTAACTCACTCGTGTCCTAATGCAGTAGACAACAGTAATTCACTCTACATAAGCACGTTGTCACATAAATACATGTGAATTTTATTTCCGAATAATGACTGTCCCGCGGCGTTGCCAGAGTTCCAATTAGAAAACAGTGATCAAGTGCTCTTCTAATAGGACTTCTAGAAACTCGTAAACTCAATCAATATCCTAGAAACTAAATCCCATAGTCATATAACCACATAAGCATATTATCATGTAAGCACATCATACATACTAAAGTTTCTATCAAGCGAGACAAACACATTGTGACAATAACCACTTCCCATATACCCAAAGTATTTAAACCCAGTACGCTCTAATACTAAGTTGTAACGCCCCGAAATAAAAGCCATAAATCTATCCAAGACCATATGTAAGTGACAATATGAATCAGACATATGGGCTTGGATGGATTTATGACTTTTATTTCAGGGCGTTACAGAAATTACAAAAACCAAATTGACACAAGAGACAAAATGCGGGGACTATCGATAGAATTTACCATTCTTAAAATATGTCTAATATTGATTGTATCAATATTAAGATATATTTATATCTAAAAAACTATTTAAGACCAGATCAGGTTAGAACCTGAATAAAAAATTAATGGCTTATTAAAAATATTTAATAATTATAAATTCAAATTTGATCAATTTCTCATTTAATTTTTTTATAGAATTAGGTTGTTTGATAATTTTAATTTATTATTCCAATTTTTCCTTGTATTTTTTTTAAAATTATTTTTAAATTATATATAATTATAATTTCTTTTGAAATTTCCTTTTCAATCTCAAATTAGTCATAACTTGAATTTGGTTAAAATTTATTATTGACTTCTCATCTACAAAAACTAACAATAAATATAAATTAATTTTTTGAACATTGTAAAAAGGTAAATAAAGAAATATATTATCAATAATAATAATAATAATAATAATAATAATAACAAAACATATTTTTATTTATCATGTGATGTCTCACCACTACATTGATAATAGACATTAAAAACAAAATTCATTACGATAATACAACAATAATATATTAAATGATAAGTAACATGTGATCACAATAATTTTTGATAATTATACAAAAGTATCCCAAATTATATATAAAAAACAATATATGATCCATATTCAATTTTTATATGATAAAATTCACAGTTAATCTCAACCACAAATTAGTTTTCTAAATCAATTCATCACCAAAATTATCTACTATTCTTTTAATATTCATCTTTTCAAAATCCACCCAAACAACGCTCTGGCCGAGCTCATTATCACCCTTATTGTTGCCATACTCACCGCCTCCATTAACCATTATGCAACTCCAGTCTAGTTTTTTTATTTTGTAAATATAAAAAGACAATGTTGTGGAAATAAAAATATACCAATTGAGTTTTTAAAGAGTTAAAAATGAAAAATAAAAAATGTGTGATTTTAGATTTTCTTATTCCATATATAGGTGTTAATTTTTTTTTAAATCCATAAATTATGAAATAGTGTTCATTATTTAAAATTTTATTTATTGATGGGTAAGTCAATTAAATGTTTTTGATTTTTTACAACAAAAAAAAAATTTGTTTAAGAAATTTAAAAAATGGCCAAATCATAAAGAATAATATAAGACGCCTTATTCTATAAAATAAAATAAATAAAAAAAACTCATAACTATATTATCAATTTACATATATCAAAAGAAATAATAACAAAAATATAAAAAATACACAAACATCCACCAAAAAAAATAAATAAATAAAAAATAAAGATAGTTAACAGATATATATTTATTATCAATTTAGTTGGAAAAAAATACATTGGAAAAAAAAAAGTCTTATAGAGAAAAAAAAAATCACAAACAAACAAACTTGAAATAAGTTTGGACTATTGGTAAAAAGGGAGAATAACCATTGTATCATTACATTTGGGGAGGAGTTGGTTGGGTTGAAAAAAAATCAAATATTGAGTATTTTATAGAAACAATTGTATTGAATTTTTAATTTGATTGGATTTTTAAAATTTTAGATTTATATTATTTTCGAAAAAGGTGAGTGGGATGAAGGTAACTCACCATATTATTTTGAATTTTAAAATTCAAAATTATAGATAATTTGTGTCTTTATTTTTTTAATTTGAATTGTTTTGATCAACATTATTTTTTGAAATAGTGCGGATGACTTATCATAGTATTTTGAATTTTAAAATTCAAAATTGTAGATAATTAAAAAAAATTGTTTTTGAATTTTTGACTTAAGTAACTAATCAATAGATTTTTTTTATTATTTCTTTAAAAATTAACAAAATTAGTTTGGGAGTTTGGAGCTTACACAATTATTATTCTTAAAAAGATCATTTTCCTTATATATATAGATTCCTTAGATGAAGTTTTTAAAATTTAAAACCCTAAACTAGATTCTTTATTGAATATAATTTTAAATTTCAATTTTCAGAAGTCAATTGATTTTTTTTTAAAAAAAAATCAAAAATCAACATAATTAGGTTGAGATTTTGAAGCTTTTACAATTTTCATAGTTAAAAATTCTCTTTTTCTTATATAATGTGTAGATTCACCCTTCAATCATTTAGTCATTAAAAGATTTAAATATAAAATTATAAATACATCATCAAGTTTGGCTATCCTAAATAAGTACACACTTTTTATCTTTTTATCTTTTTTTCATCACATCATCTCTCTACTTTTCTGCACATCTTTTCATAAAAAGATAAAAAGTACACTTATTTAGACCATCCCAAACAAAGTCTGAACACATCACTGTTAATGATGAATCCCAGGAAACCTTCAAATTTACATAAGCTAGAGCCAATCTTCTGATCCAAGACATTACGCTCATTGCATTCACATCATATATGACACTCTTATGGCCATTTGCAATTTTTAGATAATTGATTTTTTCTTAATATTTTTTAGTGGTGTGTGTATATTTTTTTTTATATTTTTATAATTTTGTATGTGTGTCAAACTTACACAATTTTTTTTTTATTTTTTTTAATTTATAGTTACAATATAATCATTTTAAGATTATATTATTTATTTGTAGTTTTCAGGAAAAAAAAAATTTTTAAATCTATAAAATGCAACACCTAGCCGTTTGGGTGGCCCCAAACTATATTTTGGTATTATTTGGCAAGTTCGTTTGTGACTAAAATAGTCACAAAAGATAAAATAGGCTATTTTAATCATAACATACAAAATATCACATCCAACTCATAATCATTACACTCTTCTTTCACAAAAAAAGTCAAAAAAATCAAAATGTCCTTCCCAAATCGAGTTTTTTAGCCTAGGCTAAAATATTCAAAAAAATCAAAAAAACCAAAAAACCAACCCACTTCCCAAACGGAGGCTTTATATGTTTTTTTTAATTATTTTATTTTATATATAATGATAAAGTTAAATGTTATTTAAAAAAAAGTTGATTACTAGAATCAGAATTGTGCTGTTTGGTGTAGCTGTTAAAACAGATTATAGATTATAACTTAACAGATTATAGATTATGACTTTAATCAGAAACTGTTAATCTGTTTGATGTAACTGTTGGATTATAGATTTAACTTGCTGAGTAGTGTTTGTTAAATAAGCTATGAATTTACTTTTTCAATTAACTTTTATTTTTTCTTATTCATTATTTGCCTACATTTCTCATAAAAATAATAATAATATTTTATAGTCCATTTAGATATTTTTCTATTTTTTAAAAAAATAAAAATAAAAAAATCTAAGAGTATAACCGTGAATTAACATGTTCACAGCAGAAGCTGATAATCAGAAGTAAGGGTTGAGCAGTTTCTTAGAATCAGTTTTTTTGACTTAAAATAAGTTGTTAAAATCAAAAACTGTTTGAAATAAATTTAACAAAACAGTTCAAAATAACTTTTTAAAAATCAGAAGTTATAAGTTGGCTCAAAAACGTCCCACCAAACAACCCCAATACAGTCATGCTACATACCACTAAATTGGGACCACTAACACCACCACTAATGATGTGGCAAGCCCAAAAAAAAAAAAAACTAAGGCACAAAATACATATGACAGTGAATGAGACCTACTACTATATCCCTAGTACAACCACTAATTAATGGTCTGTATCATTTTTCACCCCATGTACACCAAAGCCATTAATGTATCCCACCTCCTATACCGTACACGTGGCCCACCAACTCCATAATTTTTTTTTGGTGGGAGCCATATCATGAGTTGGGTTACTACACTGTTCATCAATCGGCTCAAAGTTGTTGAAACTTGTGTTTGGAAAGTATTTTTTTTTGTTTTTTCTCATTAAAAAAAAAATTGGTTATAAAATTAAAAAAAATAAATTCAAATAAAATATCACATCAAATCTCATAATCATTTTACTTTTTCTCTCACAAATATCACATCTAACCACAAAAAAATTCAATTATCTTCCCAAACACAAAAAAAAATATTTCTCCAATAATATCCTACAATTAAAAAAACTTACAAAAAACTCACTTTCCAAACACCCACTTTAACAATTGTATTATAGCACACCATTAATTTATTGGGATGGCTTTCTTTCGGTCCATGTTGAGTTTGTAAAAGCTTACCACTGGTCACATTTTGATAATCTGAATTGTTCAATATGTAAAACTCAACGAGAACTATATGCGTGTAAAAAATCACATTGATCAAATATCAATAACTATGTGATCAAATCAGTTTTGTATGAAAAAAATGGACAGTAAAAAATAAACGACTGACAAAAAACTAATTTCATCACATAACTATCGATACCCGATCAATGTGATTTTTTACAAACATACAGTACTCGATGAGTTTTACATACATACAGTACTCGATGCGTTTTACATATTGAACGGTTTTAATTATCGAAACGAGATACGTGATAGGTCCCACGGGCCTATCATTACCCACCAATCTAATCATAATATGGAGGGAAGCCATTTCCATAAATTAATTCTAAGCGCTAAGCTGCATTCAGCCTGAGTTAAAAAACTGTTTTGAAATTTATTAGGAAATAAAAAACTTTTGTCAATAATTATTTAAAGTGTATTAAAACAAAATATTAATACTATATTTATTTGGATAGAATAAATAAAAAAAAATATTAATCCAAAGATTAAAAATTATTTTAAATTGTGTATTCAATGTTGTGTTTAGATTGACACTCAGTATACAAATAAATATAATTTATTTTAGATATGCAAGATATTATTATACTATTAGTCTTATCATTCAATCTTGCTGTAATTATAACTTCACCTAACTTAGGCATCATTTGGAAGTTGTTATTTTAGTCAAAAAAGTCACAATAAGTTGTCAAATCACTTTCACTACTTTTTTATACATCTTTTCATAAAAAGTTAAAAATTATTAAAATAGTCTGTTCCGAAACGGAACCATAATTCCACCATCAAACATGGCCAAAAATATGTCTTTGCTCTTATTTTTGTTTTTTTTTTTATGATTTGTTAGAAAAATTTATTTAGTTAATATGCTAATGTGAAGCATGTACAGAAGCATCCAGATTGGTGTAAAATGGTGGGGGACGTTGAGCAGCTGTCGAGACTATTTCCTAAGTAGGTAAGATATATTCATCATCAAATATGCCAGTTTTTTAATAGTAAAGTTTTGCTAAAAAAAAAGATTAATTAATTAGGTAAAATATATTATATCTTTATTATGAAAAAAATTCCTTGAATCAAGTGTTTTTTAAAATTTAAATCTCTAAATTATAGGTGAATTCAAAAAAAAATTATTTATTATAATTTTAAATTTTAATTTTTAATAGTCAATTAATGTTTTTTTATAAAAAAAAAAAAATCAACATCACTGGATTGAGGTTTTAAAGTTTTTAAAGCTGTCATAGTTAAAAATTATATTTTACATCAACTTTACACCCATCACTATTAATGATGAATCCTAGATAACCTTCAAATTTGCACAAGTCAAAGCTAACTTTCTGATCCAAGCATTACTCTTATTGCATTCATATCATATATTATACTCTCCCGTCATTTGCAATTTCAGTTAGATAGTTAATTTTTTCTTAATATTTTTTGGTGGTAACTGTGTTTTTTTTTTTTTTTTTGGTGTGAAACTTACACTATTTGTTTTATTTTTATTTTTAGTTACAATATAATCATTTTAAGATTATACTATTTATTTGTAGTTTCCAAAAAAAAAAAAAATGCTAAGGATACTTATAATGTTACTAATAATCTTACTAACACATTCATAAGATTCATAAGTTTTAATAAGATCAACTATCACTTGGTATGTGACTCACATCAATTTGTAAGTATGTTAATAAGATTATTAGTAAAGATTGTAAGGCCAAGTTTGGCATTTGCCTAAAAAGTTAAAAAATTAAAAAGTTACTAAAAAAGTTAAAAAGTCATCACTATTCACCAAAAGTTAAAAAGTACGGCTGCACAACTCTCAATCCTAATTTTTCTTTACATACTAATTTATATAATTTTTTAATACACATTTTTCTATAAAAAATCAAAAAATTAACCCAAACAATTAAATTTTTTCTTCAATTTTTTAATTTAAAAAATAAAAAAATATATTTATTTAAGATATCTTAAACAACCCTTTAAATATCCGAGCAGTGATTTAGACCCCTTTTTTCTCACCCCCTTTTGACCCCCTCTCTTCTTTCATTGGTTACACTTTCCTGCACCTCCAATTATCACCTGTCATGTGTCAAGGGGATTGTGGAGTGGTGTTTGGAGGGGTGCCAATCTTTATTGTAAATATCCCTAGCATTGTCAGAACAAAAATCTATAAGATGCAACATCAAGGCGTTTGGGTGGATCCCAAACTTGAAAGCAATTCTCAACAAAGGACTGATACCTGCAAATGTGATGATGACGACTCCACTATCCCCACCTTCATTTTTAGAGAGAAAAAAAAAGTTAAAAAAAATCTGACTAATCAGCATCCACTAGTAGTGCTCTCCCAAGTGGGGTCTTAGGCAATATGTACATAGGAGGGAAAAAGAAACTCTGTACATGGCTAGGTTGTTGACTAGAGAAAGTCAAAGCCACACTTAAGTAGGAAATAATTCTTCTCTCTCTGCAAAGTGTTTGTCTCGGTTGTTGGCTCTTAAAAGGAAAATGGGGGAAACCAGCACTGCAGAGACCCAGCACCTCCAGTGGGTACTGAGTGATTCAAAAATGTGTCTGTACGGTCAAAAGTGTTTGTTTTTTATTCTTCCCACTTTATTTCTCACTTGTATATGGGGAATCCGGATCCTCTCCAGCGTGATTCTTCGTCCGGTCCTCTGGGCAACGGGTCGGATGAAGTCACGTGTCCCTGCAAGAAAAGCATGGCTCAAATTTGTTTCTTTAACAAAAAAAATTCAAACCATACCACACTAAATCATTTCCTTTTTCTCTGACCCTTCTCTCTCCTCACTGCACGCACGCACGCACACATCCCACCACACTCTCTCTCCCTCCCTCCCCCCTCTCTCTCTCTCTTCTAATAAAAAATTAAAAAAATTATTTTAATCTTTTTTATTTTATTTTCATAATATCTAATTTTTAATATAAAATTTTAATTTTATAACATTAATATCATTAAAAATATACTTTTAAAATGAGATTAATATTAAATATACCTTTAATTCTAAAAAACAAATATATAAAAATAATGACTTTTAATTTAATTTTATTAACTAAACGGATTTATAATTTTTTGTAAACGAAATAAAAAATAATAATTTGAAATTTTATTAACCAATGAGAAAATTAGAATAAAAAGTAATGACTTGAGAAGTTTGAAATTTTATTGAAATTCTTGATTTTTCTTAAAAATCCTAGGTTGATCCATGATGATAATCAATGATTTTGTCCAAATTGATAGTTGAATCATAAAATTGAGGTATTAAATTTTATATATATATATATATATAAGTTTAATTGAATTTTGAAAATGTTTGAAAATTATGTTAAAAATTAGCGAATGAACCGTGTTATGGGCGTTGTAAATCATGTTATAATATGAAATGAAATTGGGAGGAAAAAGATTTGCCGATAATGTGGATGATATAAACTTAGCTATGGAATGTTGAAATGAGAACTAAGAATTTACCTTGAATTATGTTGAATTATATTTAGTGGTGTTGAATTAAATTATATTGAATTGTGTTGAGTATGTTGAGTTGTGTGGGTGTATTGAGTTTGGATTGAGTTGTTATTTTTTTATTTCGTTTACAAAAAAATTATAAATCCGTTTGGTTAATAAAATTAAATTAAAAGTCATTATTTTTATATATTTTTTTTAGAATAAAGATTGTTTTTGAGAATTTCAAAAATATATGATTTTTGTGTTTATTTCATCAAATTAATTTTTATATTTAAGAAATAATAATTTGAAAACATATCTAAACATCGTAATTAGTTTTTATTTATTTTAATTTTTTATTAAATATATAAAATATTAATCTCATTTTAAAAGTATATTTTTAATGATATTAATGTTATAAAATTAAAATTTTATATTAAAAATTAGATATTATGAAAATAAATAAAAAAGATTAAAATAATTTTTTAAATTTTTTATTAGAAGAGAGAGAGAGAGAGAGAGAGGGGGAGGGAGGGAGAGAGAGTGTGGTGGGATGTGTGCGTGCGTGCAGTGAGGAGAGAGAAGGGTCAGAGAAAAAGGAAATGATTCAGTGTGGTATGGTTTGAATTTTTTTTGTTAAAGAAACAAATCTGAGCCATGCTTTTCTTGCAGGGCCACGTGACTTCATCCGAGCCGTTGCCCGGAGGACCGGACGAAGAATCACGTTGGAGAGGATCCGGACTCGTATATGGGGGTGGTGGGCTCACTCTTATTGGGGTGTGCAGCAGTGCTGCTCTTAAAAAGGAAACTTCTCTAACTTTTCCACTTATTAGTTAGGTAAAATATATTACTTCCTCCGTCCCAAAATAATGGTCCCTTTTGGGGAATCCAACTTTTTTTGGTAGTACAATTATTGTACTTTTAAAAAGTTGATTTTCCAAAATTATCCCTTGATAGTACATTTTTTTGGGAATATCAATGTCATAATTGTACTTTTTATATTATTTATGAATTTAAAAGAAGGGCAAAATAGGAAATTTATATTATTTTTGTACTTGATTTTTGAAGAGGGACTAATATTTTGGGACAATGAAAAATGGAATAAGGGACTAATATTATGGGACGGAGGGAGTATATCTTTATTATAAAAAAAATTCCTTAGATCAAGTATTTTTTAAAATGTAAATTCCTAAATTATAGATGAATTCAGTAGATTCTTAATTGATTATAATTTTAAATTTTAGTAGTCAACTGATTTTTTTTTTTTTAAAAATTCAAAAATCAACATAATTAGGTTGGGATATTTTGAGGCTTTTAAAGTTCTCATATTTAAAAAATTTCTTTTCTTTATATAATATATAGATTCACCCTTCAATCATTTAGTCATCAAAAGATTTAAATATAAAATTATAAATACACCAAGCCTAAACCTATCAATATTAATGATGAATCACAGATAACCTTCAAATTTGCATAAGCTAGACCCAGCTTTCGAATCCAAGACATTTCTCTCTTGCATTCACAACATATATTGGCTTTGTTTAGGAAGAAAAAACCCGGGACTTTTTGGCTATTTTAGTCATTAAAAAATAAAATAAGCTTTTCAGTTCAATAAAACAAAAATATCACATCTAATTTATAATTATTATATTTTTTCTCTCACAAAAGTCAAAAAAACTAGACAAGTCCATCGCAAACAAGACTTTTTATGCCAGGCTAAATTAATCAAAAAAACTAAAAAGTTAAAAAGCTAACCCATTTCCAAAACGAACCCATTATCCTCTCATGGTCATTTGTAATTTTAGTTAAATAATTGATTTTTTCTTAATATTTTGAAGTTGTGTGCATGGTTTTTTTTTGGCATGTGCCTAAAAAGTTAAAAAGTCAAAAAATTATTCAAAAAGTTAAAAAGTTATCACTATTCACCAAAAGTCAAAAAGTTCGGCTGTACAACTCCCAATCCTAATTTTTCCCTACACACTAATTTATATAATTTTTTAATACACATTTTTTCATAAAAATTCAAAAAGTTAACCCAAACAACCATATTTTTTTTTCTCAACTTTTTAATTTAAAAAATATACTTATTTAGAACATTCCAAATAATCCCTTAAGTATCCCTAACATTATTGAAAAAAAATCTATAAAATGCAACATCAAGGCGTTTGGGTAGAATCCGGATCTTCGGTCGCACTCTCTTGCCGCACTCCCCTGCCGCCCTCCAAAACGACGTCGTTTTGGAGGGTTTTTTTTTTCTTTTCTTTTCTTTTTCTTCTTTCTCTTCGGTCTGTGTTTGGTTTTCAAAGAAAACCAGAGGAGATGGGAGGGGAAAGGAGAGGAGGGGAGGGAAAGAAGAGAGAGAGGAAGGGAGAAGAAGAGGGGAGAAGAAGGAAGAGGATGGAACCCACCACCATCACCACCGTAGAGGACGGACCCATCGAACTTCCACCGGCAACTCTCAACTTCCTCCTCCTCTCTCTCTCCTCTCTGATCTTCCCCCCCCTTTTTTTTACACAGCTTGGATTTTGGGTTTGAAATTTGTTCTTGGGTTTGAAATTTTGGGAAGATGAAGGAGGTGAGGTGGGTTTGACGCGGCGGTGCTTGGCGGTGAGGCGACTGGAGCACAGACAGAGTTGGCGAGAGACGAAGAGAGAGGGAGACGATGATGGTGGGTGTGGGCTATTTTATGGTTTTGTTTTGAAATCTAATTTTTTTTTTTTTTTTTTTTACAGATTTACTCAGATTTTGTTGAAATCAGATTTACTCAGTTTCCAATTTTGTTGAAATCTGATTTTTTTTTTTACAGATTTGAAATCTGAAATCTGATTTGAAATTGGTTTAAGAATTTTTTTAGAAAAAAATTTCCTGTTGTTGATTGAGCAGGGGGAAAAAATGTTTTCTGGATGATGATTATAACCCAAAATTTTTTCTGGGTTTGTTGATGATGATGTTTGTTGAAATCTGATTTTTTTTTTACAGATTTGAAATCTGAAATCTGATTTGAAATTGGTTTAAGAAATTGATGAATTGGGTTTTTTTTAATTTCGATTTTGATGAATTGGGTTTTCTTCAACTCTTCTTCTCCCTTCCTCTCTCTCTTCTTCAACTCTTCCAGATCCGGATTACAGTAGCAAACAAGCCTCCTGGGTGATAAGAACCTTCAGGGAGACTCCATTGAAGCCCCAAATCTGAGAACCCAACTCTTTTGGCTTTCAAAACATTGAATTCACTTCTACCCATTAATCAAAATCTTGTAATCAAAAGCTGATGAAATAGATTCGATCTTGGCTATAGAGGGTTTTGTGATGATGAGAAAAACGAGAAATAGGTGGGAAGGGAACTCTCTACTTCTCCTTTCCAACCTCAGATAGTAGAGAGAGAGAGAGAGAAAGAAAGAAAGAAGAAGAAGAAAAAAAAAAAAAAACCCTCCAAAATTGGATTCCGTTTGGGTAGGTCCCAAAATTGAAAACAATTGTCAAAAAAGGACTGATACCTGCAAATGTGATGATGAAGACCCCACTAGCCCCACCTTCACTTTTAGAGAGAAAAAAAAAATTTTAAAAAAAATATGACTAATCAGCACCCACTGGTGGTGCTCTCCCGAGTGGGGGGTCTTAAGCATGAGCCAAGGTTCTCTCCTTGCAGTCTTGTACTTGCATCCGTCCTTGCAGGCCTTCGGGTCTACTTTTAGGCCCAATTTTGATAATCCGAACTGTTCATATTTTATGATTTATTCAGTATATCATACCTGTAAAAAATCAAGTTGATCGGATATCAGAAAGTATATGTTCAGAAAACTGTTTATTAAATTATTTAAAAAATAGTTTTTAGTTCAATTTTTCGAACACATACTTTCTGATATCCGATCAACTTGATTTTTTACAGGTATGATATACTGAATAAATCATAAAATATGAACGGTTCAGATTATCAAAATTGAATCTAAAAATAGATCCGAAAACCTGTAAGGACGGGCGCAAATACGAAAGCTGCAAAGAGAGGATCCTCACACCTCAAGCATTAGGTAATATGACATAGGAGGGAAAAAGAAACCCTATACATGGCTAGGTTGTTGACTAGGGAAAGACAAAGCCACACTTTAGGTAGGAAATAATTCTGCTCTTTTTGCAAAGTGTTTATCCAGGTTGTTGGCTCTTAAAAGGAAAATGGGGGAGAGCTGCACTGCGAAGACCCAGCACCTCCAGTGGGTACTGATTTATTCAAAAAGGTGTGTCCGTACGGTCAAAAGTGTTTGTTTTATGAAAAATGCTTGGGAGCACTAATTAGTGCTCCCACTAATTAGGTGGCAGTAGGTCCCGCCAGTAATGATGTGATGTTTTAGTTTTGGAGTTGTATTTTTATTTTTATTTTTTTACTTTTTTAATGCATTAGTGCTATTAGTGGTGGTGTTTTTAGTGGGATGAATCATTGTTGTTGTTTTATTTCTTCTCTCTTTACTTCCCACTTGTATATGGGAGTGGTGGGGTCACCCCTATTGGGTCTGCAGCAGTGCTGCTCTTCAAAAGCAAACTTTTTTAACTTTTCCACTTATTAATTTGGTAAAATATTGTTTGATTAACCCAAGCGGTTGTGGCATTGTGGTAAGGCCTTGGGGTTTAAGCTTCAAGGTTACAAGTTCAAGTCCCCTCTCCTTTGGGCCAATCTCCTGGGCATAGCACTGTTGGTTAGGAGGTTGGACCTCAAGTTGTCTAGTCAGCACTTGGTGTGGGTTCAATGCTCCCTCGCTGTGCGAGTCCTGACTTACCGGAGCTTGCCTTGTGAGGTCGGGACAAGCTTCCAGGTTATAGTCTCTTGCTCGGAACGGCCAACAGGACACCCTGGTGATCTCCTCAAGGGGCGCTGCCTTGGACCTGCGGGAGAGTGGGAGGATTTTCCTGTAACAAAAAAAAATAAAAAAAAATAAAAAAAAATAAAAATTTGTTTGATTTGCTTTTTCAAAAAAAAATTTTAAGAAAAATTCTCTACAAATAAATTTTTAAAAGTAATTAAATTAAACAAATTTTTTTAAAAAAATCTTAAAATTTTATTTAGTTACCTACTTTCCAAAATTATTCTCTCTCTCTCATACATCAAATCAATCACTTTTTTTAAAACTCTCTCTCCAAAATAATTTTTCAAAATCATTTCTGAAAAAAGGCAAACCAAACAAATTTTCGTACTTTTTATATCAAAAATTACTCTACAAATACAAATCAAACACACCCATTATATCTTTATTATGAAAAAAAATTCCTTAGATCAAGCGTTTTTTAAAATCTAAATTCCTAAATTATAGATGAATTCAGTAGATTCTTAATTGATTATAATTTTAAATTTTAAATTTTAGTAGTCAACTGATTTTTTTTTAAAAAATTCAAAAATCAACATAATTAGGTTGGGATTTTGAACCTTTTAAAGTTCTCATATTTAAAAAAAAAAATTTCCTTATATAATATATAGATGGGGAAAAGCTCCAATAAATCCCAAATTTGGAAATGTTAAACCATTTAGTCCTGAATGTTTTTTGTTGGACTAATAGGTCCTATTTCTCTAAAAGCTTATTATAGGCCTTTTTATGTCAAACATTATTCATTAAATATCAAACATTAGCAACGTCAGAATTATTTATCAAACATCAATCATTACCAACGTCCGGATTATTTGTATAATTTGGGTGAAAACATTATCAACGTTAGAATTATTCATCCAACATCAAACATTATCAAACATCAGGATTATTCATCAAACATCAACCATTAAACATTAGAATTATTCATCATACATCAAACATTATTCATCAAACATCAAACACAACCATTAAACATTAGGATTATTCATCAAACATAAAACATTATTCATCAAACATCAAAAATCATCATCAAAATAACGTCAAACATCACAACATCATCATCAAAACAACATCAAAAAAAAGATTAAACAACTTTTTAAATAACGATTAAACATCAAAATAACGATTAAAATAACATCAAACATCAAAATAAAGATTAAATAATTTTTTCTGATCAAACATCATATCATAACAATTTTTTTTTGATCAAACATCATCATAACAATTTTTTTTGATCAAACATCATCATAATTTATTAGCCCTAAACACACAAACCCAGATCTGAAAAAATGAAGTTCAAACATCATCATAATTTATCCACCTTCATGGTTCGTTCTAACATTGAACATCATCGAATCTGTAAACTCTGCCAAAGAGACTTCTCTCTCTAAAAACCCAGAGGCTCTTCAATTTCAACACACACACATCACATCTCTCTCCTCTTTGATATCATTTTAAATTCAGATTTCACATGGAAGAACTGGACATAAAATTCAGTCAATCAAAAGAAAATCCGAATTCTATAGAACTCAATTTCCTTATTAGATGTATTCTAACAAATCAATAGATACATACATACATGAATATATTTACTTGTGCGTTTCCAAATACAAAAACGAAAGAATGAATTACTCACAGGATAATTACTCTTCCATCAGAGCACTCAACTCCGAACCAAGAACAGGGATTGATGTCTCCGTCAAGATCATTCCAGTTCAATAGCGCACCAAATGGCCCAAGAAGATTCGAATGTTGAATCTCAAGAACTTCTGATTCGAATGTTGAATCTCAAGAACTTCTGAGGATTTCGAATCAGGATCTTCCCGAATCGAAATGACCCATCCAGGTCTGATTTCGAATCACGATCTTCACGAATCAAAGTTTTCACTTCAGCAATCTTGAAGTAAGATGAGTTCGAGATGTGGAATCTTGAGATTTGATTTGGTCTCGATCTCGGTTATGGTGTTTTTGGTGTTACATTATATTAATGAATCTGATGTTTGAATATGATGTTTAGCATTTTTGGTTGGTGTTACATGATATTAATGAATCTGATGTTTGAAATATGTAGTTTAAATGAATATGATTTTTGGTGTTTATGTTTAAATGAATTTGATGTGTAATTTTTCACGATGTTTGTTACGATGTTGTTTTGATGATGTTGTGATGTTTTAGGATGTTGTTTTGATGATGTTTTACGATGTAGTTGATGATGTTGATGTTTTTATGATGTTGATTTTTATGATGTTTTTTAGTGATGTTGGTGATGTTTTTTAGGACTAAATGGTTTAATAAAAAACATTCAGGATTAACTAGAGCAACATTTATTATAATGGGATTTATGAGTAATTTCTCCTATATGGATTCACCCTTTAATCATTTAGTCATCAAAAGATTTAAATATAAAATTATAAATACATCAAGCCTAAACCTATCAATATTTATGATGAATCACAAAGAACCTTCAAATTTGCATAAGCTAGACCCAGCTTTCGAATCCAAGACATTTCTCTCTTGCATTCACAACATATATTGGCTTTGTTTAGGAAGAAAAAACCCGGGGCTTTTTGGCTATTTTAGGCCAAGTTTGGAAAGTGTAAAAAAAATTAAAAAGTCAAAAAGTTACTCAAAAGGTTAAAAATTTATCACTATTCACCAAAAGTCAAAAATTACGGCTGCACAACTCTCAATCCTAATTTTTTCCTACACACTAATTTATACAATTTTTAATACACATTTTTCATAAAAAGTTAAAAAATTAACCTAAACATTCATATTTTTTCCTCAACTTTTTAGTTCAAAAAGATAAAAAAAATACACTTATTTAGGACACCCCAAACAATCCCTTAGTCACTAAAAAATAAAATAGGCTTTTCAGTCTAATAAAATAAAAATATCACATCTAATTTATAATTATTATATTTTCTCTCTCATAAAAGTCAAAAAAGTCAAGTAAGTCCATCGCAAATAAAACTTTTTAGACCAGACTAAACTAATCAAAAAAATTAAAAAATCAAAAAATTAACCTATTTTCCAAACGAACCCATTATACTCTCACTGTCATTTGTAATTTTAGTTAAATAATTAATTTTTTCTTAATATTTTAAAGTTGTGGGCGTGGTTTTTTTTTTTTTTGGGTCAAACTTACGCTACTTGTTTTTTTTTTTTTTAAATTTATAGTCCCCCAAACTATATTCTACACAGTTTTTTTATTATTTTATTTTATATATAATAATAAAGTTAAATGTTATTCCCAATCACACCAAAGCCATTAATGTATCGAAAAATGTTTTGGAATTTTAATTTTTGAGTTAAAATCAACTATAATGAGTTAATAGTGGGTCTCATTTATTGTGATATGATATTTTAATCTTGATTTATTTATTTATTTTTATTTTTTTTCTTCTTATCATGTCATTAATGTCCTATTAAAACATTCAAATTAATGTGTAGATAATTTGAACCGTTTAATGTATAGAATTCAAAGAGAACTATATATTTATAAAATCATATTGATTAGATATCGATAGTTATGTGGTTAAATCAGTTTTGTATCGAAAAAAATGACGCTGAAAACTAAATGGTTGAAAAAAAATCTGATTTGATCACATAACTATCGATATTCAATAAATGTGATTTTTTCAGACATATGGTACTCGACAAATTTTACACATTATATTGTAGCGCACCATTAATTTGTGGGGATGACTTTCTTCAAGTCTATGATCAGATTGGAACCAACTGTTGAGCTAGTGGAAACTTATCACAAGTTTCATGTTGATAATTCGAACCGTGGAATGTGTAGAACTCAAAAAAAAACTATATGCCTGTAAAAAATCACGTTGATCAGATATCGATAGTTATGTGATCAAATCAGCTTTGTATGGCAAAAAATGGAGGTGAAAAATAAACGGTTGACAAAAATCTAATTTGACCACATAGCTATCGATATCCAATAAATGTGATTTTTTCAGACATATAGGGCTTGTTTGGTTTGTTTTTCAGAAAAAATTTTGAGAAAAATTCTCGACAAACAAATTTTCAAGAGGTACTCGACGAATTTTACACATTGAACGATTCAGATTATCGAAACATGACCCGTAGTGGATCCTGTCACGACCCAAACCTGCCCCTATAGGTTTGGCACCGTAACCGGCCAGTAATCCGTGGATTACTTACGGCCTCCAAATAGATTAACAATTAATAAGGGGCTGCGGAAGCAAATACATAAAGTAAACGAGGTCCAATGAGCTGTGATGACTTACATGAAACAGAAAAGTTTAAAACTTATTTATATACATAGCATGCCAGTCAAGTACACCAATATGTACAGAATATTTACATAAGTATGTCCCAAGATCCAACCAAACAAAACAGGTACAAAAGACTTGCATGTGGTGCAAAACTGCCATAGCATCGGCTTCAGGCGGAACCTCCTCGGGAGGCGCAACAAGTGGTTGACCAAAAACAAAACGGAGGGCCATCAACTCTGGCCAGGGTCTTGTGCCGGCTCACCTACATATATATAATAAACAGTGAGCGAAAGCCCAGTGAATAATAACAGAGTAAGTGGGTTTAATGAATAATGTCCAGCACAGAGTTATATCAGAAACACAAATCTTATCAGAGATAAAGTCTTATGCATATTCAGATTTCAACTCAGAAATAGATTCAGATACATACTCATGTTCATATTCAGATTTCATATTTGTATTCCGGTTTTGCATAAGATCATATGTGGTACACCCCTTAGCTATCAGATCAGGCAGGTCCTAAGACCACAACAGTCAGGTCCTAAGACCACAACAAAGTTGGTACCAACGACCACAAAGGTCCATATCTTGCGCGCAAGTAGCCATGGTATTGTCACCCCCAGGCAAGGGCCATAGGCCACGGTATTGTTACCCCCGGGCGAGGGCCATCCGGACTAAGGGTGCCACAAATACTTTTCAGAGAAACTGGACATTCATTCATTCATTTCCAACATATCATGGCTTTTCAAAGAATCAATCATTTCGTATCATAGTATACTGAAAAATACATAACATTGAACATAATTTTACAAAGTTATTACTCACAGTGGGCGTTGATACAAGTAGACGAAGTCAAGAGGGTCAAACGGATTGCGGCACGTGACCTACATAACACATCACGGATACACACTTTGAAACATGCACTCCAATTGTACAGAACTTACATCAACGATTCTAAGTGTGTACCTAATCCCTTACCCTCAATATGGAGCCTTAAACATGGCCTAGGAATGCCTAGGATGGAATAGGGATGCAAATATGCCTTAGAAAATATTTTTCAAAAGTTGCTGAAAACAGGGGTCTCGCTCGAGCGAGCCTTTCTTCGCTCGAGCGAGCTCGCAAAATCAAAGGGCTCGCTCGAGCGAGCAATCCTTCGCTCGAGCGGTCTGATGAAAATGCAAAAGTACTGGATGCTGCAATTTTACGCTCGAGCCACCATTTCTTCGCTCGAGCGGAGCTCTGAACAGACGATGGTCGCTCGAGCGAGGAATCCTTCGCTCGAGCGAGGAAGCCAAATCTGGAATTTCTAGATTTGTCTCCCAAGTTCGAACCAAGCATTCTACAACCCAAAACTCAACCTCTTGGGCCCAAATTCTGAAAAAACACTTTAAACACATAGTATATCAAGTTTCAAAAGCCAATTTGTAAATTCAAGGGCCAAGAGTGAGTCAATTTGAGCATCATTTCCATAAATCTTTAAGAACAAGGTGTAATCCAACATGCATGAGTTCAATTCCATTCCAAAGCTTCAAAACATGATCCAAAGCAAGGTTAAACTCAGAATTTTCATGACTTCATGGACTTTAGCAAAAATATGGACATGCATGTAGAGATTTGATATAAACAACTTCAATCTCCATGAATATGCACATGCATGCATATTACACTACCCAATTCAACAATTTCAAGCTAAATCTAGCCTCTAATCTTCAATGGGTCAAGAAATATGCAACAACTTGTTCAATTGCATGAATAAAAGGATGAATTCCTACCTTAACTCTTCAATGTCAAGCTTAGAAGCTCTAGTTTGCACACCACCCTTCAATTCTCCAAGTTTTTAGCCAAAATTCTTGTTGGAGCTAAGTTTTCTCTCCCCTCTCTCTCTCTCTAGTCGTTTATGTTGAACAGAAATAGGCTGAACAATTGTCTTTCTAAGCTTATTCACATCAAGACTAAATGAGCCTAGCATTAACCACTAAATGGCAAACTAGTAATTAACTAGGTTCATTTTTAAAATGTTATTTAATCAGATTTAAACATTCCAAATCGAATTTTAATTGAACCTACCATAAAATCACATAAAATCTAACTAGTCCAAAACACTAATCAATTTCGGAATCGGGCGCCGATAAGGCTTTCAATTTGCGAATTAAAGTATTAAAACACGAACAGATATTTTATAGCGACCCCGGTCTTTTCCCATTTGATTTTTTTTGTATCCGGACTTATGTTCCGTGGATTCCGTTGCCATATTGTTGTTGATGTTGTCCTTTATTTCTTCAATTGGAATTATAATTGTTTTGGGCTGGTTGATTGCAGGTTAGTTGGATATTAGAAACCAAGAGTTGATGTTCAGTTTTTGGCTTGGTCGCTCGAGCGAGCTTATCTTCGCTCGAGCGAGGCCTTTGTTTTTGGTCCGTAGCTCGAGCGAGCATTTCTTGGCTCGAGCGAGGATTGCGTCCAGTGCTAGACCTGAGAGCAGTGTTAGCTGGCTCGAGCGAGCTTATCTTCGCTCGAGCGAACTGTTAGTTCTTCGCTCGAGCGAGCCTTTCTTGGCTCGAGCGAGGATTTTCTGTGTCTGGTCGCTCGAGCGACCAGGTCTTCGCTCGAGCGAGCCTATTTTGCTTAAATACGCAGCAGCGTGTTTCAGATCAGTTTTTCAGCCCCTTTTGATCCAAAACCCTAATTTTCGAGTTCTCTCTTTCTCTAAACACCTTCTCTCCTAGGTTTGATCTAGTTAGGGTGGGTTTTTGCCCTAGTTGCTTTACAAATAAGGTAGAGGAGAGTGAGGGCTTTCATTTAATCTGAACAAACTTGGATTTGGAGCACTTTGGAGTTTGGGCACCATCTTTATCTTCTTCTTTTTGAGTTATATCTTCGAGGTAGGGATTTCCTACTCCATTTATACGTTTTAATCCTAAGTGGTGGTATTTTGGTATGTGGGGTAGTTTGGTAATTTTGGGAGAGACCTTCGGGTTTTGGTTTAGATTAATTTGTATAATTAATTTAAAGGAATAATGTGGAATTTGGTTTAATTCGTGGAATTGGGAATGTTAAATTTACATAGATTAATTTATGTAATCAATTTAAGGGAAGATTGTGATATTGGGTAAATTCATGAGATTGGGGAATTTAGTGACTTAATGTTGTATTTGGTTAGTTTAAATACTTACCTTGAGAATGTTGAAATTACATGTGTTGCTATATTTATTTCTTGTTTAGAAATAATTGTTTTGGGCTATCGGTGGAGGATAGCCATGATTGTTGTAGACATTGCATGTGGATTAGGCAAAATTGAAACTAATCATTTGGTTAGGTTGTTGAGTATAAAGGTTGGAATAATACGTTAAAATTATGTATTGATTTATTGTGTATATGACTTTATGTTTATATGCCTTACTTGTGTATGGGAGGAGATAGGTGATGTACTCCACGGTTTAGGGGAAGATAGGGGATGTACCTCTAAACCGGTTAATGATTATGGGAAGATAGGTGATGAACCCAGGGTTGCTGCTTATATGCGCGCCTATAGCAGAGATACAGCTCATATGCTTATCTATTTGATATGATACATCACCAAAATGTGTATCAGTTGGGAAGTATAGAAGTGAATTTGATTGTGATTGATGCAATAGCTCATATGCTTATCTATTTGATATGATACATCACCAAAATGTGTATCAGTTGGGAAGTATGGAAGTGAATTTGATTGTGATTGATGCAATACCAACTTGTGTATTTGTTATGCTATATGAGAGGTTTAACTTGATTTGTTATCCCTGTTGAAATGGAAAGATTGTTATAAGAGATGAAATCCCCGTTGAGTGATTTGGGTCAGGTTGTGAGCCATAATTGGGAGGTGAATTATGCCATAGACAAAGTGTCATAGGCAATGTAGACATTTGTGTCATGAAATTGTAAATGGATTATTTTGTGTTAACCATGTATCAACTGCTACTGCTTTAGTTAATTCTTATGCTTGGTTTAGTACTTCTTTACTGGGCTGTGGCTCACCCTATATGGGAACTTCATTTTCAGGTTCAGGTGGTTCACTACCTCCAAAGACTTAGCTAGTGAGGATTTGGACTTGAAGACTTGTTTATTTGTTTTAGTTGTTTTATTTGAATTATGTAAACATTCAAGCCTAGGGCTTAATTTGTTTTGAGTTAGAACTCATGAAATTGTGTCCAAGTGTTGGCTTGGCAAGATGTAAGCCCGTAGGGCATTTATTTGATGCTTTATTTCGTAATACTCTGATGATTTAAATAATATAATGTTTTTCTTTTAATAATGCATGCCTTGTTTTATATTTAATGGGTTCAATTTTGAGGGCGTTACAACTTGGTATCAGAGCGTACCGGGTTTGAACACTTTGGGTACGTGGGAAGTGATTAGTATCACAATGGGTTCGTCTCGTTTGATAGAGACTTAGTGTAATGATTGCATGCTTATATGATAACATGTTTATGTGATTATGTGGGTATGGAATGTAGTTTCTAGATATTGATTGGATCCTGGAGTTTCTAGTAGTCTTGTTGGAAAGGCACTTGATCAATGCTGCTTCCAACCGGAACTATAGTAACCCTTTGGGACTATCATTATCCAGGAATGAAATTCGTAGGTGCTTATGTGATTATGTGCTTACGCGGTGTGATTTATTGTTGTCCAATGTATTAGGACGTGAGTGTTATAGTTTTAGCACATTATTTAGAGTGCTAATGTCTTTGTTTCCTTTATTAGGATGTCAGGACGAGGAAGTTTGGATTTTCCTCCTTCCGCTCGGGAAGAATTGAGGAAACAGTTTGTGGGGTTACGCCAAGGTACTACACCTTTGGCACAGTTTGAAGCGTGGTTTGCTAACCTGTCTATGTTTGCTCCAGAGTTAGTGGAGACGGAAGAATTGCGTTGTGCGGAGTTTGAGAGTAAGTTGTGTGACGACATCCGTGTTAGGATTGCAAGATCTTGGCATAGGAGTTACAGTGTACTTGTTGAGGCTGCGACTCATATAGAGGCAGCGGTACTAGCTATGGGGCAGAATAAGGAAGGGACCACGAATGTGAGTGTTGGTTGGGTCAGGGAGGAGGCCATCTCGGCAACTCCTGTGATTCAGGGTGTTGGTAGGCCTTTTAAGAGGCAGAAGTATTTAAACTCGCAACAGGGAGGTCGGGTTAGAACTACCCTTTCAGTGACGGATTTGGGTTCGGGAGGAAGTAAACAGAGGGGCGTCACTTGTTTTAAATGTGGTCTGTTGGGCCACAAGGTGTCGGTTTGCCCACTGAGGAAGAGGGCTGGGTTGACAGTTCGACCAGTAGTGGCACCACCAGAATCTTTTGGTCAGCCAGATTTTGGATCGACAGAGCGCACAGTGGGGAGGCAGTTGTTGGAATCCCCACCAGTTCAGGTTTTGCACCAGTCGTATAATCGGGATCCACTTGCTTGCTGGGGGTGTAAACAGCAGGGTCATCTTAAACGTTTCTGTAAACAGCCGGGGGCTTCTTTAAAGGTTTTGCAACCTAGTCAGGCTCAGTTTCATTCGACTGGGCAGGAGCAGTATCGTTTTGGGGAACTAGCAGGCCAGACTTCGAGGGCCTTAGTAGAATCGAGTTCCAAAGCCCCAGTTGGGGAAGTTTGTAGTTGTTCCAGGTGTGGACAGAGGGGTCACGTCAGTAGTTCTGTCCGTGGCTAGTAAGCTCGTAGGTTATCTTGTGTTTGGGGATGACCAACTGTGACGGTCCAGCGAGAGACAGTAGTGGTGGTAAAATCGATGGGATGATTTTGTTTTGACTAATCCGTTTTGTAATCAGTGGATTATTGTTTTGTGATCATTAGGTTCGGTTGTGTAACCTATGTGTTTTGAGAATGTTGAAACATCTAAACTGTTTGGTTATCTATATACATATATATATATATATGCTTTGTTTGTTAATTTCCGTGGATTGGGTGGATTGTAATAGCTCTACAGTTTTATTAATGTAATAAGCTGCTGTAAGGCCATAAAATTTTTGGTATTAATGCATTTTATGTGGGTGACTGGATTTGGGAAAGATAAAGGCTATAGAGCCATGTTTTCATAAGTTGAGAACCACTGAGGGTTGCGTGTCTTAACCCAGACATTATTGGGGCGAGAACTGTTTTACTTGCCGAGTGAACTGTTTTAGTGAACTGTTTTCCAGGGCTGTTACCCATTTAAATTTTGTGCGTGGTATAGACGTTGGTCTACTGTCGGGTGAACTCGAGAGGATGTGAAGGGTGTAATTAATACTAGTTGTAGTAAGTATTTAATACGGTGTCCTACGGGGAGCATAATGCATAATTTAGTTAGGATTGGACTTGTACTCTCGTGGTAGGTAGTGTTGTCAAGATTGCATGAGTACAGTTTGGCCGTTTTGAGTAAGGGGAGGTTAGTCCCTGTATAAGGTAGTGGTTGTCGTATTGGGAGTGGTATGTTGTGAGTAGCTGGTAATATATCTCGGGCAATGGTAAAAATCGATGTGTCTTAAGTTTTCTGATTCCTTTATTTGGATCGAATGTGATAAATTTGTATTTTAGCACTAGTCAGGTCAGGTGACGTTAAGGGTTGATTGGGTGTATAGTCGTGGTTGAGGTGTGACCCGCGAGTCGAGTCACTGTGGTCAGTCTTTTGCGAAGAAAGATTTGAAATGTTAATGAGAAGGTTGAGGACTTCTACTCCTCAGGGAAGTTTGAATGGTGTGGCTTTGAAAGCCTTATTGGCGATATGTAACGGTGTCGGGGTTGGTTCATGGTGGTTGTCTAGTAATAGATTGGCTAGTGGTTTGGCTCGGGGTTGGGTGTCTGAATCGTACTCTCGGGGTGAGTGACAAGTAAGATTTGGAATGAAAGGTGGACCCTATAGGTCGTTAGCGGATGAAGATACGATATAAGTTTGTATTCGGTACGAACGGTGACTTGGTAGTAGTGAACGTCTCGGTGTAGCGAACCCAGTTAGTTAACTTAGTGCGGGGGAAAGGAGTAAGCAAATTTTGTTACTCCAAGTTCGGTCGAGTGGCGGTGCGGGAAATCGCTAAATGAGGGAGTTTTGCACCGTGCGATGCATGATAGTATGTGGTTAGTATATGCTGTTTAGCTGATGAATAGAAGGAAATTAATCATAGGAAATTCCAAAAAAATTCCTTAGTGAGGTTTTGGTTTGGTTTGTGACTGAAACCGAGAGGTTGGAGGTTTGGTAGGCTAGGTCACTTCGGCACGAGTGTCCGGCGCTCAGTTCGGATGGTGACAACACAGGTGAGGTGGTAAGGTTGTGAAGAGTAAGTGGGCCACCCTATTCGAATCATTTTGACTAGTTCGGTTCGTATTTGTGTGGTGTAAGACACGAGGGTGTGCAATGTTATCCTTTAGGTCGTGCGTTGTTGGGAAATTTCAAGTGTTTGGGAGTCTTCTTTGAAAGTGTTGTGGTGAGCATCGCGTCATCACCATGGGTGTGGCGGGTGTTGTGGATTGGCTTTGTGTGTTTCACTTGGGGTTCATTGGGTACCCTTTGTAAACTAAGATAATCTGAGAGGAATCTTTGAGCTTGACTATGGCCAGTCGTAAGTGTCATGTTTTGGTGGTGGCTGTATAAATCCAAATAATTTGTGGGGAGTTAGACTCAGCTTGGCCTAAGTATTTGTTGTTTGCTGTGTGGTGTTGGCTGGACATTGCAATTTTGGGGTGGTAATGTGCCGTAATATTGTTCCTTACCAGCACTTTGTTACATATACCTGTTTTGTGGAAGCTAATTAGAAGCCTTATGTGCGAATATTTTCGCGTTTCCCTTGTTGGGGTATTTAGTGCTAAACACTAGTTTGAGTGTGGTTGGTAGTCGAGGTGTAGTGGATGTTTCAGAACGTGGTAGTGATAGTATGTGTTTTACTATTATCATTGTTAATGGGTCTTCCGTAATCGGACCTTGCCATTAGTTAAGGTGTTATAGATTCATGTTGGGGTTGGAAGAATCACTGGGGTGAATGAATTTTTGATCCGACAGGAATCCCTGGATCCATTAATGGGTATTTGAGCATACGTTATATCTTCTGGTGTATTGTTGAACTGGGTGAACATTGTACATGTTATGGTTTGTGGTAGTACTTTGGGGTTTTGTCTTGAAAATGGGAATCTATTTAGCATTATACATGTTAAGATGTAAGGGTATCATTAATATTGAAGGTGTTATAAAATTTTGGACCATCCATGTTTGTTGTTATGTAATCTTGTATCTAGATTTCATCATATTGGTGGACTTAAGAGCTTTATATATGTCTTAAGTTGTAAAACATTGTGAATGTTTTGAGTTGATGATAGTTGTTTGAAACTTGCATCATAATGGAAGTGGAATATAGCAGTTATATAATTGAATGTGTTGTTTTTAACATGAAATTGAATATGATGCAGGTTAAAATATATGTTGATTTATACATACTGTGAGATGCCTCTTGATAAGAGATGAAGTGACCGGTATTGGGTCAAGCGTTGTTTATTGTTTTATAATATCATTGGGAATTGAGAAAAACCTGTTTTTACAAACTTATGCTTAATTTCGGGGACGAAATTCTTTTAAGGGGGGGAGGTTATAGCGACCCCGGTCTTTTCCCATTTGATTTTTTTTGTATCCGGACTTATGTTCCGTGGATTCCGTTGCCATATTGTTGTTGATGTTGTCCTTTATTTCTTCAATTGGAATTATAATTGTTTTGGGCTGGTTGATTGCAGGTTAGTTGGATATTAGAAACCAAGAGTTGATGTTCAGTTTTTGGCTTGGTCGCTCGAGCGAGCTTATCTTCGCTCGAGCGAGGCCTTTGTTTTTGGTCCGTAGCTCGAGCGAGCATTTCTTGGCTCGAGCGAGGATTGCGTCCAGTGCTAGACCTGAGAGCAGTGTTAGCTGGCTCGAGCGAGCTTATCTTCGCTCGAGCGAACTGTTAGTTCTTCGCTCGAGCGAGCCTTTCTTGGCTCGAGCGAGGATTTTCTGTGTCTGGTCGCTCGAGCGACCAGGTCTTCGCTCGAGCGAGCCTATTTTGCTTAAATACGCAGCAGCGTGTTTCAGATCAGTTTTTCAGCCCCTTTTGATCCAAAAACCCTAATTTTCGAGTTCTCTCTTTCTCTAAACACCTTCTCTCCTAGGTTTGATCTAGTTAGGGTGGGTTTTTGCCCTAGTTGCTTTACAAATAAGGTAGAGGAGAGTGAGGGCTTTCATTTAATCTGAACAAACTTGGATTTGGAGCACTTTGGAGTTTGGGCACCATCTTTATCTTCTTCTTTTTGAGTTATATCTTCGAGGTAGGGATTTCCTACTCCATTTATACGTTTTAATCCTAAGTGGTGGTATTTTGGTATGTGGGGGTAGTTTGGTAATTTTGGGAGAGACCTTCGGGTTTTGGTTTAGATTAATTTGTATAATTAATTTAAAGGAATAATGTGGAATTTGGTTTAATTCGTGGAATTGGAATGTTAAATTTACATAGATTAATTTATGTAATCAATTTAAGGGAAGATTGTGATATTGGGTAAATTCATGAGATTGGGGAATTTAGTGACTTAATGTTGTATTTGGTTAGTTTAAATACTTACCTTGAGAATGTTGAAATTACATGTGTTGCTATATTTATTTCTTGTTTAGAAATAATTGTTTTGGGCTATCGGTGGAGGATAGCCATGATTGTTGTAGACATTGCATGTGGATTAGGCAAAATTGAAACTAATCATTTGGTTAAGTTGTTGAGTATAAAGGTTGGAATAATACGTTAAATTTATGTATTGATTTATTGTGTATATGACTTTATGTTTATATGCATTACTTGTGTATGGGAGGAGATAGGTGATGTACTCCACGGTTTAGGGGAAGATAGGGGATGTACCTCTAAACCGGTTAATGATTATGGGAAGATAGGTGATGAACCAGGGTTGCTGCTTATATGCGCGCCTATAGCAGAGATACAGCTCATATGCTTATCTATTTGATATGATACATCACCAAAATGTGTATCAGTTGGGAAGTATAGAAGTGAATTTGATTGTGATTGATGCAATAGCTCATATGCTTATCTATTTGATATGATACATCACCAAAATGTGTATCAGTTGGGAAGTATGGAAGTGAATTTGATTGTGATTGATGCAATACCAACTTGTGTATTTGTTATGCTATATGAGAGGTTTAACTTGATTTGTTATCCCTGTTGAAATGGAAAGATTGTTAATAAGAGATGAAATCCCCGTTGAGTGATTTGGGTCAGGTTGTGAGCCATAATTGGGAGGTGAATTATGCCATAGACAAAGTGTCATAGGCAATGTAGACATTTGTGTCATGAAATTGTAAATGGATTATTTTGTGTTAACCATGTATCAACTGCTACTGCTTTAGTTAATTCTTATGCTTGGTTTAGTACTTCTTTACTGGGCTGTGGCTCACCCTATATGGGAACTTCATTTTCAGGTTCAGGTGGTTCACTACCTCCAAAGACTTAGCTAGTGAGAATTTGGACTTGAAGACTTGTTTTATTTGTTTTAGTTGTTTTATTTGAATTATGTAAACATTCAAGCCTAGGGCTTTATTTGTTTTGAGTTAGAACTCATGAAATTGTGTCCAAGTGTTGGCTTGGCAAGATGTAAGCCCGTAGGGCATTTATTTGATGCTTTATTTCGTAATACTCTGATGATTTAAATAATATAATGTTTTTCTTTTAATAATGCATGCCTTGTTTTATATTTAATGGGTTCAATTTTGAGGGCGTTACATATTTCGACACCGAACAGATAGAAACACGTAATTCATGCAATGCACATGCAATTAATTCCAGATTTTCCCTTAATTATTATTAGACATAATTACGTTCTAATTAGCGTCAATCAGGGTCGGGGTTATTACAGATCCCCACGGACCCAACAATACCCTCTAGTCTGATCATAGACTAGAGGAAAGCCATTCCCATAAATTAATTCTAAGCGCTAAGTTGCATTCAGTTTGAGTTAAAAAACTGTTTTGAAATTTATTGTGAAAAAAAAAACTTTTTCCAATAATTATTTTAAGTGTATTAAGTAACAAAATATTAATACTATATTTATTTGGATAGACTCAATAAGAAAATATATTAATTCTAAGATCAACAATTATTTTAAATTGTATATCCAATGTCGTGTTTAGATTGACATAAGTATACAAACAAATATAATTTATTTTAGATATGCAAGATATCATTATGGTTTTAAATTTTATCATTCAATCTTGCAATTATAACTTCGCCTAACTTAAATTCCGCCATCAAACATGGCCAAAAATGCGTCTTGTGCTCTTATTTTTGTTTTTTTATGATTTGTTAGAAAATTTTATTTTAATATGCTAATGTGATATAATTTATTAGAGAAGTATGTACAAAAGCATCCAAATTGGTGTAAAATGGTGGGGAAGGCTGAGCAGCTGTCCAGACTGTTTTTTAAGTAAGTAGGTAAGATATATCTATCATCAAAGATGGCAGTTTTTTTATAGTAAATTTTTGCTGAAAAAAATAATTAATTAGGTAAAATATATTATATCTTTATTATGAAAAAAATTCCTTGGATCAAGTCTTTTTTGATATTTAAATTCCTAAATCATGGGAGAATTCAATAGATTCTATATTGATTATAATTTTAAATTTCAATTTTTAGTAGTAAATTGATGTTTTTTTTATAAAAAAATAAATAAAAAATCAACATAACTGGATTAAGATTTTAAAACTTTTAAAGCTTTCATAGTTAAAAATTCTCTTTTACATCAAGTCTGAACCCATTACTATCAACTATGAATCCCAAGTAACTTTTGAATTTACACAAGCCAGAGCTAGCCTTCTGATCCAAGACATTACTCTCATTGCATTCATATCATATATTATACTCTCACCGCTATTTGTAATTTCAGTTAGATAATTGATTTTTTCTTAATATTTTTTAGTGGTGTGTGTGTGTGTGTTTTTTTTTTAATTTATATTTACAATATAATCATTTTAAGAGGTAAGTTTTAGAAAAAAAAAATTTTAAAATTGTTTGGTTTGAGTTTTTCTCAACAAATTTTCAAAAGGAAAATGTTTTTTAGCTCGAGGATTTTTTTTTTTTCTTTTTTTTTTCCGCCATTTTCGTTGCAGAGGAAGAGAGAGAAGAGGGAGAGGGAGAGAAAGAGAAGAGAGGGAAGAGGAAGAGGAGGTCGTCGCAGCTCGCCTCCGGCCATCCGCCGGCCCGTCGCAGCTCGCAGCTCCGCCGTCGCAGCTCTACCCCGATCGCGTCGCCTCCGCCTCTCGTCAGCTCTACCCTGATCGCGTCGCCTCCGCCCCCTCCTCCTCCTCCTCCTCCTCCCCTCCCCTCCCCCTCCATTTTTTAGGCCCCCTCCAGTCCCCTCCTCCATCCTCCTCTCCTCTCCTTTCCTCTCCTCTCCCCTCTTTCCTCCTGATTTTTGCATCTGAAAAAAAAAACAAACAAAAACGGCAACGTTTTTGTTTCGGGGCTTTCGAGCTACGTAGCATGACTCTTTTCAAAATCTCTTTTTCTCTCTTACACATCAATCAATTATTTTTTCTCTCCCCTCTCTCATTCTCAATCACTTTTTCTCTCACACACATCTACTCAAATTCTCTCAAAATATCAAATCATCCCAAACTCCCAAAAAAATAACTCTTCCAAAATATACAACCAAACAAACTAAAAATTTCTAAACTCTCTTCCCAAATTTTTTTCAAAAATAATTCTCCCAAAAACAAACCAAACAAGCCCATACTATTTATTTGTAGTTCCAAAAAAACAAAAATTAGAAAAAAAAAATCTATAAAATGCAATACCTAGCCGTTTGAGTGGGTCCAAACTTGAAAGCAACGGTCAACAAAGGCCTGATGCCTGTATGTATGTGTATGTGATGAGATGTCAAAACCGTGTAGACAGGGTCCAACTTAAATGCATAATATCTATATGGGAGGGGAAAAGAAAAAGAAACCTCTTAGAGCATCTCTAACGGTTTAATATTTTTTTTATTGAATTTAAATAAAAAATAGTTGATTTTCTCAATCTGATATGATTTGTTCCAACAGTGTATCAAAAAAGAAAGGTCATCTAGTGGGTCGACCGGTAAGGCAAGATTTTTTTTTTAATCTGTTGGAACCTTTTTGACCCTGTTTGAACCTACCTATTTGAAAGAGAACCAGTCGACCGGTGGATCAATCGGCCGGACATCCGGTTGGTTGACCGGCTGGCCCACCCCAACGTTATAGTACACTGAAATACTGAAATCGCGAGCTTGTTCTCAGTTTGATGAAAGTTTTGTTCTGTTATCATTTTGATACCAGTTTGGTGAAACAATTGGAGACACAAATATTACCTTTTTTTATCAAATTTCAAATCTGATACTGAATTTGATGCACCGTTAGAGATGGCCAGGCTTGTTTCACACTTTTAGGAAGGAAATAATTCTTCTCTTTCTGCAAAGTGTTTATCTGTGTGTCTGTACAGTCAAATGTTGAGGCACTTGCAAGAAAACTTCCCTAACTTTTTCCCTAAAAATTAGGTACAATATATTGTATCTTTATTACGAAAAATACTAGCACACGGGTGTAAACAAATAATTAAAAAATAATTTTTTTAAATTAAATAATAATTAAAAAAATTATCTATAATATTTAACAAAAATAATTTAGAATCAATTAAATTTTATTCATTTTTATCATAGTTATATATAAGAGAATTTTTATTTATTTATTCTTATGTTCTGAATAACAAATATATATTATAATTTAAGTGATAAAAATTAAAAATAAATTACAAAAATTATATTTATGATAAAATATAAATACATTTTGTCTTATGAATTTTGTAAATTTAATTTATAGTATGATAGTGGTAAATTATATTTGTCAATATAGTAATTTTTTTCACGTTTCGTGAAGTTTAAAAATTATAATTTGTCTTATGTTATAAGATTTACGTAAAAATGAATTAGGATTCACTTGTAATATTAAATTTGGACTTAACATTAGATTTACGCCAACTTGTCATTCACCTAATCATTAAAAATTGTTTTGTTATGTACCCAACTTATATGAATCATTTGACATATCTATTTATTAAATTAGTAAATAAATATTTATAAATATTTTTTTATAATAAAAATAAGAACTATGGACTTATTTTACGCATACTTATTAAAAATTTTGAACTATAGTTTTTTTTAAAAAAACTATATATTTATGTTTAAAACAATTAAATGAATAGTTATATATATTTATGTATAAATAAATTATTTAAGATAAAGTCTCCCTAAATTGTAGGTCATATTCTAATCCTAATAAATTTAAATTTTATTTTTGAATTATATCATAGTTTATTAGTTCGTGACTGATATGAACTAATTTTGGGGTTCTAATATTCGATTAAATACTAAAAAGTAGTTAAGAAAATTTAGTTCAAGTCAATTCTTTTTGCCAATAATTCTGGATTGAAGCCTAGTACTTAGAGAGTCGTCTAATTCATGTCCATTCCATGAGTTAGTAGATCTACTTATTTATTTAATTTTTATTTAGTAAATATATATTTTTTAAAAAATTATAACAAAAATAGGAAATATGTACATATTTGTTTGGTATATTTATTAACAATTTCAAAATTAATTAAGAAATTATATACTTATTCTTAAAAGGATAAATTACATTGGTAATCCCTATATTTTAACTCTTTGTGTTATTTTTGTCCTTGCAATTTTAATTTGCTCAATTTTGACCCTAAATTTATAATTTTTTTCTCAATTTGGTCCAATTGTTATAATTGCTCACTACAACATTTTCTTAGTTTAGTGACATTTGAAAGTGCCACCAAACTATTCTTCTAATGACATTCTTTAGTCTTGTGGCATTTTAAACAAATGTCATTTATACCCGTGACATGGTAGATACTAGTGGCACCTCAATGACATTTGCAAGTGCCACTACACCATTATGGCTAAAGACTTTCAATGACACTTTGATATCATGATAGACACTATTTGTAACACCATCAAGTGCCATTAAAAAAAGATTTAGCGGCACTTTCGTGACACTTGTAAGTGCCATTATACCATCAAGGCTAAAGATTTTCAGTGACACTTTAATGTCATGGTAGACACTATTCGTAACGCTATCAAGTGCCATTTAAGAAGACTTACAATCTAAAAAATGCCACTACATGAATTTTTAATGGCACTTGTTACGCAACAATTAATATTTTTAACAACTTCATAAATGTCACTAAATCTAATTCATTTGTGCCATTAAATGGATATAAGTGTCATTGGAGTTTATTTTAGTAACACTTTGCAAAGTTACTAACCATTACTACGAAATGCCACTTATATGTTCTTTTCATTGACACTCTTAAAAACCACAACTAAGCATGCATAAATGCCTGTAAAAATTGAATCGATTTTATAAAAAATTAAATATTAATTGTCACATCCTATATTAATTTGACATATATTCATCCTGTAATGTTTTCATAATAATAAACAAATATTACCACCATATGATCATCACATCAAAAACAAAAACAAAAATTCAAACCACAATAATTTTTTATCTAAAAATATAAATTTATTTATATTGCAATACAAATCATAATCAAAATTATAAAATATTCTACCATACTAACAAAGTAAAAGCACAAAAAAAAAAATTCAAAGAAAATTATTCCAACCATAAGTTCAGAAAAACCATAGTGATATCCATCTTTCGGAGAGACAAATTATCAAAATAAATTCAGTTCCAAATTCTCAACCTCACTTGTATAAATATTCTCGGCTAGCATCCATAACTAGCGAAAGCTGCATCCAAAAAATAAAATATATAAAGGTAATTATCACTTCACCTAACTTAATTCCGCCATCAAACATGGCCCAAAATGTGTCTTGTGCTCTTATTTTTGTTTTTTTTATGATTTTTTACAAAATTTTATTTAGTTAATATGCTAATGTGGTATAATTTATTAGAGAAGTATGTACAAAAGCATCCAAATTGGTGTAAAATGGTGGGGGAGGTTGAGTAGCTGTCCAGACTGGTTCTTAAGTAAGTAGGTAAGATATGTACATCATGAAAGATGGCAGTTTTTTAATAGTAAATTTTTGCTGAAAAAAATATTAATTAATCAAGTAAAATATATTATATCTTTGTTATGAAAAAAATTCCTTGGATCAAGTGTTTTTTGATATTTAAATCCTTAAATTATAGGTTAATTCAATAGATTCCTTATTTATTATAATTTTAAATTTCAATTTTTAGTAGTTAATTGATATTTTTTTTAAAAAAAATAATCAAAATTCAACATAACTGAATTGGGGTTTTAAAGCTTTTAAAGCTCTCATAATCAAAAATTCTCTTTTACATCATCGCTGAACCCATCACTATTAATAATGAATCCCAGGTAATTTTAAATCTGCATAAACCAGAGCCAGCCTTCTGATCCAAGACATTACAAGACATTACTCTCATTACATGCAAATTATATTATACTCTCACCTCCATTTGCAATTTCAGTTAGATAATTGATGTTTCCTTATTATTTTTTAGTGGTGTGAGTGCTATTTATTTTTTATTTTTTTGTGTGTGTGAAACTTACGCTATTTGTTTTTTTAAAATTTTTTACAATATAATCATTTTAAGATTATACTATTTATTTGTAGTTTCCAAAAAAAAAAAAAAAAAATTATAAAGTGCAACACCAAGGCGTTTGGGTGGGTCCCAAACTTGAAAGCAATGGTCAACAAAGGACTGATACCTGTAGGGGTGTGTTTGATTGGATGAACTGGATAAGAGGGGATTAGAATTCATCGGACTTAAGTCCTGAGATTATGAATTCCACAGATTATTTGGTTGGATTGGATATGTATCCTGTGTTTATTTTTTTATGGGATTAGATGTCTGGAAAAGACTACTTTGGTGAATCCAACGGTTGGTTGAACGGACTTGATAGGATAAATGAGCAAAAGACTATTTTACCATTTTTCAATTCTTTACTAAGTAATAGCAATATTAAACATATCTTTAATAGTTTAATTATTTTTAGCTAGATTAAATAAAATTTTATTTTATTTTATTTTTTGCACAATTAAATAAATTTATTTTTTTTAAATAAATAAATAAATAAAATATCAATAAAAATTTATATTATTTTTTAAATTAAAATTTTAAATAAATTTGTTTTTAAAAAAATAATAATTAAAGAATGAAATTAAATAAAACATCTATTAACATTTAAATAATGAAATTAAATAAAATATAAACAAAATTTTAAAATAAAACATCAATAAAATATCTATAAAAATTTATTTAAAAAATAAATAAAACATCAATTAAAAGTTAAATAAAATTATTTTATTTTTAAATTTAGACATTTAAATTTTATTAATTTTTACTAAATATAATACATAATTAAATAGTAGAGGGTCAAAATGGTCATTTCACTACCTAATCCTAACAGTAAATAATCCCCCAAAATTGTCCCACACCCCCCTAGGATAGTATAATCCCCCATATGGGGGACAAGGAGTCCGGCCGAACTCCATGTCCGGCGAACTAAAAAAAAAACAAACATCGGATTGGATTTACTGTAAATAATCCATACAGTAAATAATTCGCACAGTAAATAATCCCTTTTTATCCCCCAATCAAACACCCCCTATGGGCGTGTTTGATTCGCCGGATTAAGGGAGGACTATCCACTATTTGGATTGTTATTCAAATAGTGCTCCTTATCTGCCGTTTGTTTTTTTTTTAGTTTGCCGGACTCCTTATCGCCCATATGGGGGACTATTGTGTCCAGTCGTGCTGGGTAACTCGAAATGAGCTACCCGAATCCCCCTAATTTTTTTTTTTTCAGAAGCAGAGAAGGAGAAGAGAAGGAGGAAGGAGGGAGGGGGAGGAGGAGGAGGAGGAGGAGGAGGAAGGAGGGGACTGGAGGGGGCCTTTTAGAAGCAGAGAAGGAGAAGATGAGGAGGAAGGAGGGAGGAGGAGGAGGAGGAGGGGACTGCGACGGCGGGGCTAGGCTGCGACGGCAGGGCTAGGCTGCGACGACGACCGGCGGCTGGGCGACGATAGGCGGCTGGGCATCGGCGATCGACGATCGTCTTCTCTCTTTCTCTCTCTCTCTCTCTCTCTTCCCCTCTGCTTCTCTCCCTCTCTCTCTTCCCCTCTGCTTCTCTCTCTCTCCCTCTCCCTGTTTCAGAGTCGAAAATGGAAGAAGAAAAAAAAAATCCCCAAAACGACGTCGTTTTGGGGATTAGGGGGGGCCAAATTCGAGCTCTCAAACATTATTCTTATTGTATCCTAGGGGGGGTATGGGATAGTTTTTGGAGGACTATCCATTGTTGAGATTAGGTGGTCAAAATGACCATTTTGACCCTCTACTATTTAATTATGTATTAGATTTAATAAAATTCAATAAAATTTAAATGTCTCAATTGAAAAATAAAATAATTTTATTTAACTTTTTATTGATGTTTTATTTATTTATTTTTTAAATAATTTTTTATAGATATTTTATTGATGTTTTATTTTAAAATTTTGTTTATATTTTATTTAATTTCATTATTTAAATTTAATAGATGTTTTATTTAATTTCATTGTTTGATTATTATTATTTTTAAAAACAAATTTATTTAAAATTTTAATTAAAAAATAATATATATTTTTATTGATATTTTATTTATTTATTTATTTATTTATTTTAAAAAATAAATTTATTTAATTGTGTAAAAAATAAAACAAAATAAATTTTTTATTTAATCTAGCTAAAAATAATTAAAATATTAAAGACATGTTTAATATTGCTATTATTTAGTAAACAATTGAGAAAGGGTAAATTAGTCTTTTGCTCATTTATCCTATCCAGTCCGTCCAACCAACCAAACGTTGGATTCACTAAAAATAGTCTTTTCCAGACATCTAATCTCATGAAAAAATAAACACAGGATACATATCCAATCCAACCAAATAGTCTGAGAGATTCACAATTCCAGAACTCAAGTCCGATATATTCTAATCCTTCTTTATTCAATCCGTCCAATCAAACACACCCTATGTGTATGTGATGAGATGTCAAAAACCATGTAGACATGGCTTGGTTGTTGACTAGAGAAAGGCAAAGTCACACTTTAGGAAATAATTCTTCTCTTTTTTCAAGGTGTTTATCCGTGTGTATGTACAGTCAAATGTTGAGTCACTTGCATGGAAACTTTTCTAACTTTTCCACTAATTAGGGGTCTTTTGGGAAGTTGTCAAAAAAAAGTCAGTTTTTTTATTTTTTTAATTAAAAAAGTTAGTTTTTTTTACCCAAAATAATCTATTTTTTTGTCAAAAAAGTCAATAAAATAGTCAAAAAATTAAAAAATTAATTTTTTACCAACTTTCCAAAACACTTAGTGAGGTAAAATATATTATATCTTTATTAGGAAAAAAATTCCTTAGATCAAGTGTTTTTTCAAATTTAAATCTCTAAATTATAGATGAATTCAGTAGATTTTTTATTAATTATAATTTTAAATTTTAATTTTTAGTAGTCAATTGATATTTTTTTTAAAAAAAAAATAATCAATAATCAACATAATTAGGTTGTGATTTTGAAGCTTCTAAAATTCTCATATAATATATAGATTCACCCTTCAATCATTTAGTCATCAAAAGATTTAAATATAAAATTATAAATACATTAAGCCAGAACTCATCACTATCAATGATGAATCCCACATAACCTTCAAATTTGTATAAACTGCCTTTGAATCCAAGACGTTACTCTCTTGCGTTCACAATATATATTATACTCTCACCGTCATTTGTAATTTCAGTTAAATAATTGATTTTTTCTTAATATTTTAAAGTTGTGTTGTTGTTGTTGTTGTTGTTGTTTTTTTTTTTTTTTTTTTTTTTTTTTTTTTTGTGTCAAACTTACACTATTTGTGTTTTTTTTTTTTTATAATTATAGTTACAATATAATCATTTTAAGATTATATTATTTATTTGTAGTTTTCAAAAAAAATTGAAAAAAAAAAATTCTTTAAAATGCAACACCAAGCCATTTGGGTGGGTCCCAAACTATATTCTATATGTTTTATTTTATTATTTTATTTTGTGTATAATAATAAAGTTAAATGTTATTTAAAAAAAAGTTGATTACTATATTCACAATATGCACCAAACCATTAACGAATCCCACCTCCCAAACCGCACACGTGGCCCACCACGAGTTGGGTTTATACTGTATTGTTCATCAATCAATCTCGCTGCAATTATAACTTCACCAAACTTAATTCCGCCATCAAACATGGCTGCAATTATAACTTCACCTAACTTAATTCCGCCATCAAACATGGCCAAAAATGTATCTTGTGCTCTTATTTTTGTTTTTGTACAAAATTTTATTTAGTTAATACGCTAATGTGGTATAATTTATTAGTGAAGTATGTACAAAAGCATCCAAATTGGTGTAAAATGGTGGGGAGGTTGAGCAGCTGTCCAGACTGTTTCTTAAGTAAGTAGGTAAGATATGTCCATCATCAAAGATGGCAGTTTTTTAATAGTAAATTTTTGCTGAAAAAAAAAAATTAATTAGGTAAAATATATTATATCTTTATTATGAAAAAAATTCATTGGATCAAGTGTTTTTTGAAATTTAAATCCCTAAATTATAGGTGAATTCAATAGATTCTTTATTTATTATAATTTTAAATTTCAATTTTTAGTAGTCAATTGATATTTTTTTTTAAAAAAAAAATCAAAATTCAACATAACTGGATTAGGGTTTTAAAACTTTTAAAGCTCTCATAATTAAAAATTCTCTTTTACATCATCTCTGAACCCATCACTATTTAATAATGAATCCCAGGTAACTTCAAATTTGCATAAGCCAGAGCCAGCCTTCTTATCCAAGACATTACTCTCATTGCATTCACATTATATATTATACTCTCAATGCCATTTGCAATTTCAGTTAGATAATTGATGTTTCCTTATTATTTTTTAATGGTGTGAGTGTTATTTATTTATTTTTATTTTTTTTATGTGTGTGAAACTTACACTATTTGTCTTTCTTTTTTTTTTTAATTTTTAGTTACAATATGGTATTTTGAAAAATTGGTAAAAAATTGACTTTTTAGCTTTTTTAGCTTATTTTGTTCTTTTGTGAGTAAGTTATGCAAGAAGTGATGTGATCCAAAATTGATAAAAAGATAAAAGTTGACTTTTTACCAACTTCCTAAAAAAACACATAATTTTAAGATCATACTGTTTATTTGCAATATCCAAAAAAAAAAAAAATTATAAAGTGCAACACCAAGGCGTTTGGGTGGATCCCAAACTTGAAAGCAATGGTCAACAAAGCAACTCTGCTGGGAATCTCAGTGAGGGTGACTTCAGTGACCCCGAGTGACCCCAATGTCACGTGTTGGCCTGGAGTTGACTAAAATCAAAAAAGACGTAGCGCGAATCCCTTCCCTCCCTAATCCCCCGAAAGCTCAAAACGACGTCGTTTTGGGCTTTCGTTTTTTTTTTTTTTTTTCCTTTTTTCTTCCTCCATTGTCGAGTCTGCAACAGCTCGGAGGGAGAGGGAGAGGGAGAGGAGAGAAAGAGAGAAGAAAGAAGAGGGCTGCGACCTCGCCGCCTGCCGTCGGCCAGCCCCGGTCGTCGCAGCCCAGCCCCGCGTCGCTGCCCAGCCCTGCCGTCGCAGCACACCGCCGTTGCCTCCGGCCCCGCCCCCGCCACCTCCCACTGGTATGGCCCCCTCCAGTCCTCCTTCCTCCTCCCCCTCCTCCTCCTCTTCTCCTCCTCCCTCCTCCTTCTTCTTCTTCTTCGTTCTTCGATCTGCAAAAAAAAAAAAATTCAAACGACGTCAAACGACGTCATTTTCAATTCGGGGGATTAGGGGGGGAAAGGATTCGAGCGACGTAGCACGACTGTTATTTGTAATATCCAAAAAAAAAAAAATTATAAAGTGCAACACCAAGACGTTTGGGTGGATCCCAAACTTGAAAGCAATGGTCAACAAAGCAACTCTGCTGGGAATCTCAGTGAGGGTGACTTCAGTGACCCCGAGTGACCCCAATGTCACGTGTTGGCCTGGAGTTGACTAAAACCAAAAAAAAACTTTATTTTTTAGGCCAATCACAACAGATCCCAGCACACTGGGGGTCTCCAGCTTTATTCGTCAACAAAGGACTGATATGATAGCTGTATGTGTATGTGATGAGATGTCAAAAACCATGTGGACAGACATGGCTTGGTTGTTGACTAGGAAAAGACTTTGGGTTGGTTTGGGATGTCCTAAAAAAGTGTACTTTTTGACTTATTGGTGGGTTTGGATTGGGTTTGGGTTGGGTTTGATGTGATGTGTTAGAGAGGTGATGTGATTTAAATAAGATGATGTGACTTAAATAAGATAGTGACTTTTTGACTTTTTGACTTATTTAAGTTATGCCAAACTAGCCTAAAGTCACATTTAGGAAATAATTCTTCTCTTTCTTCAAAGTGTTTATCCGTATGTCCGTACAGTCAACTGTTGAGGCACTTGCATGGAAATTTTTTCTAACTTTTCCACCAATAGTGAGGTAAAATATAATTATATCTTTATTATGAAAAAAATTTCTTAGATCAAGTGTTTTTTCAAATTTAAATTTCTAAATTATAGATGAATTCAGTAGATTTTTTATTGATTATAATTTTAAATTTTAATTTTTAGTAGTCAATTGTTATATTTTTTTTAAAAAAAAAATCAATAATCAACATAATTAGATTGTGATTTTGAAGCTTCTAAAATTCTCATATTTAAAAATTCTTTTTTCCTTATACAATATATGGATTCACCCTTCAATCATTTAGTCATTAAAAGATTTAAATATAAAATTATAAATAGATTAAGCCGGAACTCAACACTATCAATGATGAATCCCAAATTACCTTCAAATTTGCATAAGCAAGACCCAACCTTTGAATCCACGACGTTACTCTCTTGCATTCACAATATATATCATACTCTCACCGTCATTTGTAATTTTAGTAAAATAATTGATTTTCTCCTAATATTTTTAAGTTGTGTTATTTTTTTTTATTTTTTTTTTTGTGTCAAACTTACACTATATGTGTTTTTTTTTTTTAATTTATAGTTACAATATAATCATTTTTAAATTATACTATTTATTTGTAGTTTTCAAAAAAAAATTGAAAAAAAAATTCTTTAAAATGCAACACCAAGCCATTTGGGTGGGTCCCGAACTATATTATCAGTTTTATTTTATTATTTTATTTTGTGTATAATAATAAAGTTAAATGTTATTTTTTTTTAAAAAAGTTGATTACTAGATTCACAATATGCACCAAACCATTAATTTATCCCACCTTCCAAACCGTACACGTGGCCCACCAGTTGCATAATTTTTTTCGTGGGGGGCATATCACTAGTTGGGATTATACTGTATTGTTCATCAATCAGCTCAAAGTTGTTGAAACTTTAACAATTGTATTGTCGCACACCATTAATTTACGGGGATGGCATTCTTCCCGTCCGCGATTAGATTGAAAAGAACAATTGAGCTAGTGGAAACTTATTACAAGTTTAGTTTTAATAATTTAAACGTTTAATATATAAAATTTGTGAGGATATATTTTTGAGTACCAACACGTGGTATGGTGACGCCGACGTGTCAGCCGAGGTGCCACGTGTCGTGGTAGTTATGCCAAGGTGATCTCCGAGTTGCCGAGGTTGTCTCCGAAGATATCGGAATCCGGGATAAGCGGATAAAGGACAGGAGTCCTAGATTGGGAGAAGACTTCAGTTTGGGTAAAGATGAAACTCTTAGAGAGTTTATCCTAATTTCATTGGAAGTTCCAGACTAGCAGTAATCCTAGGCTCCTATTAGGACTAGGATTGTATTGGCTATAAAAGAGAGGCACCCCCATGGGTCTAAGGTATGTGATATAATACTCAAGCTTGTGAGTTGAATACTTGATTATCTTTGAGAGATATACTGACTTGATCGTCGGAGTGCCCCCGGGTGGAAGAACCACCGCCGGAGCCTTTTCTTTCTGTGCAGGACAACAGGGTGCCATCTATTCTGCCTGTGATCTACAGCTGAATTACTAAGGAGGGCAGTGTGATCGGAAAATCACTCACACAATTTGGCGTCGTCTGTGGGAACGAAAGACGAATAGATGGCCAGTAACGCACAACAAGAAACGGTTGGGAATGACGCTCCCACTGGGAGTGGCAGGCCTATCGACCTTGACGCTAAAGGAAACAACCGCAACGAAGAAACCCGTGACCAGGGGCACGCAGGAAAAGTCGTCGGCCAGGAGAGCGACACTTCAAAGAAGACAGACCAAGACAGATACTACAACGAAGATAACCTCCAGGCATGGAGGGATAGGTGCCTACGGAGGGATGAGGAAGTGAAAGAATTGGCAGACAAGTTGGCAGACCTGCAGTCGGTCGTCAACTTTATGATGCAAAATAATGTCATGCAGCCACCATACCCGCTGCAGGACACGCCAATTCCAGCGGTTAACACTCAGAAGGGAGGAAGGAAAATAATTCCCAAAGCACCTCAGCACGCCAGGAGCGGAAGGCACTCTCACCCGCCTTCTAGGGAAGTCGGACGAGAAGAGCCGAGACAAGAGAAATCCTAGAGGACGTATCACACGAAGGACCCAGAGCCCAGAGAACATCGGCATGTCCAAAGGCAGGCACTATGCTTTGACACAACCCATGGAGAAAGATCAAAACGGGCCCCCCACGAGGCCGAAAGTAGTGTGCCGAAAAGATTGAAGTCAACAGATAGCCGAGCCCCAGGAAGGAGCAAAGAAGACTTGAGAAATTATCTCAAGAGGAAGGAACACAATGCTGAAGCCGAGGTTACCTCACCCGTCAAGCCGAGGACACCTTTCTCGGTAGAACTGGACAAGTTTGAGGCACCGAAGAGATTCAGCATGCCAAGGTTTCAAATATACGATGGTAAGTCAGACCCTAACTTCCACGTTGGACTATTTTTGAACTCAATGGCGTTATACAGTGGAAACGAGCCATTGCTCTGCAAAGTGTTCCCATCGTCCTTTGGGAAGATTGCATCAGATTGGTTCCACAAATTACCAAAGGGAAGCGTGAAGACTTGGGAAGGCCTGGCCGAGATGTTTGCGGCCAGGTTCGTGACGAACAAGCTACATCCATTAAGGGTGGACGCACTAATGGCTTTAAAGATTAGCAAGGATGAAGGCCTTAGGGCCTATGCAAAAAGATACTACGAGGTGTTCAACCGAATACCTGAGTGCAACCAGAAGGTAGCGGTCGTGTCTTTCAAGAACGGCCTGAAAGAAGATTGTTCACTGCGGAAATCTTTGGCGAAGACATTGCCAAAGAGCATGGAAGAGCTCATAGCGAGAATCGAGAAGTATGCCAGAGCCGAGGAAGATACATCGGGCAATAAAGAGGTAAAACAGAAGAAAGGGAACGGCTCACCGAAGCGAAGCCGAAGCAACAACGGATTTAGCAAAGCAGAGGTAGAATTGAGGGGCAAACAGGCAGTGACAACCGTGTTCCGAATTCCAATTCAAAAAGTCCTAGGAAAAATTCGGAACCAGGCCTATTTCAGAACGCCAGCAAGGGAATCGGGAGAATTTATGGGAAGAAACATGGACAGACATTGTGCTTATCACAATGAAAACGGACATACAACGCAAGGCTGCAGAGCCCTAAAAGCACACTTGGAAGATCTGGTAAGGCAAGGCCACCTGAGTGACCTTGTCGATGAAACCAAAACACGAGAAGAACAGGCAAGACTGCCTCAGGTTCCAGCAGCCCCACCACCTCCGCAACCTCGGGCAGAAGGACCTCGAGTAGTTAATGTGATCCACTCAAAGGTTAACGAGAACGAAGTCAGAGGAGAGACCCAAAGGGTAAGGCATCTGCAGCATGTCTACCAAGTCGGGGAAAAGAGACATCAGCCAGCAGAGTGCCAAGGACCGATGATAGCCTTCACCGAAGCCGACCTAGATATGGTACAGCACCCACATAATGATGCCTTGGTAGTATCTCTCCAGGTTGGGGAGTGTCAAGTGAAACGCATCCTAATAGATCAAGGCAGCTCTTGTGACATCATGTACGTTAGATATTACAAGGAGCAAGGCCTTCACCCAAACGACATGGAGCAATCGAATGGCCAGATGGTCAACTTCAATGGAACGCCGACGTGGCCACTGGGCGTTACAAACTTGGAAGTACAGGCCGGCACTAAGAAGATCATAACAGAATTCATCGTGATTGATACGCCTTCTCCTTACAATATTATATTGGGAAGGCCATGGTTGCATGCAATGGGGGCAGTTCCCTCAACGTTGCATCAACTATTGCGGTTCCCAACAGAACATGGGATTAAAGAAGTCAGAGGAGACCAACTATAGGCCAAAAATTGCTCCATGGCAGCAATGAAAACAACCTGCAACATACAAGAGCCAGGGAAGGTAGAGATTGAAGATGAGGACATGGAAGTCCTAGATGATGTCGGCAAGGAGTCGGCCGAGAAGAGTGAGGAATCACTGAAGAAAATCCTCGTCCAGGAGGGCGACGAAGAGCGCTTCTTTCTTCTCGGCTCAGGCTTAGCCGAAGAAAAAGAGAAAGAATTAGAAGCTTTTTTAAGAACGAACATAGAGGTGTTTGCCTGGACGCCTTATGAAATGCCTGGCATTGACCCCGAGGTCACATGTCACAAGCTGAACATCGACAGGTCGGCTAAACCTGTAATACAACGAGCTAGAAGACCGACGTTGATGCACGTCGAAGCAGTGGAGGAAGAAGTAGACAGACTTCTGGAAGCTAAGGCCATCAGAGAAGTCAATTACCCTACATGGCTATTAAACACTGTGGTGGTAAAGAAGAAAAATGGTAAATGGAGGGTCTGCGTAGATTTTACAAGCCTGAATAAAGCCTGTCCCAAAGACAGCTTTCCTCTGCCCAAAATCGATCAATTAGTAGACACCACATCTGGACATGGAAAAATGAGCTTCCTGGACGCTTATAGGGGGTACCACCAGATAGCCATGTACCCCCCAGACGAGGAGAAGACAGCGTTCATCACCCCAAAAGGCCTGTACTGTTACAGGGTGATGCCTTTTGGGCTGAAGAACGCAGGAGCAACCTACCAAAGACTGGTAACCAAAATGTTCAAGCACCTGATAGGCCAAACAGTAGAAGTCTACATCGATGACATGGTCGTGAAGACCAAGGAGTCTAAGAGTCATCTTGCCGACCTGAAAGAGGTATTTGAAATACTCAAAACATATCGGCTCCGACTCAACGCATCAAAGTGCGCGTTTGGAGTTGGATCTGGTAAGTTTCTAGGGTACCTGGTAACAAAAAGAGGAATAGAGGCCAGCCCAGATCAGATCAAGGCCATCCTAGATCTACAGAGCCCAACATCAGCAAAATAGGGTCAGATGCTTACTGGCAGGGCCGCAGCCCTAAACAGGTTCATAAGCCGAAGTTCAGACAAGTGTAAGCCCTTCTTCAACCTGGTAAAAAAGACCGCAGACTTCCTATGGACTGAAGAATGTGAGGCCGCTTTGGCCGACCTAAAGAAGTATCTAACCACGGCCCCAGTCCTCTCAACACCTGAACCTGGGGAGGAGTTGTTTCTGTACTTAGCCGTGTCAGAACACGCAGTAAGTGCAGTGCTAATCCGAGAAGAACAAGGAGAACAGAAAGGCTGTCTATTATGTAAGTAAAACCTTGGCCAACACAGAAACAAGGTATCTACCGCTAGAAAAGTTAATGCTGGCCTTAATAATGGCCTCAAAAAAGTTGAAACACTACTTCCAGGCACACAAGATTGTAGTGCTAACAGAGCACCCACTGAAGTCCTTGTTGCAACAAGGAGACTTAACAAGAAGAATTGCAAGGTGGGCAGTAGCCTTGGGCCAGTATGACTTGGAGTTCAAGCCCATAACAGCAATTAAGGGCCAAGTTTGGCTGACTTTGTGGCAGAATTTACGCCTGAATCCATTGAACATCGGGCTCCGTTGAGCCAAGATGAACGAGGTCCCAGCAAGCAAGGAGAATCCCAGCCAAAGGCCAAGGAACAAAGAAAGGAAAAACTCAGACCCTGCAGCATCTACATCGGCGATTCGTTCAGACTGTTTGTCGATGGAAGTTCAAACCGACAAGGAGCGAGGGCAGGAGTGCTATTGATATCTCCAGATGGGGAAATAATAGAGCAGTCCATCCGTTTGGGGTTCAAAGCCTCAAACAATGAAGCAGAATACGAAGCATTAATTGTAGGACTAAAGCTGGCAGCAGCAGCAGAAGCAGATGAGGTAATAGTTTTTTGTGATTCACAGTTAATTGTTAACCAATCAATAGGAGAATTTGCAACTAGAGACGAAAGGATGTCGGCATATGCAAAAGAGGTCATCAGATTGGCCGAACTATTTCAGAACTACCGACTTCTTTAAGTGAGCCGAGATGATAACAGCCACGCCGACGTGTTGGCCACCCTGGCAAGTTCAATGCAGACTGGAAAAACAAGAACAATTATGATTGACTATATATCGGGCCCGAGCATAGAACCTCAGAACGCAAAGCAAGAAACAATGTGTGTGGACATGTGGCCAAGCTGGATAGATGCAATTGTTGCATTCCTGAAAGAAGAAAAGCTACAAGAAGACCGCAAGGAGGCACACAAAGTCAGATTGAAGTCGGTAAGATTCAGCTTGACAGCGAACGGACATCTCTACAGAAGGTCCTTCACTGGACCCCTTTTAAGGTGCGTACACCCTTTACAAGTTGAAAATTTTTTATATGAAATTCATGAAGGAATTTGTGGAAGCCACACTGGAGGCAAATCATTAGCCCATAGGGCCATTACCCAGGGGTATTTGTGGCCCTACATGCAAAAAGATGTAGAAGCATACGTGAAGAAGTGCGAACAATGCCAAAGGTTTGCACCTTTGATTCATCAGCCAGCTGCTGACCAGAACCCAATATCCAGCCCTTGGCCGTTTGCCCAATGGGGCATGGATCTGGTTGGACAACTTCCCCAAGCAACTGGGCAGAGAAAATACTTGCTGGTAGCAACAGATTACTTCACAAAATGGATAGAGGCAGAACCTCTTGCCAAAATCCGAGATGTGGACGTCAAGAATTTCATATGGAAAAACATTATCACCAGATTTGGCATCCCAAGAGCCATCGTTGCCGACAACGGAATGCAGTTTGACAGCAAACTTATCAAGAACTTTTGTGCGAAATTCAAGATCAAGAATTACTTTTCAACACCAAGTTTCCCCCAAAGTAATGGGCAAGCAGAAGCATCCAACAAAGTAATTTTGGATGGAATAAAGAAGAGGCTGCAGGCAGCAAAAGGAAAGTGGGTAGACGAATTGCCCAACGTACTTTGAGCATATTGGACTACGCCGAGAAGATCAATAGGGGAATCCCCATTTGCCATGGCTTATGGCACAGAAGCAGTAATTCCACTGGAAGTCGGCATCCCAGGGATCCGAACCCAGGGAGTTGAGAATGGCACTAATGACATACTCTTAGCCCGAGATCTGGATCTTTTAGAAGAACGAAGAGAGAATGCTGCAATTCAGCTTGCAGTATACCAGCAACAACTCGCCAGAGCTTACAACAAGAATGTCAATCCAAGAGATTTTCAAATCAGCGACTTAGTCTTGAGAAAAGTCATCGGCAACAAGAAGGACCCCAGAGAGGGCAAGCTCGGCCCAAACTGGGAAGGACCCTACCGAATTACTTCGGTGTTAGGCAATGGAGCTTATCGGCTTGAAGACAATGAGGGCAAAGCATTGCCAAGACCTTGGAACACTTGTAATTTGAAATTTTTCTATCATTAGATGTTCATTATTTTTGGCCGATGTCATCAATAAAATCTTTTCAGAATTCTTCAAACGCATATGATTGATAAAGATACTTATTTTGTTTTTGGAAGACATGAATAATGAGAACCCAAGTGGAACTCAGGTTCACATTGGGGGCAGAGAGAAGGCAAAGATACAAAGTTTACCACTTGTTGAAATTTGTAGCAATTTACAAGTTGGTCAAACCGATACAAAGTTTACCACTTGTTGAAATTTATAGCAATTTACAAGTTGGTCAAACCGATACAAAGCTTACTACTTGTTGAAATTTGTAGCAATTTACAAGTGAGAGTTAAGTCGAGATTACTGTTTCTCTTCGCTTGTTGAAATTTGTAGAAATTTACAAGTCGAAGTGAAGCCGATGTTATTGCCTACAGACTTATAGCAATCTACTGGTTGGCTAAACCAAAAAAGATGCTTAACACTTGTTGAAATTTGTAGCAATTTACAAACTGAAGTTAAGCCGACATGTGATCATCTGTTGAAATTTGCAGCAATTTACAGGTTGAGATAAAAGCTAAGTATATTGTTTAAATACTTGTTATAACTTGAGAAAAGTTTACTATATATGTTAATCCTTGTTGAAATTTGTAGCAATTTACAAGTGGGTTAGACTGAGATTACTGTTTAAACACTCGTTGAACCTTGAGAAAAGTTTGCAAAGTTCACATTGAATAGTATATGTTTTATACTTGATGAAATTTGTGAAAAGATTGCTGGATAGTATCTTGCCGAAGTAAAACTCGCAATTATTATACCCGAGGTATGTAACCCCGAGAAGATTGTGCAAAGGAAGAAGTACGTAAATCATGGAGAATATTCTAAGTATAGAACCATGCAGAAGCAATGAAGAGAAATTAAAGACTAAAGCATTCAGAGAAAAAACAGTTGTAGTTGTATACAAAGAAGGCACTATGGCCTAGCAGAAGTAAATTGTTCACAAATAACAAAGAAAGGCACATCGGCCATAGGAGGAAGCTTACATTGTTCAGAAAACAAAACAAAATACAAAAATAAAGAAAGAAAGACATTCAAGTCAGGATTCATCAGCAGCTGGATGGGCTGGGACCTCGGCTGATTCTTGTTGAACTACCTCGGCAGATTCCTGAGGAACTACTTCGGCAGCCTTTTCTGCAGCCAACTCGGCGTCAATCTCTGCAAGGGTTTTATCAAGACTTCTCTCAGCCAGAAGAAGGTCAGAGGATAGCTTCCTTATATCAGCTTCCTTGGGTACTTCTTCAATCTCCTCATCTTGGGTTAAGTCCAGGATTGGCTCAGTCTGAGGGGGAGATTTGACTCCAGCAGCATCCTTGGGTCTCCTCACCAAGGCATCATCTTCATTATTATCTTCATCCTCATCTTCACCCTCAAACTCAGACTCAGATTTTTCTTCAGCCTGACTTGGAGATGGAGGAAGTGGAGGCGGAGGAAAGGGAAGAGGAATAGCTTCAGCCTTGCGCCAAGGTGAGTCAGTAGGGAGATCAAGCTTTTTTATCAGGGACATCCAACCAAGGGAGAATCCCCTGTTGCATGCCTGCCTGACTTGAAGCTTGTAATCTTCAGCAACATCGACCATACCCCGGACATATCCCTTTTCATCGGCCGCTCTGATTTCAGCGTCTTTAGTGGCCAGGGCATCCTCAAGCTCCTTCTCGGCCTGGGCTGCTTTTTCCTCAGCCTCTTTCTTTTGAGCTTTAGCAACTGTCTTGATGGCTTCAGTAGCTTCGGCCTTTTCTTCAGCTATTTGTTGGTTTTGAGTGGCAGCCTCGGCCTGATCCTCCAGCGTCTTTATTTTTGCTTGAAGACTCTTGTTGATCTTTTGAAGGGCAGAGTATTCCTTCTTCATATCAGACAACTTCTCCTTGTTTTCAAATGATTGCATAGAGAAGGAATGGGCGTGTTGAACAGCCTGAAGGAGCATAAAAACAGAAGTTAGTACAAAATTTACTAGTATAAAAAGATAAAGAAAGACAGGTTACAAGATGAAGACACTTACTTGAACACAGCGTTGCAGCATCAGAGCGTAATTTTCATACTCACTCATGTCGGCATTCTTTTCTAGATCGCCTGGGAGAAGAAGGGCTGTACTTAGTGCAACGCCAACGTTTATGTCATCGGCGCTGTCACTAGCCAAGACTGACTTGTTCTCCAGAGTAATCTCAGGTGTCCAGGGGACATTGGGTACTTTGGACTTCGAAGTCGTTGCAGAAGAAGACCTCGGCTTCTTTGATTTCTGGGAGTCTGATGGTTGGGCCTCAGCAGACCTTTTGGCAGAAGAGGAAGAGGTCTTCTTGCTCTCAGCCAATTGTGAGATCGGCAGTGTGTCTTCAGCCTCAACCTCAGTGGCTTTGGACTTCGGCTGGGCCTTTTTGGTTCTTTTTGGCTTAGGTGGGGGCATGGATTGGGTTGGCTCAGCATCAACATCAGTAGGAAGATCGGCTAGTAGATCTTGAGCAACGGGCTTTGGGCGAACCATCTCGGCAGTTTTGACAAGTCTACGCCGGCGTTTTCTTTCAGGAATTGGTACCAAGTATGGTGCCGAGGTGGAAGGCTGATTAGTTGGGTCAGACGTGGACTCTTGATCAGTTCAGGATGAAGAAGTGGCTTGAGTTGTGGTAGTAGGTGGAGAGAGGCTCTTTTTCTTCTTCTTTAGAACGTCGGGCAAAGTGGATTTATACGTTGGGATGAAATTCAGTACCAATGGAGCCTTGCGCTTTTGGATGGGCAGGTCTAGGAGCTTCTTTAAGTCTTTCCCATGAAAGTAGGACTGGCGAAAGTCCTTTGGTGGCTTGCGAACGTCTGCAAAGAAGAACACGACATCAGAAACAGAAAATTTTTGAGGATTTAAAATTTAAAAAAAAAAAAAAAAAAACAACAACAACAACAACTAAGTAATTGGTATTGGGCTCTTACCCTTGCCCTCTTTAACTGTTCGAGGAAGAGGGTAAATATGAACGTCTTCGTTTGGGCCAAACTCCCAATTTCCAGAAGCAATAAGATAGTCATCTCCAACCCCTTTGTTGGAGTCTGGGAGGTCGGCTACAATTTTGAATTCAGTGGACCTCGGCTTGAGGTAATACACAAAACCTTTTTCTTTCAGGTCAAGGGCACACATGGTGTAACAATATTGTATGTCGGCAAGAGTGATCCTAACATTCTCCTGCCTAGCTAAGGCTATGATACCGTTAATCACACGATAGGAGTTGATGGTGAGTTGCATAGGGTTCAAGGTGTAGTAATGAAGAACTTCACGAAAAAGGGGATTGAACGGGAGCCGAAGTCCACATTTAACAAAAGCTACAATAGGGAAAGGCATCGTATTGTCTGTAGGCATGATGGAATCATCATCCCCAGCTAGCCTAAGGTGAACGTCATCAGGAACAGAGAATTCTTGCCTAAAAATTTCAAGTTTGGTTGGGGTGTTTACCCTATGTCTCCACATACCCATGATTTTGGTGTAAAGGTACTTGATTACCGAAAGAGGGTGCTCTTAAAGGGTTACTGGGACCTCGGCTTAAACCTAGGTATATATTGGTAAGGATTGTTTCAGTTCTTTCCTAAGAATTAAAGGTTCTATATACAGATCCCAACCCTAAATCTATGAAAGCAAAGATTGGAGGCTCGAATCTGGGAAAAACACAAAAAACAAGAAACAAGAACAAGTTTTTAGAATCAAGAACGAAGGTGGGCTATCGAGAGCCTAAAGAATACAAAAGGTTGAAGACCAAGAACAGTGGTAAAACAGTACAAGTGTTCATTACATGTGCAAAATCATGAAATAAGACGCATTCAGGTGAATGATTCACAAATTAAATACTTGAGCAGGACAGTAATATCAAGAAATTCCAGGAACGATGAAGAACTGAGAAAAGAAGGGCCAGTTGCTTACCAGACGAAGTGAGGCTGGAACGAAATTCGCCGAAGACAGACGACGGTTGTAATGGTGGCGAAAGCCTCGCAGGAATGGAAGAATGACAACGGTTGCAGAGCTTGGAGCTTAGAGCAATGGCAGATTCAAAGAAGAAAAAGCTTTAGAGAGAGAAAAAGCAAGTAACCAAGTGAAAAAGTGAAGAGACAGAAGAGAGAGGCAAGAGTTTTTGTAAAAAACATGAAACGGCGGCAAAATAAGGCATTTATTGCACCTAGAGCAACGCATGCGTCAGACGGCGCAGACGGATGAAAGACGGCTTACAAGCGCGTTACAGGTACAGGCCAATGAAGATAAAACACGTAAGAGAAACGGTTGAGAAGTAATGCAAGACAGCTCATGCGCGTAAAAGAGTTCATTAGAATTCTTGTTCTTGGAAGAAGACATGTCGGCTTAAAGAGAATGATCTCGGCTGAAGAGTTCTTATGCCGACGTACGAGAAAGATTATCAATATAGGTTCCATCACCTCGGAATGCCGAGGTAATAGAACCTAGGGGGCAGTTGTGGGGATATATTTTTGAGTACCAACACGTGGCATGGTGACGCCAACGTGTCAACCGAGGTGCCACGTATCGTGGTAGTTATGCCGAGGTGATCTCCGAGTTGCCGAGGTTGTCTCCGAAGATATCGGAATCCGGGATAAGCGGATAAACGACAGGAGTCTTAGATTGGGAGAAGACTTTAGTTTGGGTAAAGATGAAACTCTTAGAGAGTTTATCCTAATTTCATTGGAAGTTCCAAACTAGCAGTAATCCTGAGTCCATTGGAGTTAGGCTCCTATTAGGACTAGGATTGTATTGGCTATAAAAGAGAGGCACCCCCATGGGTCTAAGGTATGTGATATAATACTCAAGCTTGTGAGTTGAATACTTGATTATCTTTGAGAGATATACTGACTTGATCGTCGGAGTGCCCCCGGGTGGAAGAACCACCACCGGAGCCTTTTCTTTCTGTGCAGGACAGCAGGGTGCCATCTATTTTGCCTGTGATCTACAGCTGAATTACTAAGGAGGGCAGTGTGATCGGAAAATCACTCACACAAAACTCAACGATAATTATATATTTATAAAAAATTACATTAATTGAATATCGATGTTTATATGATCAAATTAGTTTTGTATGAAAAAAATGACGGAGAAAAATAAATGGCTGATAAAAATTTAATTTGATAGCATAGCTATCGATATTCAATAAATGTGATGTTTTCAAGCATATAATACTCAATAAATTTTAAAAATTGAACGGTTCGGATTATCGAAACAGGACCCCGTGATAGGTCCCCACAAATCAAACAGTACCCTCCAATATTCCCATAAATCAATTCTAAGCATTAAGTTGCATTCAGTTTGAGTTAAAAAACTGTTTTGAAATTTACTAAAAAAAAAAACTTTTGTCAACAATTATTTTAAGTGCATTAAGTAAAAAAATATTAACACTATATTTATTTGGATAGACTGAATAAGAAAATATATTAATCCTAAGATTAGTAATTATTTTAGATTGTGTATCAAATGTCGTGTTTAGATTGACACATGTATGCAAACAAATATAATTTATTTTAGATATTGAAGGTATCATTATAATATTAATCTTATCATTTAAAGTCGCTGCAATTGTAACTTTTCCAAACTTAGGGGTTGTTTAGGATGTCTTAAATAAGTGTACTTTTTGACTTTTTGAACTAAAAAGTAGAGAAAAAATTGGTGGTTTGGGATAATTTTTTGACTTTTTACGAAAAATATGTGTTAAAATTTTGTATAAAATTGTAAAATTACGATATTACTCTCGCTGACACAAGCAACAATACTGCGCTGCACAGTTTCTGTCTCTTTACAAATTTTTTTTTTTTAGGGAAATATGAGGCTACAAGTGTGCCACGTTTTCAATTGACTTGGGATATGTGGCTGCACAGTTTTGTGCGGCAATGTTTTGCTTTTTTTGGTTTTTTTTTTCAATTGACAGATTTGCCCCCAAAAAAGAGATAAGTAGTATGAACTTTTTTATTTTTTTAATGACTTTTTGATTTTTAAAATTTTTAATGATACCAAACCTGCCCTTAATTCCTCCACAAACATACGCGTCTTGTGCTCTTATTTTTGTTTTTTTATGATTTGTTAGAAAATTTTATATAGTTAATATGCTAATGGGATATAAATTATTAGAGAAGTATGTACAAAAGCATCCAAATTGGTGTAAAATGGTGGGGGAGGTTGAGCAGCTGTCCAGACTGTTTCTTAAGTAGGGAAGATATGTCCATTATCAAAGATGGCAGTTTTTTAATAGTAAATTTTTGCTGAAAAAAAGATTAATTAATTAGGTAAAATATATTATATCTTTATTATGAAAAAAATTCATTGGATCAAGTGTTTTTTGAAATTTAAATCCCTAAATTATAGGTGAATTCAATAGATTCTTTATTTATTATAATTTTAGATTTCAATTTTTAGTAGTCAAATAATATTTTTTACTTTTTTTTTAAAAAAATAATCAAAATTCAACATAACTCAATTGGGGTTTTAAAGCTTTTAAAGCTCTCATAATTAAAAATTCTCTTTTACATCATCTTTGAACCCATTCTTCTGATCTAAGACATTACTCTCATTACATTTACATTATATATTATACTCTTACCTCCATTTGCAATTTCAGTTAAGATAATTGATGTTTCCTTATTATTTTTTAGTGGTGTGAGTGTTATTTATTTTTTATTTGTGTGTGTGTGAAACTTACACTATTTGTTTTTTTTAAAAAAAATTTAGTTACAATATAATCATTTTAAGATTATACTATTTATTTGTAGTTTCCCAAAAAAAAAAAAATTATAAAGTGCAACAGCAAGGCGTTTGGGACACCCAAACTTGAAAGCAAGGGTTAATAAAGGCCTATTTTAGAAAGATGATTATAATCAATTTTTTGATAAAAAGTTGATTATAAACAGATTATAATCAATTTTTTTGTGAAAGAAAATGTAGAGTATAATCTAAAAATCAGATTATAACTAGGTTCCGAAAATAGGCCAAAGGCGTTTATCCGTGTGTCCGTACAGTCAAAAAAATTATAGAGTGCAACACCCAGCCGTCTTTTACTGATAACTGTATGTGTATATGATGAGATGTCAGAAACCGTGTAGACAGACATGGCTTGGTTGTTGACTAGAGAAAGACAAAGTCACACTTAAATAATTCTTCTCTTTCTTCAAAGTGTTTATCCGTGTGTCTGTATAATCAAATGTTGAGGCACTTGCATGAAAACTTGCATAGAAACTTCTCTAATTGGTGAGGTAAAATATATTAAGGGATTGTTTAGAGTGTCTTAAATAAGTATATTTTTTTATATTTTTAGATTAAAAAATTAAGATTAAAAATAAAGATGTTTGGATTGACTTTTTGACTTTTTATGGAAAAATGTGTAATAAAAAATTGTAAAAATTGATTTGTATAGAAAAATTCAAATTGGGAGTTGTGCAGCCGTAATTGTTGACTTTTGGTAAATAGTATTAATTTTTTAACTTTTTGAGTAACTTTTTGACTTTTTAACTTTTTTATAAGTTCCCAAATTTGGCCTAAATCTTTATTATGAAAAAATTCCTTAGATCAAGTGTTTTTTAAATTTTAAATTCCTAAATTACAGATGAATTCAGTAGATTTTTTATTAATTATAATTTTAAATTTTAATTTTTAGTAGACAATTGATATTTAAAAAAAAAATCAATAATCAACATAATTAGATTGTGATTTTGAAGCTTCTAAAATTTTCATATTTAAAAATTCTCTTTTCTATATATAGTATATGGATTCACCCTACAATCATCTAGTTATCAAAAGATGTAAATATAAAATGATAAATACATTAAGCCGGACCCATCACTATCAATAATGAATCCCAAATAACCTTCAAATTTGCATAAACTAGACCCAGCCTTCAAATCCAAGACGTTACTCTCTTGCATTCGCAATATATACTCCCCCCTTCCAAAATAATGGTTCTTTTTAAAAAATTTAACTTTTTTTAGTAGTATAATTATTACATTTAAAAAAAGTTAATTTTTTAAAATTATCCTTTTGATAGTACATTTTTTAGAAATATCAATGTCATAATTGTACTTTTTATATTGTTTATTAATTTAAAAGAAGGGCAAAATAGGAAATTTATATTATTTTTATACTTAATTTTTGAAGAGGGACTAATATTTTGAGACAATGAAAAATAGAATAAAGGACTAATATTTTGAGACGGATGGAGTATTATACTCTCACCACCATTTATAATTTCAATTAATTAATTGATTTTTTCTTAATATTTTTAAGTTTTGTGTGTGTGTATGTGTATGTGTGTGTGTTTTTTTTGTGTGTCATACTTACACTATTTGTGTGTTTTTTTTTAAAAAACTAGTTAGCCCCCCACGTGCAACTTGAGTCTTGTTTGGCAAGTTAACATTTTAGGCAAAAAAATTAAAAAGTTATTAAAAAAATCAAAAAACCTATAACCTATATCAAAAGGTCAAAGATTTCATTTTCTTTCTACACTTTTCACATCTTTTTGTAAAAAGTCAAAAAGTCACTCCAAACATACTAGTTTTTTTTTATCTCATATTTTAGCCAAAAAGTTAAAAAGTTACTAAAATAGCATGTTCCCAAACGAGGCCTAATATAAATATTTTGGAAATTGTCTTTGGTTTATGAATTTGAGAAGTGAAATGTAGTTATATTTTATACTTAATTTGTCTATCTTTTGTTTTTCTCTTTGCAAAATTCTTCTCAAATTAATAGAAACACGAACATAGCTATGTGTCGTATCAGATGTAAATATATTTTTGCATTTACATTACAAAAAAAAAAAGGAAATGTTTTGTCCCCCTAATTTCCTCCCCCGAATCCCCCTAATTTCAGAACAGAGAGAGAGAGAGAGAGAGAGAGAGAGAAGAGAGGGAAGAGGAGCTCCGATCGTCGTCGTCTGCCCGATCGTTGTCTCCGGTAGCCCCCGCTTCTGCCTGATCATCGTCTCCGCAGCCCGATCGTCGTCTCCGGCAGCCTCCGCCTCTGCCTCGCCTCCAGTCCCGCCTTCGTCTCCTCCTCCCCCTGTAATTAGAGTCCCCTCCAGTCCTCCTCCTTCCTCCTCCTCCTCCTCCTCCTTCCTTCTCTTCTCCTTCTTCCTTCTTCATCTTCTTCGTTTCTGATTGAACCAGAAAAAAAAAATACAAAAACGACGTCGTTTCTGAGATTAAGGGAATTCAGGGAGCTCAGATTTGAGCACCCTAGCACGACTCAAAAAAATAATAATAATTCATAACCATATTTCTATCTAAAAAGAAATATAGATACATGTCCTTTATATAATCTATTTCTCTTAATAGTAGATAACTGCCTCCCTGGCCTCTTTTTCTCAAAATACAAAATAAGGCTTATAATTTCTATTGATTTTAGAGTTGATTTGGTGCTAAAATTATGTGTTTTTAAATGTGTACACTTAAATTATTATTGGGAATTGAGAATCAATTTGTGCTATTTGTTTATGCAAATAAGTTTGTTAAGAATTATATAATTCCTTGAGCTATTTATTGGATTTAGATTTGTGCTCTGTTTGTTTAGGTTGTGATTTTTTATGCTAAATGACTTAGGGGGTGTTTGTTACAGCTTTTCAGAGCCAACTTATGGCTTTTAGCTTTGAAAAAGTTATTTTGGACTGTTTGGTTAAACTTATTTCAAACAGCTTCTGATTCTAACAGCTTATTTTAACTCAAAAAAGCTGATTCTGAGAAGCTGCTCACCCTTGCTTCTGATTATCAGCTTCTGCTGTGGACATGTTAATTTATGGTTATACTCTTAAATTTTTTTATTTTTTATTTTTTTAAAAATAGAAAAAGACTCAAATGGATTATAGATTATTATTATTTTTTTTATGAGAAATGTAGACAAACAAAAAATAAAAATTAATTGGAAAAGCTATTTCACAGCTTATTTAACAAACACTACTCAGCAACTTAAATCTATAATCCAACAGTTACACCAAACAAATTAACAACTTCTGATTAAAGTCATAATCTATAATCTGTTAATCTATAATCTATAAGCTATTTTAACAGCTACACCAAACGGGGCCTTATTATCTTAACGTTGTAAATTATGGGAATTTTTTTTTTTTAAGTAGATAAAAGGAAAATGCATGAGACCCCCAATGGGAGTGCTGGGGTCCCTTTTGATTGGTTCAAAACAATTTTTTTTTTCATCAATTGGCAGCCCCCACGTAGAGGTGGGGTGCTGGGGTCTCAGCATTGCCGGTAGGTAAAATATGTCCATCATCAAAGATGAAAGTTTTTTAATAGTAAATTTTTGCTAAAAAAAGATTAATTAATTAGGTAAAATATATCACAACTTTATTATGAAAAAAATTCTTTAGATCAAGTGTTTTTCGAAATTTAAATCCCTAAATTATAGGAGAATTCAATAGATTCTATATTTGATTATAATTTTAAAGTTTAAAAAATTGTCCTACACCCCCCCTAGGATAGTATAATCCCCCATATAGGGGATAAGGAGTCCGGCCGGACTCCATATTCGACGGACTAAAAAAAAATCAAATATTGGATTGAATTTACTGTGCGAATTACAATTCGCACAGTAAATAATCCTCCTCTTATCTCCCGATCAAACACACTGTATGTGATGAGATGTCAAAACAGTGTTGACGGGGTCTTAAAAATGAACCCAATTTGAATGCATAATATCTATATAGGAGGGAAAAAGAAAAAAAAGACAGCCTTTACATGGCTTGCTTGTTGACTGGAGAAAGACAAAGTCACACTTGGGTAGGAAATAATTCTTCTTTTTCTGCAAAGTGTTTTTCTGTGTGTTTGTACAGTTAAATGTTGAGGCACTTGCAAGGAAACTTCTATAACTTTTCCACTAATTAGTTAGGTACAATATATTACATCTTTATTATGAAAAAAACTAGCATAATTACCGTGTTACGTACGAGTATAAATAAATAATCAAAATTTAATTTTTCAAATTAAATAATAATTTAAAAACTTTACCTATAATATTTAGCAAAAATAATTTAGAATCAATTAAATTAATTCATTTTTATCACATTTACATATAAGAAATTTTTTATTCTTATATCATTAGGGTGTGTTTGAT